>CM061749.1:187587242-188010913 GCA_030979885.1 Lolium multiflorum
ATGCTGCTTGTCCTTCTGCGCACCCTCCTGCTTGAACTTGTGGACGCGGTAGAAGGGATTGTGCGCGGGCGGTACCTCAGTTTGGTGAGTATGAAGAACACAGGGCATGCCAAACGGCTGAGATGCAGGCAGAGCTACACTTTGTGTTGCTGAATCATGATAAAACTTGCATGAACCGACGAGGCTCGCGGCGGTGATGACATCGCATCGGGATGCGATTTCTTCAAGGGGGCCATCAGGAAACACCCAAGAACTGCCACTCTCATTGATCGATCTCGCCATTGGAAGGATGCGGTCAAGTGGGTGTGGGGGTGTGGGAGTGGGACGCTGGCGTTTGGGTATGAGGTATTGGAGGACAGTGCGAGCGGCAGCTGGTAGAGCGATATGGATAAAAGTCCACAACTCCTACTAGTACCATCAAACAGGTGGCTCGAGATGATCCGAAAAAGGCATGGCGGCGGTGGTGCAGGGGCTGCTGGTGTAGGCGGGGTCGCCAGAGAAGATGGAGATGAAGAAGACGGAGAAGCAGGCAAAAAAAACAATTTGAATTGAAATCAATAATACGAGTACTACGGGCGTGCCTTCTCTCTCTGGTCTCTGCTGCACTACTGCACCTGTCGTGAAGGCGTGTGACCCGAGAAGAAGCTAATGTACTGTATACTGTCCTTGCACGCCGTGGAGCTGTATTTTGTCTCATCAAATCAGCTCTGGACAGTTTCAGCAGAGAAAAGATCCTTTGCCATCATCATGATATATTACCACGGGCCCACGGCAGTGCACATTCATCTTGGAGGCCTCTTCATCTTGTACTACCATATACTGTACTGCTCTATATGTTGCACAAACCACCACTTGGACATTTTTTTTGCAGTTTCCACCATGTGGTGGTCTAATATGTTGCAAATTTCACCACTTGGTTATCTAATCAGCTAGTTAGTCATGTTGATAGCAAAATCGACAAGTGGGTTCAACATGTCAATGCTCCAATTAATGTTTTAGAAAAAATAAATTTTTCAAAATTCGTACTTCTTTTATTTAGCTATTTAAAAATGCTTATTCATTTATTTCAACAAATATTGTGCGGTCTTGAATTTTTTTCAAACAAATATTATGGCATCGGGTTCGGGACTCCTGAAAAGGACTGGCCGTGGTACGGGAACCCGAAATGATGCCCACAACATGGTCGAAAGTGGCAAGGAACCCATCGAGGTGGATGAACTCGGGAAACCTTGGTAGAGGTAGGGATCTTGAGGAGGCCATTAGGGTTAGCCTACCCCCCAATAAGCGTATGAACGAAAAAAATTCACATAAGTAGTAGCTATTATTAAAATTTCACAAATATTACGCGCTTTTGAATATTTCAAAAGTATTGTGGCGTCACGCTGGCCTTGCCCGAATTTTACCTTTCAGGCTGGATGTCACGAGCATGATCACTCAACCAACCGGGTCCAAACATATATATACAATTGGCCTCCTCGAGCCTACACCGACCAGATTGTCGCTGAAACTGGATCATATAGTTTCTATTGGATTGATGTCCTAAGGAAATATTCCAACAACGGAAGTTGTTTGATTCGTTGTATTATATTCCTTTGGAATCTTGTTGGGCTTGTTTGGTTCGAAGAAAATTCATAGAAATTTTGTGGGATTCAAATCTCAGTGGCTCCTTTGATTCTTGAATACATGATAATTCATACTAATTCACGTGTTTTTTGTGTAGCACTACAACCAAAGAACATGCAATTCAAATTTGTGTGATTTCTCTCATATAGGATTAATTCAACATGCAATCATATTCAATTCCTACATTATTTCTATTTTAACATTTTGTACACATCATGCATGCGACCCAAACAATGCGTACATGGTGGGGGGGTTGTTTCGTTGCAAAAGCAGTTGGTCACACCACAAACAAACATGCAACAATTAATCTAAATTCACGCGGTTTCCCCGCGATGCAACCAAACAATATTCGATGAAACTAAGCATGGCATAAACATATACAATACACACCATAGATTTTGGCTGCTTTGATTATTCGCAAGATTTTCAAAGTGCGGGAATATGAAAATTGTATGATTAGAGAGTGATGATCATCTCCAAATATATAGGATTGAGAAACAACGGTATTTGGATCCAATAACATTTGATTGCGTGTGAAAACCAAAAGAAATACTAGTAGTAACATACGGTTACACAATGAAGGATTTTTTGTTTTTGTATAAAAATGTATTGTCAATGAATTCTGAAAATTGCAATCCTATGAATTAAACAATCAGAAATCGTGTCAGACTAATTCCTACGTTTCGAGATTCTAGTACGGAGTATGATTTCTTTGAAGGGGCGCAGAGGGACGTGGGTAGCAATGTCTAGTCCCTGTCTTGTCTGTATACACTGTACTTACGTCAGACTAGTGTTGCTCATGAAGTCTTAATCTGACGTACTCTGAAGCTAGATGCATCACCGTTTCCAGTCTCTGTCCTCGTTTTTTCGGCAAAATAGACAGAAATAACCCAAAGTCGAAAAGATTGGGAAAAACAAACTTTCGACATACTAGCAAGATTGGGTTATTTTTGTCCAAATTCTCGTTTTTTTCTCTTGGCTTCCCTACCCTTGAATCCATGTCACTTACGTGTGTTGCCCATGCATGCGTCATGTCCCACACTTCAGTGAGCACAAGTGACGTGATGTACGTACGCAAACTCCCAGCAATCTTCTTTGTCAAGAGAAGACGCATCAAGATTCAAGACCCGATCGCATTTCTTGCTTTCAGCCTGGGGTCCTCCATGTAAAAGTTAGGGATTTAGATGTAATTTCATGTTTATTTTGTGTGCTGTTGTAAACTGTTGATTTTTTATGTCCATTTGAATCTTGGTCAAATCCTAGGTTTGACCTAGATTTAAACAAGTTTAAAATATGAAAATGAAAAAGTAAGCCTGGATCCTCCTTAGTCAATCCAAAATGAAGCTTTTGGGAGGTTTTTGAAATTTCCATGTTTGAAACCCAAAACCACTTCTTTTCATGCTAGACTTCATAAGACATAGTTTAGGGATAGGGGTAGATACATGATTTGTCTGGTTTCAGTATGTCTAGAGCTTGTTTATCCACTTGAATGCTTACTATATGACATAAGAAGACTATGTGCTATGGTTTTTCATTTATGTATTTTTTTGAATTTTATGCCCATTTGAATCTTGGTCAAATCCCAGGGTTTGACCAGGTTTTAAACAAGTTTAAAACTTGAAAATGAAAAGGTGTAAGCATGGATCCTTCGTAGTCACTCTAAAATGAAGCTTTATTTTGGGAGGTTCTCGAAATTTCCATGCATGCTTGAAACTCAAAACCACTTTTCTTCATGCTTGACTTCATAAGACAAAGTTTAATTAGGGTTAGGGGTAGATACACGATTTTTCTGGTTTGAATATGTCTAGACCTTGTTTATCAACTTGAATGTTTACTATATGACATAATTAAGAAGGCTATGTAATGCTTTGGTTTTTCATTCTTTAATTAGATTTTTGTCTCGAATTTTTATGCTCATTTGAATCTTGGTCAAATCCTATATACCAAGATTTAAATAAGTTTAAAACATGAAATGAAAAGATAAGCATCGATCCTTCTTAGCTCTAAAATGAAGCTGAATTTTGGGAGGTTTTTGAAATTTGCATTGAAACCTAAAACCACTTATCTTCATGCTTGACTTCTGGCCATAAGACAAGAGTTTAGGTTTAGGGGTAGATACATGATTTGTCTAGCTAGCTTGAATATGTCTAGACCTGTTTATCAACTTTAATGCTTACTATATGACATATAAGAAGACTATGTGCGCTTGTTTTTCATTTTTCGGTTTTTTTATTTTATGCCCATTTGAATCTGTGGTCAAACTTAGATTTTACCAAGATTTAAATAAGTTTAAAACATGGAAATGAAAAGGTAAGCATCGATCCTTCTTAGTCGCTCTAAAATGAAGCTGAATTTTGGGAGGTTTTTGCAATTTATGTTTGGGAAACACAACTTCTCTTCATGCTTGACTTCATAAGACGAAGTTTAGGGTCGATAGGGGGTAGATACATGATTTGTCTTGTTTGAATATGTCTAGACCTTGTTTATCAACTTGAATGCTTACTAGCTATATGACATAAGAGGACTATGTGCATTGGTATTTCATTTTTTGATTTTTATGCCCATTTGAGAATCTTGGTAAAATCCTAGGTTTGTTGAGCAAGATTTAAACAAGTTTAACATGTGAAAATGATAAGGTAATTAAGTCTGGATCTTTCTCTTAGTAACTCTAAAATGAAGCTTTTGGGAGGTTCTTGAATTTACCATGTTTGAAACCCAAAACCACCGTACTTCTTTTCATGCTTGACTTCATAAGACAGAGTTTAGGGTTAGGGGTAGATACATGATTTTTCTGGTTTGAATATGTCTAGACCATGTTTATCAACTTGAATGCTTACTATATGACATAAGAAGGCTATGTGCTTTGGTTTTTCATTCTTTCGATTTTTTTCTGAAATTTTATGCCCATTTGAATCTTGGTCAAATCCTAGGTTCGACCAAGATTTAAACAAGTTTAAAACATGACAATGAAAAGGTAATTAATCATGGATCCTTCTTAATTAACCAGCCGGTCTAATTAAAATGAAGCTTTTTGGGAGGTTTTTGAAATTTCCATGTTTGAAACCCAAAACCACACTCTGCTCTTCATGCTTGACTTCATATATAATTAAGACAAAGTTTAGGGTTAGGGGTACATGATTTGTCTGGTTTGAATATGTCTAGACCTTGTTTATGAACTTTTGAATGCTTACTATATATATGTATGTGACATAAGAAAACTATGTGCTTTGGTTTTTCATTTTTCTGATTTTTTTGGAATTTTGATGCACATTTGAATCTTGGTCAAATCCTAGGTTTGACCAAGATTTAAACAAGTATAGAACATGGAAATGAAAATGGAAGCCTGTATCCTTCTTAGTCACCCTAAAATTAATGAAGTTTTTGGGAGGTTTTTGAAATTTCCATGTTTGAAACCCAAAACCACTTATCTTCATGCTTGACTTCGTCATAAGACAGAGTTTAGGGGTTAGGGGGTAGATACATGATTTGTCTAGCTAGTTTGAATATGTCCAGACCTTGTTTATCAACTTTAATGCTTACTATATGACATATAAGAAGACTATGTGCGCTTTGGTTTTTCATTTTTCTGTTTTTTTATTTTATGCCCATTTGAATCTTGGTCAAATCCTAGAGATTGACTTCATAATACAGAGTTTAGGGTTAGGGTAGATATACACATGATTTTTCTGGTTTGAATATGTCTAGACCTTGTTTATCAACTTGAGTGTTTACTATATGACATAATTAAGAAGGCTATGTGCTTTGGTTTTTCATTCTTTAGATTTTTGTCTTAATTTTTATGCCCATTTGAATCTTGGTCAAATCCTAGGTTTGACCAAGATTTAAATAAGTTTAAAACATGGAAATGAAAAGGTAAAAGCATCGATCCTTCTTAGTCGCTCTAAAATGAAGCTGAATTTTGGGAGGTTTTTGAAATTTCCATGTTTGAAACCCAAACCACTTCTCTTCATGCTTGACTTCATAAGACGAAGTTTAGGGGATAGGGGTAGATACATGATTTGTCTGTTAATTTGGATATATCTAGACCTTGTTTATCAACTTGAATGCTTATGATATGACATAAGAACACTATGTGCTTTTTTTATTTTTTTGTGCCCATTTGAATCTTGGTCAAATCCTAGGTTTGACCAAGATTTAAACAAGTATAGAACATGAAAATGAAAAGGGAAGCCTGTATCCTTCTTACTCACCCTAAAATGAAGTTTTGGGAGGTTTTTGAAATGTCCATGTTTGAAACCCAAAACCACTTCTCTTCATTCTTGACTTCTTAAGACATAGTTTAGGGGTTAGCGGGTAGATACATGATTAGTATGGTTTGAATATGTCTAGACCTTGTTTATCAACTTTAATGCTTACTACATGACATAAGAAGACTATGTGCTTTGGTTTTTCATTTTTCTGTTTTTTTTTGAATTTTCTGCCAATTTTGTTTGACCAAGATTTAGACAAGTTTTACACGTGAAAACGAATAAGTAAGCCTGGATCCTTCTTAGTCACTCCAAAATGTACCAATTGATAGGTGCGTTAACTTTGCTTCATGGAAAAAATAATGTCATGTAAATGAGTTAACTTGGATTTCCTACCCTTGAATCCATAGGAAACTTTGTTCTAATGCACTATAATAATCAACCGAGTTTTTACACCAACAGGTCTGTCACTTACGTGTGGTGCCCATGCGTGAGGTCCCACACTTCAGTGAGCACAAGTCACGTGCAATAGGTACGCAAACTCCCAGCCATTTTCTTTGTCAAGAGAAGACGCATCAGGATGCGTATTGGAAGTCTGTGGGTCCTTCTGGATCCTTCGGTCGTCCCTCTCAAAAAAACAAATCTCTCTCATTCTCGGCCTCGCTCGACTCGCTCGCTTCGCTCGCTCGCACCTCCTGCTCACTGACAAACCCTGCACAAAAGTCAACATCATCACCCGAAAAAGGGGAGACACCATAATTCTCTCCCTTCTTCTCTCCTTCCGAGTGATCC
Organism: Lolium multiflorum; assembly: GCA_030979885.1. NCBI lineage: Eukaryota > Viridiplantae > Streptophyta > Magnoliopsida > Poales > Poaceae > Lolium > Lolium multiflorum. The sequence continues at coordinate 187,593,866 of CM061749.1, forward strand.
CTCTTCCTCCGAGTTTCACTCGACGGGCAAACACACATGTGCTGCATAGTAATAATAAAAAGGTAGAAAAATCGACCTACGAATCTATAATTAAATAGGTTAAACTAGGGTTTTGCCCAGTACTACAGATCAAGGTTCAAAAAATCCAACTACGGGGTTCGAACAACCCCATTTCTAATCCAAGATTTTTTTCGACCTCATCCAATGGCCTCAAACTATAGGCCGGGTTAGCATCTAGTGCAGTATGTGTGAGAATGTATGCACTATGTGTGCTATAACTTGTGTGTCTTTCAAATTTGAACCAAATTTGAATAAGTTTGAAATATTTGAAATGGGGCTTTTGGCTTAAACGTTTGAAACCCAAAACGACTTCTCCTCATGCTAGACTTCATAAGACCGAGTTTAGGGTTAGGGGGTAGATACATGATTTGTCTGGTTTGAATATGTCTAAACCTTGTTTATCAACTTGAATGCTTACTATATGACATAAGAAGACCATGTGCTTTTGTTTTTCATTTTTCTATTTTTTAAGAATTTTATGCACATTTGATTCTGGTCAAATCCTAGGTTCAACCAAGATTTAAACAAGTTTCAAGCATGAAAATGAAAACGTAATCCAAGATCCTTCTTAATTAGTCACTCTAAAATATATGAAGCTTTTGGGACGTACTTGAAATTTCCATGTTTGAAACCCAAAACCAATTCTCTTCATGATTGACTTCATAAGACAGAGTTTAGGGGTAGGGGTAGATATACACATGATTTTTCTGGTTTGAATATGTCTAGACCTTGTTTATCAACTTGAGTGTTTACTATATGACATAATTAAGAAGGCTATGTGCTTTGGTTTTTCATTCTTTAGATTTTTTGTCTGAATTTTTATGCCCATTTGAATCTTGGTCAAATCCTAGGTTTGACCAAGATTTAAATAAGTTTAAAACATGGAAATGAAAAGGTAAAAGCATCGATCCTTCTTAGTCGCTCTAAAATGAAGCTGAATTTTGGGAGGTTTTTGAAATTTCCATGTTTGAAACCTAAAACCACTTATCTTCATGCTTGACTTCGTCATAAGACAGAGTTTAGGGGTTTTAGGGGGTAGATACATGATTTGTCTAGCTAGTTTGAATATGTCTAGACCTTGTTTATCAACTTTAATGCTTACTATATGACATATAAGAAGACTATGTGCGCTTTGGTTTTTCATTTTTCTGTTTTTTTATTTTATGCCCATTTGAATCTTGGTCAAATCCTAGATTTGACCAAGATTTAAACAAGTTTAAAACATGGAAATGAAAAGGTAAGCATCGATCCTTCTTAGTCGCTCTAAAATGAAGCTGAATTTTGGGAGGTTTTTGAAATTTCCATGTTTGAAACCCAAAACCACTTCTCTTCATGCTTGACTTCATAAGACAGAGTTTAGGGTCGATAGGGGTAGATACATGATTTGTCTTGTTTGAATATGTCTAGACCTTGTTTATCAACTTGAATGCTTACTAGCTATATGACATAAGAGGACTATGTGCATTGGTATTTCATTTTTTGATTTTTATGCCCATTTGAGAATCTTGGTAAAATCCTAGGTTTGTTGAGCAAGATTTAAACAAGTTTAACATGTGAAAATGATAAGGTAATTAAGTCTGGATCTTTCTCTTAGTAACTCTAAAATGAAGCTTTTGGGAGGTTCTTGAATTTACCATGTTTGAAACCCAAAACCACCGTACTTCTTTTCATGCTTGACTTCATAAGACAGAGTTTAGGGTTAGGGGTAGATACATGATTTTTCTGGTTTGAATATGTCTAGACCATGTTTATCAACTTGAATGCTTACTATATGACATAAGAAGGCTATGTGCTTTGGTTTTTCATTCTTTCGATTTTTTTCTGAATTTTTATGCCCATTTGAATCTTGGTCAAATCCTAGGTTCGACCAAGATTTAAACAAGTTTAAAACATGACAATGAAAAGGTAATTAATCATGGATCCTTCTTAATTAACCAGCCAGTCTAATTAAAATGAAGCTTTTTGGGAGGTTTTTGAAATTTCCATGTTTGAAACCCAAAACCACACTTCTCTGCTTCATGCTTGACTTCATATATAATTAAGACAAAGTTTAGGGTTAGGGGGTACATGATTTGTCTGGTTTGAATATGTCTAGACCTTGTTTATGAACTTTTGAATGCTTACTATATATATGTATGTGACATAAGAAAACTATGTGCTTTGGTTTTTCATTTTTCTGATTTTTTTTGGAATTTTGATGCACATTTGAATCTTGGTCAAATCCTAGGTTTGACCAAGATTTAAACAAGTATAGAACATGGAAATGAAAATGGAAGCATGTATCCTTCTTAGTCACCCTAAAATTAATGAAGTTTTTGGGAGGTTTTTGAAATTTCCATGTTTGAAACCCAAAACCACTTATCTTCATGCTTGACTTCGTCATAAGACAGAGTTTAGGGGTTAGGGGGTAGATACATGATTTGTCTAGCTAGTTTGAATATGTCCAGACCTTGTTTATCAACTTTAATGCTTACTATATGACATATAAGAAGACTATGTGCGCTTTGGTTTTTCATTTTTCTGTTTTTTTATTTTATGCCCATTTGAATCTTGGTCAAATCCTAGAGATTGACTTCATAATACAGAGTTTAGGGTTAGGGGTAGATATACACATGATTTTTCTGGTTTGAATATGTCTAGACCTTGTTTATCAACTTGAGTGTTTACTATATGACATAATTAAGAAGGCTATGTGCTTTGGTTTTTCATTCTTTAGATTTTTGTCTGAATTTTTATGCCCATTTGAATCTTGGTCAAATCCTAGGTTTGACCAAGATTTAAATAAGTTTAAAACATGGAAATGAAAAGGTAAGCATCGATCCTTCTTAGTCGCTCTAAAATGAAGCTGAATTTTGGGAGGTTTTTGAAATTTCCATGTTTGAAACCCAAAACCACTTCTCTTCATGCTTGACTTCATAAGACGAAGTTTAGGGACGATAGGGGTAGATACATGATTTGTCTGGTTAATTTGGATATATCTAGACCTTGTTTATCAACTTGAATGCTTATGATATGACATAAGAACACTATGTGCTTTTTTTATTTTTTTGTGCCCATTTGAATCTTGGTCAAATCCTAGGTTTGACCAAGATTTAAACAAGTATAGAACATGAAAATGAAAAGGGAAGCCTGTATCCTTCTTACTCACCCTAAAATGAAGTTTTGGGAGGTTTTTGAAATGTCCATGTTTGAAACCCAAAACCACTTCTCTTCATTCTTGACTTCTTAAGACATAGTTTAGGGGTTAGCGGGTAGATACATGATTAGTATGGTTTGAATATGTCTAGACCTTGTTTATCAACTTTAATGCTTACTACATGACATAAGAAGACTATGTGCTTTGGTTTTTCATTTTTCTGTTTTTTTTTGAATTTTCTGCCAATTTTGTTTGACCAAGATTTAGACAAGTTTTACACGTGAAAATGAATAAGTAAGCCTGGATCCTTCTTAGTCACTCCAAAATGTACCAATTGATAGGTGCGTTAACTTTGCTTCATGGAAAAAATAATGTCATGTAAATGAGTTAACTTGGATTTCCTACCCTTGAATCCATAGGAAACTTTGTTCTAATGCACTATAATAATCAACCGAGTTTTTACACCAACAGGTCTGTCACTTACGTGTGGTGCCCATGCGTGAGGTCCCACACTTCAGTGAGCACAAGTCACGTGCAATAGGTACGCAAACTCCCAGCCATTTTCTTTGTCAAGAGAAGACGCATCAGGATGCGTATTGGAAGTCTGTGGGTCCTTCTGGATCCTTCGGTTGTCCCTCTCAAAAAAAACAAATCTCTCTCATTCTCGGCTCGACTCGCTCGCTCGCTCGCTCGCTCGCACCTCCTGCTCACTGACAAACCCTGCACAAAAGTCAACATCATCACCCGAAAAAGGGGAGACACCATAATTCTCTCCCTTCTTCTCTCCTTCCGAGTGATCCCTCTTCCTCCGAGTTTCACTCGACGGGCAAACACACATGTGCTGCATAGTAATAATAAAAAGGTAGAAAAATCGACCTACGAATCTATAATTAAATAGGTTAAACTAGGGTTTTGCCCAGTACTACAGATCAAGGTTCAAAAAATCCAACTACGGGGTTCGAACAACCCCATTTCTAATCCAAGAATTTTTTCGACCTCATCCAATGGCCTCAAACTATAGGCCGGGTTAGCATCTAGTGCAGTATGTGTGAGAATGTATGCACTATGTGTGCTATAACTTGTGTGTCTTTCAAATTTGAACCAAATTTGAATAAGTTTGAAATATTTGAAATGGGGCTTTTGGCTTAAACGTTTGAAACCCAAAACGACTTCTCCTCATGCTAGACTTCATAAGACCGAGTTTAGGGTTAGGGGGTAGATACATGATTTGTCTGGTTTGAATATGTCTAAACCTTGTTTATCAACTTGAATGCTTACTATATGACATAAGAAGACCATGTGCTTTTGTTTTTCATTTTTCTATTTTTTTAAGAATTTTATGCACATTTGATTCTGGTCAAATCCTAGGTTCAACCAAGATTTAAACAAGTTTCAAGCATGAAAATGAAAACGTAATCCAAGATCCTTCTTAATTAGTCACTCTAAAATATATGAAGCTTTTGGGACGTACTTGAAATTTCCATGTTTGAAACCTAAAACCACTTATCTTCATGCTTGACTTCGTCATAAGACAGAGTTTAGGGGTTTTAGGGGGTAGATACATGATTTGTCTAGCTAGTTTGAATATGTCTAGACCTTGTTTATCAACTTTAATGCTTACTATATGACATATAAGAAGACTATGTGCGCTTTGGTTTTTCATTTTTCGGTTTTTTTATTTTATGCCCATTTGAATCTTGGTCAAATCCTAGATTTGACCAAGATTTAAACAAGTTTAAAACATGGAAATGAAAAGGTAAGCATCGATCCTTCTTAGTCGCTCTAAAATGAAGCTGAATTTTGGGAGGTTTTTGAAATTTCCATGTTTGAAACCCAAAACCACTTCTCTTCATGCTTGACTTCATAAGACGAAGTTTAGGGTCGATAGGGGGTAGATACATGATTTGTCTTGTTTGAATATGTCTAGACCTTGTTTATCAACTTGAATGCTTACTAGCTATATGACATAAGAGGACTATGTGCATTGGTATTTCATTTTTTGATTTTTATGCCCATTTGAGAATCTTGGTAAAATCCTAGGTTTGTTGAGCAAGATTTAAACAAGTTTAACATGTGAAAATGATAAGGTAATTAAGTCTGGATCTTTCTCTTAGTAACTCTAAAATGAAGCTTTTGGGAGGTTCTTGAATTTACCATGTTTGAAACCCAAAACCACCGTACTTCTTTTCATGCTTGACTTCATAAGACAGAGTTTAGGGTTAGGGGTAGATACATGATTTTTCTGGTTTGAATATGTCTAGACCATGTTTATCAACTTGAATGCTTACTATATGACATAAGAAGGCTATGTGCTTTGGTTTTTCATTCTTTCGATTTTTTCTGAATTTTTATGCCCATTTGAATCTTGGTCAAATCCTAGGTTCGACCAAGATTTAAACAAGTTTAAAACATGACAATGAAAAGGTAATTAATCATGGATCCTTCTTAATTAACCAGCCAGTCTAATTAAAATGAAGCTTTTTGGGAGGTTTTTGAAATTTCCATGTTTGAAACCCAAAACCACTTCTCTTCATGCTTGACTTCATATATAATTAAGACAAAGTTTAGGGTTAGGGGTACATGATTTGTCTGGTTTGAATATGTCTAGACCTTGTTTATGAACTTGAATGCTTACTATATGACATAAGAAGACTATGTGCTTTGGTTTTTTATTTTATTTATTTTTTATTTTATGCCCATTTGAATATTGGTTAAATCCTAGGTTTGAACAAGATTTAAACAAGTTTAAAACATGAAAATGAAAAGGTAAGCCTGGATCCTTCTTAACTAGTCACTCTAAAATGAAGCTTTAATTTTGGGAGGTTTTTGAAATTTCCATGTTTGAAACCCAAAACCACTTCTCTTCATGCTTGACTTCATAAGACGAAGTTTAGGGTCGATAGGGGTAGATACATGATTTGTCTGGTTTGAATATGTCTAGACCATGTTTATCAAATCCTAGGTTTGACCAAGATTTAAACAAGTTTAAAACATGAAAATGAAAAGGGAAGCATGTGTCCTTCTTAGTCACTCTAAAATGAAGTTTTTGGGCGGTTTTTGAAATTTCCATGTTTGAAACCCAAAACCACTTCTCTTCATGCTTGACTTCATAAGACATAGTTTAGGGGTTAGGGGTAGATACATGATTTGTATGGTTTGAATATGTCTAGACCATGTTTATCAACTTTAATGCTTACTATATGACATAAGAAGACTATGTGCTTTGGTTTTCATTTTTCTGATTTTTTTAGAATTTTGATGCACATTTGAATCTTGGTCAAATCCTAGGTTTGACCAAGATTTAAACAAGTATATATAGAACATGAAAATGAAAAGGGAAGCCTGTATCCTTCTTAGTCACCCTAAAATGAAGTTTTTGGGAGGTTTTTGAAATTTCCATGTTTGAAACCCAAAACCACTTATCTTCATGCTTGAGCAAGATTTGACCAAGATTTAAACAAGTTTAAATCATGAAAATGGAAAGGTAAGCCTGGATCCTTCTTAGTCGCTCTAAAATGAAGCTTTTGGGATGTTCTTGAAATTTCCATGTTTGAAACCCGGCCAAAACGACTTTTCTTCATGCTAGACTTCATAAGATCGACACGGGGTACATATATACATGATTTGTCTGGTTTGGATATATCTAGACCTTGTTTATCAACTTGAATGCTTACGATATGACATAAGAACACTATGTGCTTTTTGTTTTTCATTTTTTGTGCCTATTTGTATCTTGGTCAAATCCTAGGTTTGACCAAGATTTAAACAAGTTTAAAACATGAAAATGAAAAGGGAAACATGTATCCTTCTTAGTCACTCTAAAATGAAGTTTTTGGGAGGTTTTGAAATTTCCATGTTTGAAACCTAAAACCACTTCTCTTCATGCTTGACTTCATAAGACAGAGTTTAGGGTTAGAGGGGTAGATACATGATTTGTCTTATTTGAATATGTCTAGCTAGACCTTGTTTATCAACTTTTGAATGCTTACTATATATATATGTGACATAAGAAGACTATGTGCTTTTGTTTTTCATTTTTCCGATTTTTTAATTTTATGCCCATTTAAATCTTGGTCAAATCCTAGGTTTGACAATGATTTAAACAAGTTTCAAATATGAAAATGAAAAGGCAAGCATGGATCCTTCTTAGTCACTCTAAAATGAAGCTTTTGATAGGTTTTTGAAATTTCCATATTTGAAACCCAAAACCACTTCTCTTCATGCTTGACTACATAAGACAAAGTTTAGGGTTAGGGGGTAGATACATGATTTTTCTTGTTTGAATATGTCTAGACCCTTGTTTATCAACTTTAATGCTTACTATATGACATAAGAAAACTATGTGCTTTGGTTTTTCATTTTTCTGATTTTTTTGGAATTTTGATGCACATTTGAATCTTGGTCAAATCCTAGGTTTGACCAAGATTTAAACAAGTATAGAACATGAAAATGAAAAGGGAAGCCTGTATCCTTCTTAGTCACCCTAAAATGAAGTTTTTGGGAGGTTTTCAAAATTTCCATGTTTGAAACCCAAAACCACTTAATCTTCATGCTTGACTTCGTCATAAGATAGAGTTTAGGGGTTAGGGGGTAGATACATGATTTGTCTAGTTTGAATATGTCTAGACCTTGTTTACCAACTTTAATGCTTACTATATGACATATAAGAAGACTATGTGCGCTTTGGTTTTTCATTTTTTCATTTTTTTATTTTATGCCCATTTGAATCTTGGTCAAATCTAGATTTGACCAAGATTTAAACAAGTTTAAAACATGAAAATGGAAAGGTAAGCCTGGATCCTTCTTAGTCGCTCTAAAATGAAGCTTTTGGGATGATTTTGAAATTTCCATGTTTGAAACCCAAAACCAATTCTCTTCATGCATGCTTGACTTCATAAGACAGAGTTTAGGGTTAGGGGGTTAGATACATTATTTGTCTAGTTTGAATATGTCTAGACTTTGTATATCAACTTGAATATATTATTGTACCATGTCTCCACACAGCCCAAAATGCACATATTTTCAAAAGTTTTCATGCATGAGTACTTGTAACTAGTAAAAATAGAAAGTAAAAATAGGAACCCCATGTATGAAGGATACTAAAAAGAACTCTTTCACATTTTTTTGGTATAGATTATGAGTTTGCTTGGCTTCATACACAAGTGAGTACATGTCATGCAAAAATTAACACGAAATTTAGTTATCATGACCCATTTTTGGCAGGCATTGTGCATATCGCCTTGAGAAACATCTTTGCGAGCTAGTGTATTAAACGTTTATTCACATATAATGGATTTTTTACTTTATTAGTGCACACAATGACAGAATCGGCCAAATGTGTATGATTTTTGTGAAGGTGCTAGAAAAACAAGATGCACTACGATGAAGCATGAAAGGAGGCAAGGGGAGGGATAGTGAAGAGGTGGGAGAGACCGAGAGATGAACCGCAAGGTAATTAAAAAATTGGGGCCAAAACGATTCCAACTTCCTAGGCATTGACCAACTTTGCCCCTCTTAACCCAACGTGGCAGTGAACCCGTATAAGCAACAACTTCCTCTTACTCCGCTTCTCCGAAATGGTAAGAGAACCTCTCCAGCTTAAGTGACCAATCGACATATCTATGGCCTTCCGACTTGGCTCTGGTCGCCGCGCGCGTAGTCCTACCACCGACGAGGAAGCGGAGCATCAGCGCCGCCTTCGCTTCGTCCATCGCGCACCAAGGCATAACCCGCCCGCTCTGCACTGGCCGGTTGTTCAGCCCGCGGCGGCGGCGCTGGCCGTGGAGCCCCTCGCCAGCCGCTTCCCGTGCGGGCCGATGGATGCAGAGGCAGGGATCTCCCACGCAACCCCGCATGCGACGCCCGCTCGGCCCTGGCCGGCTTTTCCGCCCGCGCATGCCGCATGGTTTTCTTTGCCAGCAGGTGAGATCCCCTTCCCGGCCGGCGCGAACGATGCGGAGGCAGGGAGCTCCCGTGGCCAGCCGCCTAATCCGACCGCACTTCAGGCGGTGCCGGCCGTGGAGCCAGGCCGTTCTTTCGAAGCGCATCACGGCGACGCCCTTTGCAGGAGCAACACCGCCAAGGAGCTCGTATATAACGTGATGTTCCCGGCACTCTATAGATGCCGGGATGCTCTGCAAGCTTTCGTGCAGGCTAAGAATGCGGCGGCTGCAAATCCCAGGGACGCAGCATTGCAGCGGCGCGCCGATGAGGCTAAGGTGGCGCACGCTTTCCACCAGGCGTGCCTCGACAGGCTTAACATCCAGCACGGCTTCGTGCAACCGCCAAACGCCGCTCCAGCTAAGATCCAAAAATACTCCGGTGAGCATATCACTCCGGAGTAGAACAATCCAATTTCTAGTACTGTAGGAGTACTTTATTAGTGCACAAACCTGGCGAAATTAAAGGTGTGTTCTTTGTGTGTGATGTAAATCTAAAAATTTGAAGGTTCTAGCAAAAACATTTCTTCACAAATATTCGATGTGTTTGCTTGGCCTTATCTATATATCCGGTGAGCATATATGGATGCCAAATCCTTTACAAACTTTATATTTTTTAAGTGATCGATGTGCATGCATCTATCTCGCCATGGTAAATTAATGAAACAAGTTGCATATTTGCCAGAATTCCAAACTTCGTGAGCAGTATAGAGATCGAGACCTTAATTAATTATTATGAGTAGGATGCATGCATGCATGTCCATTTTCTAGGGTTTTAAAGGATACTAGAGCTTTTCTAGGTTAATTTGCAACTATATGTATATTTGTTTTCTAGTTCTGGGCTGATCATTAAACTCAACATTGAGTTGTAGATTATGTGAAATTAGTACATGCCATAAAATATAGTAAATTTTTATGTACCCTACGAGGCAGTACGTGTGGTGTACCCTTAATTATTAATTGGTAGACATGTACCGTTGGCATGTTTGAAGAAAATTTGAATTTGGAAGAAGTTTTTAAAGTAAAATTAACGCAAGCACAAAATCATGTGTGATGGTGAAATTTCTTGAACAAATTAATACAAACCTAGTAATATGAGTTTGTTTGGCTTTCTGCCCACAAGTGAGTATTGTGCGCATGTACTTTGATGCAAAATCCCGCCATACAAAACTTTTTAGTTATCATATGACCTCAAGTTTGGAAGAGATCGTATTTTAAGCAACTTCACAAACAAGAGATTCTAACAATTATATGCATGCATGAAAGAATGATTTCCCTTTTTTATTACTGTACAAAAATGGCTAGATGTGTGTTAATTGTGAAGGAGGGCTACCAAATTTTAACAGTTGCACATTATTGTCATAATTCCACCTTTTGGAAGCAGTAGGGTAGACATGCTTTCCGCTTGGTAGGATGTGTTAGTGCCATCAATTTTGTAGATATAGGTTCAAGGATTTGTTCATCTTAATCTGCAACTATATATGGATTTTTAAGCTTTTGCCTAGTAATTAAACTCATAATTGAAATAATGTAGGTTATTTAACTACATACATGCCATAAATTCTGACAGGAAATACTTGGACGTGCCTTGCGAGGGTGGTAACAAACAAGAACACAATGACCAAACTTCAAATGCCAATCCACCCACCAAGCTATACGATTGGCATGTACAATCGATCGACTCCTTCTAATCAAATTTGAATACAATAGAAGAAGTTTTAAAAAATTTCAAAATGAGATCAACTTGTGCATTGAGTCATCCTTTGTTATTTATTTGCTTGTAAAAATAGAAACATAGGCATATGAATGTATTCGAAACACTTCACTTTTCAACGGGGAAGGGACCCGAAGGTCCCAGAAAAACAAAAAAAAGATTACAATAGTAGTACTCCTTTGAGAAGGTAGTAGAAGAAGGATCCTCGAAGAGCCAAATGCTTTTATTATCCACAGCTGTTCGGCTCTTTTCCTTCTCGTGTAAGCTATCGCGCAATGATTATACTAATGGTCGGATGGTAGTACAACCATTTTCGCAAACTTCTGCGCCCTTCGTCATGTCAGCATCGTATCCCAGTGTGCAAGCAGTCTGCTCGAATGAAATACTCCTAAGTACGTACGGTATTCCCTCCAAAGACACACCACACGGTATTCCCTCCAAAGACGCACCGTCGCCCCGATCTGCTCGAATGAAATACTCCAAAATACTTCTGCGCCCTTCGTCATGTCAGCATCGTATCCCAGTGTGCAAGCAGTCTCCTATGAAATGGAGACGACATTTTGTTGAAAAGTGTCGGTGCATGCTATATACCACACTAGTATGAGAGTTTTTACAGCATTATTCCGATTTCCACAGAATGCATTAAATTTGGACGCGATGCCACACTGACAAGAGTGGTTTAAACAAGGCCATTATTTTTATTATGTTATAGTATTACTACAATACTCCAAGGTAGCACTAGTAGCCTTCGGTTGTACTCTGCCGGTCGCGCTGCCTCATTCGACCAGACTTTATTCTTCTTCTCATATATATATATACAAAATACTGTCTGCCGAGGTTCGATGACCGCACCGTCGCCCCTCTCCGCGCCGCCGTCTTGGGCCGCGCCACCATTCTCCCCGCCGAGTTCTCCCCCGTCCCCGACGCACCACCGTCAAGCACCACCGGACCGATCTTCGCAGGTATGTACATCTCCAACCTCCGGCGAGTACAGAGGTTCATCGGTCATTGTGTTCGATATAACCTTAATTTGGGGATTGCAATGTGAGTAACTTACTGGGTTTTCTAGGAAATGAAAACGGCGTCGCTCGATGCCTACACTGCGTCGGCGGATACATGGAAAGCGGAGACGGATGCTCTGCATGCATCGGCGGAGACATGTAAAGCGGATGCGGATGCGGAGGCAAAGGCGAAGGCGGTGGCTAGGACGGGCCCGGGCGCTGTGGCGCTGGCAAATGCTCGTATCGAAGCTGCATTTTGTTGGAAAGTCTTGGCGCGTGCTTCGAGAGTTTTGGCGGCGCAGCCGGGAGAACCGTCGGAGGCTTCGAAGCTGGCTGCTTTGAACGCGTCGAGAGCTTGGATGGTGACTTCATCTAAGGCGGCGCTTGTTGCATTTGATCGTGACTCGTCAACCCCTTTGTAAGTTCTACCTTCCCCAACTGCAATGAGGTTAGATCTGGTGGATTGGGTTTTTTGCCCAAACCAGACGTGATGATGCATTGAGATGTTTTTGTATTTTTGATGATGCATTCTGCTTCTTTTGTAATTTGGGTGATTCATTATGCTTTTTAGGTAGTAATTTTTCTGATGCACTCACCTCTTCAGGAATTTTTCATGGTTTTTTTTGTTTTTTTTTTCTGTCAACCTAGCTAATGCTCTCTGCTGTTTAGCCAAAAGTTGGATGATGCATTGTACCGTTTACATATATTTTACTCTGATGATGCATTTTGCTCTTTTAGCCTTTTAGGTAATTTTTCTGATTCCTTGAACAGTGTGGGAAATTTCGATGAAGAATTTTGCTGTCAACTTAGATGATGTATTGTGCTGTTTACATTTTATTACCTATATCAAAGCTAACCCCATCTGATGTTACCACAGCGTTTTGGGTCCTGTAGAGGTCTCTTTTTCCTCCAATCGTGTTGACACGTTAGCAATTATTACTGTATATGCGAGATTGCCTTCCGTTGGTGCGTCCTATTTTTGTGGTGTTTTTTTTTTGCAAATTAAGGGCTTCATTGATTATGCAACAGGATTACAATTGCATTGTCCTGTTTACAATATTTTGATTTTGCTGATGCATTGTGCTGTTCACATTATTTTGATTTTGCTGATGCATTGTCCTGTTTACATTATTTTGATTTTGCTGATGCATTGTGCTGTTTACACTATTTTGATTTTGCTGATGCACCATGCAGTTTAGGAAACTTTGATCTGCTTAGTCAAATTAGATGTTGCATTTTGTTTTAAAAAATAGATGATGCAGTGTGCTGTTTACATAATTTTGACGATGCATCGTGCGATTTGCATAATCCTACCAGCTTCAGTCGAAGGACACCCACAACAATCAACGATCTGCCTGGAGATGTAGTCTCTCAGATTCTTGTCAGGCTTCCTCCCCATCCAACCTGCTTACTAGCTGCATCAGGCACCAAGAAAGCATGGAGGCAATGTATGGGAAGCAATTATTTCAGAAAGCTAACTGTGTCACACAACGGAGGAAACCCGTTGCTAGGGTTTTTCACCAACAACTCCGAGGACAATCGATTCATCACAGAGCATGATCTTCACCCGGCCATCTTGAAGATGCTGGCAATCCCGTCTCAAGTGAACGGTCCCAAAATCTATGTCCTGGGATGCCGCGATGGTATGGTGCTACTCCATTCTAATGTATCCAGTGCGTATATATCAGTCTGGGATCCAATTAGGCAAGTTCTCACAGCGATACCAGAACCACCATTGTGGCGCAATCACACAATTGAAAGCAGCGGCTCAATTCTCTGTTCGAGAAACAACTCTGAACCGTTTACACATTGTGGCAAGTTCTCGGTTGTTTGGATAACAACTAAACGTTACGATGCACAGGCTCATATCTACTCACCAGATTCAAAAGAATGGGAGTTTCTAGCTCGATCAACTCCGATGCTGTCAGAGATTGACCGTAGACCGGCAACTCTCATAGGGGGTATTTTGTACTGGCCAACGAAGTCTAGATATATCATTGAGCTTGACCATGCAAAGAAGGCTCTGAAATATATTCAGTGCCCTCATGAGACGCATGATATATTCATGCTTAACATTCACATCTTCAAGGGACATAATGGAGATGTTGCCCTTGCTGTTATAAGAGACTTCACCCTACAAACATGGGCCAGTACAAGATCATCAACAGGCGATCACGAGTCATGGACATGTCATATAAATTTTGAATTGGATACTTTTTTTGGCCTTGACACATCATTTCCATACAATTGGAAACATGCAGTAAGGTTACTCTGCGTATTTGAGGACAAAAATGAGCTGGTTGTACGGGCAAAGGAGGGAGTATTCCAATTAGATATGAGCAACTGGCAGTGGAGAAAGTACAATTCTGCTAGACGTTGGTGCACTTTACATCCCTACTCAGTTAGACCGGGTTAGTCATTCATATGTAACCTTTGCATTCATTTACATATGACTTTTGCTGATCAATTTGTTCATTTCCTGACAGTAACCGACCTGATCCAGAGTGCAACATCAAGGACACGAAAAAGAACGCGCTGTCAGGAACCCATCTAATTCAAAGTTCAACATCCATAAGAGAAAAGGAAGTCGCATATGAAGGAGCAAGGCTTGTTTGGGCAAGAAGTGATAGCCCAGCTTTTGTTTGGTCTGATGTCTTTTAGTTTTCGTTCTGGTGGAAATGTCGCTGCACCATTTGTTTGTACTGCAGCTCCATAGTGCTAGCTGCTAGTACGTTGGCGCTGTCCTACGTCTGCTTGTTTTGGGGGCATAAATATGCCACGAAACCTTTGTTTTATGTGATCAAACGGTCATCTCTGCATGTATATGTTCGGGTTCTGATGAAACCTTTTTTGTGATCTGTACATATATTTGAGTCAGTCTGTGTTTTGTTTTATGATGGGCAGGAGTATTTGTTTTACTACACCATTGTTTATCCGAATTGTATTACTCACTCTATTCAAAAAGTTAGCGGCTCACCTTTTTCCTTCAAGATACGGATGTATCTACACACTAAAAACATATATAGATGAAACCATCTTCAGACAAAGTTTAGTCACTTATGTATGGACGGGGGTAGTATTATTTATGTTGTGCTCCCAAACAAGCAGACATCGGACAGCGCCTGTTTAAAGTTCATATGTGTAATCTTATTCCCTTTGGAAGTTAAGCATTAAACTCTACTAGTACAACCGTGGTGGTCTTGTGATGTAGTACTCTTTTGATGCATTTGTGATGTAGTAGTACAGTACTTTTTTTTGAACTGGTATAGTACTATCTAAGAAGAGTACTCCCTCCGATTCACATTCATTTTACACCAAGAAATATGGATCGGAGCGAGGGAGTAAATTAAACATGGCATCTCGTGCATGAAGCTTGACAGATCGATCAGGTTGGCTAGAATGGCAATACAATGCTCCTCATTAGGCAAATGCATGCCATGTACGATAGTATATACATCCAGTAAAGAAGTCTATACTGACATAAAAAAGACTACATTGGGGATGAGAGTCAATTGGGGAATCTACAATACATAAAATCTTGCTCGTAGCTGATTTTGGCTAAGAGGGTTTTACTCACATTACACGTGCCACTTTCCTTGTCTGCAAAACAAGTTCCAATAAAGGAAGAGGAAAGAAGAGGACATTGTGGGCGAGATTGAACACCTTTTTATGTGTTAAGCTGAGGCCTTGTTTAGCTGAGGATTTCGACTTAGGCCTAACAGCTCAGCACACCCAGAAATAAATTTCCTTGCGTGCACCACTGTCAGCAAAAATAACAAAATTAGCACGCAAGATTAAGAACGAAGTGAATTTAAGTAACTTGGTTAGCTTTTCAAGCAATATATTCAGAGAAAGAGCACACATGTCCGGCTAGAAATAATCGTAAGAGAAGAACAATAAATCTAAGGCATCCCACTTCATATGCAGAAGGGACGCGACAGCGCATGGATTCATACCTTGAGTCGACTCTGGCTCGTAGAAGGGCGGTCGCGCCTCGAGGATGCCGGCGACGTCTCCACCTCGATCTCACATGTGACTGCTTCTCGGTGGGCGGTGCGCCACGCCATGTAGAAGATCTATCAAAAGAGGAGAGCCCGATGACGCTACCGACGCCTCAACCTTGATAGCACCGGCTTGTTGCTCCGCACCGAGATGCGCCACGTGCAAGATTTAGCGGATGCGCCAATTTTAGAGATATGTCATGATCGTTGTAACAAATTTCAACATGATGATGATTTGATCATGCACTCGGCCTTGAACATAAGTACTAGTACAGTCTCACAATTTTTTTATCATTATACTTTGCGAGATTTAGCGGATGCGCCAAATTCAGAGATAGATCATGATCATGGTAACACAATTTTCAATGTAATGATGATTTGATGTTGCACTAGACCTTGAACATAAGTACTAGTACGGTCTCACAATTTTGTATCATTATACTTTGCAACTTTTAGCGGATGCGCCCATTTTCAGAGGATCATGGTAACAAATTTTCAACGTGATGATGATTTGATGTTGCATTCGACCTTGAACAGAAGTACTACTACTGTCTTACAATTTCTTTATCATTATACTTTGCAAGATTTAGCAGATGCGCCAAATTCAGAGATAGATCATGATCATGGTAACAAATTTTCAACGTGATGATGATTTGATGTTGCACTCGAACTTGAACAGAAGTACTAGTACAGTCTCACAATTTTTTTATCATTATACTTTGCGAGATTTAGCGGATGCGCCAAATTCAGAGATAGATCGTGATCATGGTAACACAATTTTCAATATAATGATGATTTGATGTTGCACTCGACCTTGAACATAAGTACTAGTACGGTCTCACAAATTTGTATCATTATACTTTGCAAGTTTTAGTGGATGCGCCCATTTTCAGAGGTAGATCATGATCATGGTAAGTTGGTAACAAATTTTCAACGTGATGATGATTTGATTTTGCACTCGGCCTTGAACAGAGGTACTAGTACGGTCTCACAATTTTTTATCATTATACTTGGACGGTGGCCAAATTCAAAATCTCATAGCGGCAAAACTTCCCGCCCACAAAATACAAAAATTTCACACGCTTCCAAATTCCCATTCTACCCCTGTGGAGATGGCAGCAAAGTCGGTTGGTGGGGGGGTCTGCCCGTCATTTTTTGGATCACCACCTCCCTAGCCCGGAAACCCTCCCAAAAAAATTCATTTCCCTCAGACCACCCACCGGAACTTCCCAAGTCCCTCTCTCCCACCTCCACGACCACCGCACCGGAACATCCCCGCCGGACTTCCCTGGCCTACCCGAGGCCTCGCGATCCTCGTCATCCGGCTGCCTGCCGGAGCCGCTTCATCGACGCCGTCATCAACCGGACCGGATCATCCCCGCCGAACCTCGAAACCATATGCTCATCCAGCAGTCTACCGCAGTCGCTTCAGCTGCGGTATCGTCCACCCCGCCGGAGCCGCTTCGCCGGATCCGTCGTCCACCGCATCGGATCTTGCTCACCGACACCGCTGTGCATGAACCGGATCTGCTTCACCGGCGCCGTGCATGATCTAAACTCTTCTACTGTCGCTTTTCTATTGCTTGCCTGCAAGTTCTTGTTTAATCTTGGGGGAACCTGTTTGTGCTAACGACGCGCCGTTACGTTTTTGCAGATGAGATGAGTAACCATGAAGTGTAATGGCCGTCTCTCCAACCCCAAGTAGCACATGTAGCGTACTTCATCACCGGATCTATCAACCCCAGGAAGATCTGCTGTGACTCCCACAGAGTGCTTCTCCTAATGTAAGTCCCTTGTTTTAGCGCCATGTTCTGGGTTCAGATTCTTGTTTGTCTGAAGCTCTTTTAGTTCATTCCTAGCTATGACCGTAACACGTTGCTATTTTCTACTTCATTGCTAACTTTAAGCGATTGAACATTTTGGTTTGCATTCCCTGCTCTGTAGATGTAGCCATCATAACTTCTATCTTGCTCAGTCGTTGTTACAAAAATTATAGGTATTATAGTAACATCCTGCTATTATTTAGTTCATGGCCAATTTTAAGTAATTGCACATGTTGGTTCGCATTCCCTGCTCTATAGCTTTTGGCATCGTAACTTCTATATTTGGTTTACATTCCCTGCTCTGTAGATCTAGCCATCATAACTTTATCTTGCTCAGTCGTTGTTACAAAAATTATGGCCTGCTACTATGTTGTTTGTGCCAATTTTTTACTCCATGAACATGTTGGCTTGCATTCCCTGTACTACAGGTGATGCCATTGTTTTGTATCTAGTTCATTGTAAGCTAACAAAGTAAGGACTTAGTTTGGCATGCTATCACTCTGCTATCTAGCCTGTAGTACAAATAAACTTGTCATACTACTAGATAATAATTTTGCGTGCCATCTTGTTCTTCAAAAGCTGCATTATTGACTTGTTTCTCTGACTTGGCATGACGCTCACATATGGAAAGCTGAACATATTGGTTTGCATTCCCTCTTATACAAGTTCACAGGTGATCCCACTATATTCTGTATCTGGTCCATCCTAAGCTCCAGCATTAACTATCCTCTATGTGTTGCTCATTACAAGTTTATATCCCGAAACATCTTGATTTGCATCCCCTTCACTATAAGTTCAGGAGTATTATTTAGTTCACGGCCAAAATGAAGTAATTGCACTTGGCACATGTTGGTTCACATTCCCTCCTCTTTAGCTTTTGCCATCGTAACTTCTATTTTTGGTTTACATTCCCTGCTCTGTAGATGTAGCCATCATAACTTCATCTTGCTCAGTCGTTGTTACAAAATTTATAGCCTGCTACTATGTTGTTCATGCCAATTTTGTACTCCCTGAACATGTTGGTTTGCATGGGACTCGACAGTAGTAAGTCTGTTGTTTCATTCTAACATGCTCTGTTATATTGGCTGTTGGTATGCGGCATGCACTCTTTGTTTGCTTATTGTGCGCATTACAATGATCTTGTTATAACGACGAAATGATGAGTTCCAAATTCTTTGCCAAACAATATTGTAGTGTCTTTGCCTTTCCATTGTTGCTGTCTTAACTTGTAATGTCTTTGTTTCAGATATAGGTGCTGCATGGACAACTTAAAAGATTGCCGGATCGCTTCATTGTATTGCTAGGTTTAATTACCATTCAATTTCTCTGGGTTCTGTAATATTTTTTCAATGCCTTGCAGCTGATGTAATATTTAGTTAGTTTTTATAGTTCTTTCGCGCATTTTTTCTTTGGTGCTTGTGGTAAGTGAGGCTATCCGACAGAAATCAATGCTGCGTAAATATTCTCAGTATCTAAATCACGAATTCCCATCCCTTAAACGGCCCAATTAAGCTAAATCACATATGTGCCTGCCCGCAAAATCCCAAAGCGCATATTATGCCGGCATATAAACAGCAACGAAACGGGCTGGCCCACTTACTTATTGGGCCAGCCCATTTGATTTACGGTGGACCCCACACTATAATTGGGCTGGCCCACTTGCTTTAAGGTGGACCCCACCCACAACTGGGCCGGCCCACTAATTAGTTGGGCCGCCCATTTGCTTTTGTGGTGGACCCCACATACTAAATGGGCCGGCCCTTTAAAATGAAAGTGGGACCCACATGTGTTTTTGGACCGGCCCACTATCTTGTTGGGCCGGCCCACTTGCTATATGGTGGACCCCACATACTCATTGGGCCGGCCCTTTAACAGGAAAGTGGGGCCCACCTTTGCTTTTGGCCCGGCCCACTATCTTGTCGGGCCAGCCCACTTGCTATATGGTGGACCCCACTTATCAAATGGGCCGGCCCATTAACAGGAATGTGGGACCCACCTGTGTTTTTGGCCCGGCCCACTATCTTGGTGGGCCAGCCCACTTGCTATATGATGGACCCCACATACTAAATGGGCCGGCCCTTTAACAGGAAGGTGGGACCCACCTGTGTTTTTGGCCCGGCCCACTATCTTGTTGGGCCGGCCCACTGCTATATGGAGGACCCCACATACTAAATGGGCCGGCCCTTTAACAGGAAAGTGGGACCCACCTGTGTTTTTGGCCCGGCCCACTAGCTTGTTGGGCCGGCCCACTTGCTATACGGTGGACCCCACACACTATATGGGCCGGCCTTTTAACAGGAAAGTGGGACCCACCTGTGTTTTTGGCCCGGCCCACTTGCTTCTTGGGCCGGCCCAGTTGCTGTAAGGTGGACCCCACATGTTAAATGGGCCGGCCCATTTAAGTTTTGACCAGTCAACCTTAGAGGTTAGGCCCGGCCCACGTAACTAATGGACCAGCCCAGCTATATAGTTGACCGGTCAAACTATGTCATCTGGCCCGGCCCGCTTAAGACGTGGCAGGCCTCGTGTGGGCCTACCATCTACCACGGGGTTTCAGCCGGTTAACGCCGTTAACTGGCAGTTAACGGCGTCTGCCACGTGTCAGTTTGCATGACGTCAGCAGTCAACGGGCTCCCGAAAACACTTCCGCAACGGTCCGATTTTCCGTGGCGGAAGGGCGCCCAAGCGCGACGGACCGAAAAAATCGTCGTTGGACTTTGCCTGACGCAGTTTCGACAACGGAACCCATATCGTCGGGTTAGGCCCATAGGCGACGAAAAATGCCCCTTAGTTGACGATTTTGGGACGTTGTCTATCAGAACTTTTCTTGTAGTGTAATAGGTAGTTATGGTGGACACAAATGGCACAGGTTTTGGCTCAAGGATTTGGATGCACGAGAAGCATTCCCTCTCAGTACAAGGCTTTGGCTAGCAAGGTTGTTTGAAGCAAACACAAGTATAAACCGGTACAACAAAACTTACATAAGAACATATTGCAAGCATTATAAGACTCTACACTGTCTTCCTTGTTGCTCAAACACTTTTACCAGAAAATATCTAGACCTTAGAGAGACCAATCATGCAAACCAAATTTCAACAAGCTCTACGGTAGTTCTCCACTAATAGGTTTAAACTACATGATGCAAGAGCTTAAACATGATCTATTTGAGAGCTCAAAACAATTGCCAAGTATCAAATTATTCAAGACAATATGAAGCATTTTCTGTTTCCAACCAAATAACAATAAGTGCAGCGGCTTTCAGCTTCCGCCATGAACATGAATAATAAATTAAGAACACAAGTGTTCAAATGAAAAAGCGGAGCGTGTCTCTCTCCCACACAAGGATTGCTAGGATCCGAATTTATTCAAACACAAACAAAAATAAAAGCACACAGACGCTCCAAGTAAAGCACATATGATGTGGAAGAATTAAAATATAGTTTCACTAGAGATGACCTGATAAGTTGATGAAGAAGGGGATGCCTTGGGCATACCCAAGCTTAGACGCTTGAGTCTTCTTGAAATATGCTTGGGTGACCCACGGGGGCATCCCCAAGCTTAGGCTCTTCACTCTTCTTGATCACATTATATCACCCTTCTCTCTTGACCCTTGAAAACTTCTGCCACACCAAACTTCTCATAAACTTCATTAGAGGGGTTAGTACTCAAAAACTTTAATCCACTTTAGTCCTGTAGTGACACATTGCAAGAACTCAATAAAACATTAGCTACAGCTCTCCACGTCTAGAAAGCCTTACTTAAAGTCCACAAGAGACAATGCAAAAAACAGAGACAGAATCTGTCAAAACAGAACAACCAGTAAACACGAATTTTTTAGAGGTACTTCCGTTGATCAAATCAGAAAACTCAAAACTAATGAAAGTTGCGTACATATCTGAGGATCACGCATGAAGTTTCGCAGATTTTTTTGATTCTTCTACAGAGAGAAAAACGCGAATTCGTGACAGATAAGAAATCTGTTTCTGCGCAGAAATCCAAATCTAGTATCAACCTTCTATTAGAGACTTTACTTGGCACAACAATGCGATAAAATAAAGATACAAAGGTAGTGCTACAGTAGTAACAAACCTTGACTCAAATAAAAGAAAAATTACAGAAATAAAACAATGGGTTGTCTCCCATAAGCGCTTTTCTTTAACGCCTTTCAGCTAGGCGCAGAAGATTTTAATGATGCTCACATGAAAATAGAAAATGAAGCAAAAGGAGCATCAAGAAGCAAATTCAAAACACATTTAAGTCTAACCCACTTCCTATGCATAGGAATCTTGTACACAAATAGATTCATGAAGAACAAAGTGACAAGCATAGGAAGATAAAACACGAGTAACTTCAAAATTTTCAGCATGTAGAGAGGTGTTTTAGTACCATGAAAATTTCTACAACCATATTTTCCTCTCTCATAATAATTTCCAGTAGCATCATGAACAAACTCAACAATATAACTATCACATACATCATGCTTTTCATGATCTACAAACACATAATTTTTATCAAGCTCAAAAATAGTGGGATCAAAACTTTCAAACCCACTTTTTAAAAATCTATAACAAGATGATTGATCATTCTCAAGAGATATGGGACTCCTAGATAAAGTCAAGATCTCTCCAATCCCATTTTCATTAGTAGTACAATTAATATTATCAAGTAACATAGGACCATCATCTAGAGCTTTATCATAAACATTTGCTAAGCAAAACTCTTTAGTACCATGCATTTCGATATCAGGCACAAACAAAGCATTATCATAAGATTTATCAAAATAGCATGGATTATCATAGATAACAGTAGCATAATTATTCTCACAAGTTTTACTCATAGGGAATATTTCAAGAGAATCCACAGGAACATAACATTCATCCTCCTTTGGTAAGCATGGAGGACAATCAAATAGTGTAAGAGATAAAGAGTTACTCTCATTAGAAGGTTGGCATGGGTAGCTAATCCATTCTTCCTCCTTTTGTTCATCACTCTCCTCCTCTTTTTCATCCAATGAGCTTTCAGGTTCATCAATTTCTTCTTTCACAGGTTCCTGCAAATTGTGAGTGCATTCTTGTGCATGAATGAGTCTCTCTTTATAATCAATGATATAAGGATTATTGTTGTAATGTTCTATGCAAAAATCAAGGATAGAAGAGACATAATCTTTAAGGTCATTACAAGCAACACAGGTTTCATAATTTTTAGACATGAAGGATTCTATTTCAGAAGCTCCCATAAATAAAACAAATTGTTCTACTTCTTCGAACCCAAGATGAATATAGTTATTCCAATGATAGTTCACAATTAAAACTTCTTCACTAAAGCCACATTGGAATTTAAGATGTTTAGTATCCTGTTTAGAGCAACAGTTTATATCATGGCGTTTAAGCAAGATTTTAGCAATTGTATTCAATTTTTCTAACACGGCACTCATGACTTTACCCTTTCTTGATTCTCTATAATTCATATATAATTCTATAAGCTCCATACAGGTTGTGGGTTCTTCCATAACAACAGTTTTTAATTTTTCGGTTTTTCAAATTTTTATGGATTTTTGGGTATAAGAGAAATAAAACAAGACAAAAACAAACTAGACAAAAGTAAACTAAGCAAAATAATACTAGACAGAAATAAACTAAGCACAAATAAACTAGACAAAAGTAAACTAAGCAAAACAAAATAAAATAAAAACAGAGAGAGAGGTAGAGTGTACTCCCCAGGTGAACTTATGAGTAGAGCTATGCTCCCCGGCAACGGCGCCAGAAAATAGTCTTGATAACCCACAAGTATAGGGGATCGCAACAGTCTTCGAGGGAAGTAAAACCCAAATTTATTGATTCGACACAAGGGGAGACAAAGAATACTTATAAGCCTTAACAACTGAGTTGTCAATTCAGCTGCACCTGGAAAAGCACTAGTAACATGGGTGATGTGAAAGCAGCAGTAATATGAGAGCAATAGTAACAGTAACACAACAACAGCAGTAGCAGTAACACAGAGGCAATGGCACCAGAAAATAGTTGATACTACTTCTAATGGCATATAGGACCGAGTGAGTATTTGATGATGAAAGATGGACCGGGGTTCCCAGCTATCTACACTAGTGGTAACTCTCCAATAACAAGTGTTGGGTGAACAAATTACAGTTGGGCAATTGATAGGATTGAAATAGCATTAAGATAGAACATCCAATTTATTAATTATACGTAGGCATGTTTTCCATATATAGTCATACGTGCTCGCAATGAGAAACTTGCATAACATCTTTTGTCCTACCAGCCGGTGGCAGCCGGGCCTCAAGGGAATCTACTGGTAATTAAGGTACTCCTTTTAATAGAGCACCGGAGCAAAGCATTAACACTTGGTGAAAACATGTGATCCTCATATCTAAGCCATCCCCTCCAGTTATCCCAGTTTTGTCACTCTGGGGCGTCGGGTTCCGGACATAGACATGTGCAAACAACTTGTAGATACAATCTAAGCAATAATTATAGAGATTAAATCTAAGATCATGCCACTCGTGCACTAGTGACAAGCATTAAACACAACAAGATTGCAGCAATAATAACTTCACAAACTTTATAGATAGACTGATCATAATGTAACAATTCATCGGATCCCAACAAACACAACACCGATTACATCAGATGGATCTCAATCATGTAAGGCAGCTCATGAGATCATTGTATTGAAGTACATGGGAGAGAGAGTACCAACTAGCTACTGCTAGAACCCGTAGTCCATGGGGGAACTACTCACGGAGCATGATGGAGGCGGTGCGTCGATGGAGAAGGCTCCGGGGTCGATCCCGTCCGGCAGTGCCAAACGGAACTTCTGACCCCCGAAACTAGGTTTCACGATGGCGGCGGCGCCCCGGGAGTCTTTCTGGAGTATGATTGATTGATGTAGGGTTTTTGCGTCACGAGGGATTATATAGGCGAAAGGACGGCGCGAGCGGGTGCCAGGGGGGCCCACCCCATAGGGCGGCGCGCCCCCCTCCTTGGCCGCGCAGAGGTATGGTGTGGAGGCCGTGGGCCTCCCCTGGCTTGCCCTTCTGGCTCCGTGTGTCCCTCGGAAAAATAAGATGTTTGGCTTTTGTTTCGTCGAATTCCGAGAATATTGCCCGAGCAGCTTTCCCGGAACCAAACAAGAAAACAGAACTGCACCTGTGGCATCTTGTTAATAGGTTAGTCCCAGAAAATGCATAAAACATTATAAAGTATGAATAAAACATATAGGTATTGTCATAAAACTAGCTTGGAACATAAGAAATTATAGATACGTTGGAGACGTATCACGCATGCACATGCATGCGTCCACCCCGCGCGTGGGCTGCTAACCGGCTCAGCCCAGGCCACTCAAAACCGCGTGCCCGCTGGCCACCACACGCGTGCGTCATATAGAGCTGGGCCGGATCTGTCCAAGCCCAAAGATCTTGGCCCGCGTCTCTCTTCCCCTCTATTTCTTGATTGAATCTGCAAGTTATTACTTCCCCAGTTTTTGAAATACAAATTCCTTGTGTGCCCAAATTTGTTGATTCAAAGTTCGGATGCTCTGAACAAAATATTAACCACTAATAATTTCATGAATGTGCTTTTTGTCTATAGATCTGTGTATATAAATCTAGGACTAAAATGTTACAGTATAGCCATTTTATTTAGTATGTCTGTTGTATAGACCCTTTTTGTATTAGGTCAATTTTGTGGTGCTGTAGATGTGCGTACCTTTGTTTTGGCACTGGTCCCACTTGCAGAAGCTTGCTGGTTATTTGTTTGGTTCACAAATCAAATATCAACCAGAGAGCTATTCTATGATTTTTAATTTGAAAACTACAAATGATTTTGGAGAAAACTCAAGGGCTACTGGTAGATACCATATTAGGGTACTTTTGGGCCAAAGGAAATATTTTGAAAAGGTGTAGTTTAATTCTGGTTATTTTATTACTGAAATGGGATACCTTTTCAGTATCTGATTTTTGTAAATTCATTTACAAATCAGAAAAATGCCAAACCAGTGGGGTTAGATCAGATTTAGTTTCATCTATCCATAGGTATGCTTGGATCTAGTTGGTTGTGCTCCGATACTGGTAGGCTTAGTTATAGCTTGTCTCTGGTTTATCTTATTTAAAATTTATAAATTATTTAAAAATTTATTTGCAAGTGATTCTTGTTCAAGTGTGTTCTAAATGTTGTTATATTTCAGTAGGTATACTGCATGTATTTTTGTGACTCACAGAAAGATTTAGAACATTTAATGATTCCTAAGTCATTTCTGGTTTTATAAAAACCTGAAATTAGTGAATCTACTTTCAGTAGCTTGCATTTGTTAACCTTTACATACTGTGATTTTATCAAAAAAAAAATTTGTGAATTATTCGGGAATGGTTTGTTGATTTGGTGTGGCGTGTTTCTTTTATTTTTGCGACGATAGATTCGAACGCCGCCGAAACGAGGAGGAGGTGACTTGGGGGATTTGAAGAGGAAGACCAGGGACACTTTGCTGATCAAGGCAAGCCACCTCTTGATGCATCTCTGATCCTATATATCTTATTCTTGCATTATTACATGTTTTATAAAGTGCATGTCTTCTATTTATTTGCCGGTGGTTGGTGCCACCCGGAGTTTTATTAATCCACCCTTAGGGTGCAGCCCTCGTTGGTACCTACTTACCACACCTCTATTAGTGATATGGTGCATATCACCTTGTCATCCTTGTCGCCTTTTTTCGAAGAAGAATTGGACTATAGGTTGGGAGCCCTGGAAAAATAATTATGAAAATGTTTTCCTAAAAAGAAGTTTTCGAAAACCTTGGAATGGGGTATAGCTCTGCCCAAGTTTGAGTTTATGAAAGGAAAGATGTTTATGTAAATAAGATTTGCTGGAGGGAAGTGAAGAAATTTGTTTTCGAAAAACTTTGGTGACTAAGTACCTGAACCGGACCTAGCCAGTACAACCACATTACCCTTTAGTGGGACGGGGCGTAGCGTAGTAGTTTGTCTCGCCTTAGTTTGGGTCCTGCAAATGTAAGGGGTAGTCCGAGCATGGACACCTATCGACCGTGGCCTTCCCGACGAACTGGGAACGCCTTTCCATTGCGTATCGATGGCAGGGGTACAACCTATGAGCTCCCATTGAATAATGCCCCGCAGTTGGTCGCGGCATTCCGGAGGATCGAGCTGGTCGGGGAATTTGCTACTCCTGGGTAAACGACCCCTCGGACTCTGGTGTTGGGAGGTACAACTCTAGGCGGCATGTCTTAGGCTAAGGCGAGCAGGCGAAAAACTACGATCGGGTACTTGTCGTGGCATATGTTATTATGCAGGGATGATGCCCACACGATGAGTATTCGGATCTTGTGGGGAAAGTGTACAACCTCTGCAGAGTGTAAAACTATTCGAATAGCCGTGTCCGCGGTTATGGACGTGGGAATGGAAGCTGCTTGGCATCGAAGAAGTTTTGGTTTTTCCAAAGTGTTTTTTAAAAATATTGTTTCGGAATTTTTTTGCTAGTGGGACTGGTGGAAAGGTACCTGAGAGGTACAGTGGAAATTTGGAAAAGTTGTTTTGGCCATATGAGATGGCCGGAAAGGAAATTGGGTCACCCTTACCTATTAGTCTGCAAACAAAATGGTTTACAAAAACGTTTTTAACAAAGGTATAGAGATGTCATACTCTCAAGGGGAACCACCTCTCGCTCCTTGTCGCCCTAGTTAGTGCCTGTTCCTTGCTACTGCCATATTGCATATCCTTTATTTCTCTCTAAGGTGGTTTGCGAGTACATTCAAATGTACTCATTGGCATTGTTGTCCTGGCTATTTACTTGGCCAGACTTGGTGGAATCCGACAGATGAAGAAGGAGTCGACGACGTCTATGCGAGCTAGGAACGTCTTCCCAGTCAGTTGCCTGTAGGGTTATGGCATGACTTGGGCCATGCGAACGCTTTCGTCTGAAGTATTTCCGCTGTGTGATTGTTGATCTCCTGCCATTATGGCTCTTATGTAAGTATTGGTCATGTGACCTGTTGTAATCTTTTTATTCGGTACTGTAATGGATGATGTATTTGATACCAGTTCGGTTATGCCTTCACGACATCGTGAATGTGTATGCATAACGGGTATTTCGGACAGCTAGTCCGGGGCCCCACAGAGCTGGTATCAGAGCCATCCTGACTGTAGGAGACCTTAGTTAGCATGGACGTTAGTTAGGAAACAAGTACTTGGGAAAAACTATTTACGAAACAAAATTTTCTTTAGTTGACGGAAGCATAGCTTCTAACTTTCTTATCCCTTCCAAACTTCTAATTCTTACCCCGCTTTCTAATTTCCAAAGACTTTGAAAAGCTTTTGATTCTACTATCTCTTCAATCAATCAATTGGGGGGAGTCTGATACGTCCATTTTGCATCACTATTTTATATCATAATTTGCTGTTATTCATTGATATATTTCATATTTAGAGATGATACTTATGTTATTTCATCTATTTTGCATGTTTCGTGATCATTGGAGAATTATTCAGAGCCAGGATTCTACTGAAAAAGCACCGTCAGGACGCCATATTTCTGAAGATCAACAATTGACGGAAATTACACGAAAATTCCTATTTTTCCAGAAGACGAAGGGAGCCAAAAGGGAGAGCCGGGAGGAGCCACCATGGGCCCCCCATAGGCCGGCGCGGGCACTGGCCTGGCCGCGCCGCCTTGTGGGGAGGGGGCCCAGAACTCCCCTCGTTGGAACCCCTATGATGCGCAGTATTTTCCCCGGAAACCAAGGTTTAATCGAACCAGGAGCCAAGAAGCACGTTGAAGGTTGATGGTCGCAAATGTGATGCGGCGCAACACCAGGGATTCCGGCGCCAACTAGGAACCTGCACAACACAACCCAAGTACTTTGTCCCAACGAAACAGTGAGGTTGTCAATCTCACCGGCTTGCTGTAACAAAGGATTAAACGTATCGAGTGGAAGATGTTTGCAAAGAAAACAGTAAAACAAGTAGATTGTATGCTATGGAAAGAATAGGACCGGGGTCCACAGTTCACTAGAGGTGTCTCTCCCATAAGATAAAAGCATGTTGGGTGAACAAATTACAGTCGGGCAATTGACAAATAGAGAAAGGCATAACAATGCATATACATGACATGGTAAATATAGTGAGATTTAATTGGGCATTACGACAAAGTACATAGACCGCCATCCAACTGCATCTATGCCTAAAAAGTCCACCTTCAGGTTATCGTCCGAACCCCCTCCAGTATTAAGTTGCAAAGCAACAGACAATTGCATTAAGTATTGTGCGTAATGTAATCAATAACTACATCCTTAGACATAGCATCAATGTTTTATCCCTAGTGGCAACAGCACATCACAACCTTAGAACTTTCTGTCACTGTCCCAGGTATCAATGAAGGCATGAACCCACTATCGAGCATAATTACTCCCTCTTGGAGTTAAGAGTAAAAACTTGGCCAGAGCCTCTACTAATAACGGAGAGCATGCAAGATCATAAACAACACATGAACAATAGATTGATAATCACCATAATCATAGTACTCTCTATCCATCGGATCCCGACAAACACAACATATAGAATTACATATAGATGATCTTGATCATGTTAGGCAGCTCACAAGATCCAACAATGAAGCACAACAAGGAGAAGACGACCATCTAGCTACTGCTATGGACCCATGGTCCAGGGGTGAACTACTCACTCATCACTCCGGAGGCGATCATGGCGATGAAGAGTCCTCCGGGAGATGAATCCCCTCTCCGGCAGGGTGCCGGAGGCGATCTCCTGAATCCCCCGAGATGGGATTCGCGGCGGCGGCGTCTCTGTAAGGTTTTCCGTATCGTGGCTCTCGGTACTGGGGGTTTCGCGACGGGAGCTTTAAGTAGGCGGAAGGTCAACGCGAGGGGCCACACGAGGGGCCCAGGGGGCAGGTCGGCGCGGCCAGGGCCTGGGCCGCGCCGGCCTAGCCTCTGGCCACCTCGTGGCCCCACTTCGTTAGGTCTTCGGTCTTCTGGAAGCTTCGTGCAAAAATAGGACCCTGGGCGAAAGTTTCGTCCAATTCCGAGAATATTTCTTTACTAGGATTTCTGAAACCAAAAACAGCAGAAAACAGCAACTGGCTCTTCGGCATCTTGTTAATAGGTTAGTTCCAGAAAATGCGTAAATATGACATATAATGTGCATAAAACATGTAGGTATCATCAATAAAGTAGCATGGAACATAAGAAATTATCGATACGTTGGAGACGTATCAGCATCCCCAAGCTTAGTTCTGCTCGTCCCGAGCAGGTAAAACGATAACAAAGATAATTTCTGAAGTGACATGCCATCATAATCTTGATCATACTATTTGTAAACATATGTAATGAATGCAGCGATCAAAGCAATGGTAATGACATGAGTAAACAACTGAATCATATAGCAAAGACTTTTCATGAATAGTACTTCAAGACAAGCATCAATAAGTCTTGCATAAGAGTTAACTCGTAAAGCAATAAATCAAAGTAAAGGTATTGAAGCAACACATAAGAAGATTAAGTTTCAGCGGTTGCTTTCAACTTGTAACATGTATATCTCATGGATATTGTCAACATAAAGTAATATAACAAGTGCAATATGCAAGTATGTAGGAATCAATGCACAGTTCACACAAGTGTTTGCTTCTTAAGGTGGAAGGAGATAGGTAAACTGACTCAACAATAAAAGTAAAAGAATGGTCCTTCGCAGAGGAAAGCATCGATTGCTGTATTTGTGCTAGAGCTTTTATTTTGAAAACATGAAACAATTTTGTCAACGGTAGTAATAAAGCATATGAGTTATGAAAATTATATCTTATAAGTTGCAAGCCTCACGCATAGTATACTAATAGTGCCCGCACCTCGTCCTACTTAACTTGGACTACCGGATCTTTGCATGCCATGTTTCAACCAAGTGTCACAAAGGGGTACCTCCATGCCGCCTGTACAAAGGTCCAAGGAGAATGCTCGCATTTCGGATTTCTCGCTTTTGATTATTCTCAACTTAGACATCCATACCGGGACAACATGGACAACAGATAATGGACTCCTCTTTAATGCATAAGCATGTAGCAAAGTTATTATTCTCATATGAGATTGAGGATATATGTCCAAAACTGAAACTTCCACCATGATTCATGGCTTTAGTTAGCGGCCCAATGTTCTTCTCTAACAATTTTGCATGCTCCAACCACTAAAATGATAGACCTTCAGACAAGACGGACATGCATAGCAACTCACATGATATTCAACAATAGTTGATGGCGTTCCCCAGAAACATGGTTATCGCACAACAAGCAACTTAATAAAATATAAAGTGCATAAGTACATATTCAATACTACGATAGTTTTTAAGGCTATTTTGTCCCATGAGCTATATATTGCAAAGGTGAATGATGGAATTTTAAAGGTAGCACTCAAGCAATTTACTTTGGAATGGCGGGAAATACCATGTAGTAGGTATGGTGGACACAAATGGCATAGTGGTTGGCTCAAGGATTTTGGATGCATGAGAAGTATTCCCTCTCGATACAAGGTTTAGGCTAGCAAGGTTATTTGAAGCAAACTCAAGGATGAACAAGTGCAGCAAGACTCACATAAAAGACATATTGTAAACATTATAAGACTCTACACTGTCTTCCTTGTTGTTCAAAACTCAATACTAGATATTATCTAGACCTTAGAGAAACCAAATATGCAAATCAAATTTTAGCAAGCTCTATGTATTTCTTCATTAATGGGTGCAAAGCATATGATGCAAGAGCTTAAACATGAGCACAACAATTGCCAAGTATCACATTATCCAAGACATTTTTAGAATTACTACATGTAGCATTTTCCAATTCCAACCATATAACAAATTAACGAAGAAGAAACTTCGCCTTGAACATTATGAGTAAAGCCTAAGGACACATGTGTCCATATGCAACAGCGGAGCGTGTCTCTCTCCCACAAAGTGAATGCTAGGATCCATCTTATTCAAACAAAAACAAAAACGAAAACAAACCGACGCTCCAAGTAAAGAACACCAGATGTGACTGAATAAAAATATAGTTTCAGGGGAGGAACCTGATGATGTTGTCGATGAAGAAGGGGATGCCTTGGGCATCCCCAAGCTTAGACGCTTGAGTCTTCTTAAAATATGCAGGGATGAACCACGGGGGCATCCCCAAGCTTAGAGCTTTCACTCCTCTTGATCTTAGTATATCATTCTCCTCTCTTGACCCTTGAAAACTTCCTTCACACCAAACTTCAAGCAAACTCATTAGAGGGTTAGTGCATCATTAATAATTCACACATTCAGAGGTGACACAATCATTCTTTTCACTTCTGGACATTGCATAATGCTACTGGACATTAATGGATCAAAGAAATAAATCCAACATAGCAAAAGAGGCAATGCGAAATAAAAGGCAGAATCTGTCAAAAACAGAACAGTCCGTAAAGACGAATTTATAAATGGCACCAGACTTGCTCAAATGGAAAAACTCAAAACTAATGAAAGTTGCGTACATATCTGAAGATCACGCTCGTAAATTGGCAGATTTTTTCGAATTTTCTACAGAGAATTATGCCCAGATTCGTGACAGACAGCAATGCTGTTTCTGCGCAGCGATCCCAAATATAACATCAACTTTGACATAGAAACTTTACTTGGCACAAAAACATGATAAGGAGAGGTTGCTACAGTAGTAAACAACTTCCAAGACTCAACAAAACAAAAATTGCTGTAGGTAAAAACATGGGTTGTCTCCCATAAGCGCTTTTCTTTAACGCCTTTCAGCTAGGCGCAGAAAGTGCAAATCAAGTAACATCGAGAGTAGAAGCATCAACATCATAGCTTGTTCTAATAATAGAATCAAAAGGCAACTTCATTCTCTTTCTAGGGAAGTGTTCCATACCTTTCTTGAGAGGAAATTGATATTTAATATTACCTTCCCTCATATCAATAACAGCACCAACAGTTCGAAGAAAAGGTCTTCCCAATACAATAGGACAAGATGCATTGCATTCGATATCCAAGACAACAAAATCAACGGGGACAAGGTTATTGTTAACCGTAATGTGCACATTATCAATCCTCCCCAAAGGTTTCTTTTTAACATTATCGGCAAGATTAACATCCAAATAACAATTCTTCAATGGTGGCAAGTCAAGCATATCATAAATATTTTTAGGCATAACAGAAATACTTGCACCAAGATCACATAAAGCATTACATTCAAAGTCATTGAATTTCATTTTAATGATGGGCTCCCAACCATCTTCTAACTTTCTAGGAATAGAAGTTTCAAGTTTTAGTTTCTCTTCTCTAGCTTTTATGAGAGCATTTGTAATATGTTTTGTAAAGGCTAAATTTATAGCACTAGCATTAGGACTTTTAGCAAGTTTTTGCAAGAACTTTATAACTTCAGAGATGTGGCAATCATCAAAATCTAAATCATTATGAGCTACAGCAATGGGATCATTATTCCCAAGGTTGGAAAAAATTTCAGCAGTTTTATCACAAGCAGTTTCAGCAGTTTTAGCAATTTCAGGCAGTTTTGTACGCTTTGCACTAGGAGTAGAAACATTGCCAACACCAATTATATTACCATTGATAGTAGGAGGTGTAGCAACATGTGAGGAATTAGCATTACTAGTGGTGGTAATAGTCCAAACTTTAGCTACATTATTCTCTTTAGCTAGTTTTTCATTTTCTTCTCTATCCCACCTAGCACGCAACTCAGCCATTAATCTTATATTCTCATTAATTCTAACTTGGATGGCATTTGCTGTAGTAGTAATCTTATTATCAAGATCATTATTAGGCATAACTTTCAATTTTAAAAGATTAACATCAGAGGCAAGCCTATCAACTCTAGAAGCGATAGTATCAATTTTATCAAGCTTTTCCTCAACAGATTTGTTAAAAGCAGTTTGTGTACTAATAAATTCTTTAAGCATGGCTTCAAGACCAGAGGGTACACTTCTATTATTGTTGTAAGAATTCCCATAAGAATTACCATAACCATTACCATTAGCAGAAGGATATGGCCTATAGTTATTACCAGAGTTGTTCCTATAAGCATTGTTGTTGAAATTATTATTTTTAATGAAATTCACATCAACATTTTCTTCTTGAGCAACCAATGAAGCTAAAGGAACATTATTTGGATCAACATTAGATCTACCATTCACAAGCATAGACATAATCACATCAATCTTATCACTCAAGGAAGAGGTTTCTTCAACAGAATTTACCTTCTTACCTTGTGGAGCTCTTTCCGTGTGCCATTCAGAGTAATTCACCATCATATCATCAAGAAGTTTTGTAGCCGCCC
The DNA here is from genome assembly GCA_030979885.1 of Lolium multiflorum. Classification (NCBI taxonomy): domain Eukaryota; kingdom Viridiplantae; phylum Streptophyta; class Magnoliopsida; order Poales; family Poaceae; genus Lolium; species Lolium multiflorum. Next base: position 187,627,886 of record CM061749.1, read on the forward strand.
CCAATGTGATGGACATAAAAGTACCTCCAGCAGCTGAATCCAATAAATTCCGCGAAGAAAAATTTAGTCCTGCATAGAAGGTTTGGATGATCATCCAAGTAGTCAGTCCATGGGTTGGGCAATTCTTTACCAAAGTTTTCATTCTCTCCCATGCTTGAGCAACATGTTCAGTATCTAATTGTTTAAAATTCATTATGCTACTTCTCAAAGAAATAATTTTAGCGGGAGGATAATATCTACTAATAAAAGCATCCTTGCATTTAGTCCATGAATCAATACTATTCTTAGGCAAAGATAGCAACCAATCTTTAGCTCTTCCTCTTAATGAGAAAGGAAACACTTTCAATTTAATAATATCACCATCTACATCTTTATACTTTTGCATTTCACAAAGTTCAACAAAATTATTGAGATGGGCAGCAGCATCATCAGAACTAGCACCAGAAAATTGTTCTCTCATGACTAGATTTAGTAAAGCAGGTTTAATTTCAAAGAATTCTGCTGTAGTAGCAGGTGGAGCAATAGGTGTGCATAGGAAATCATTATTATTTGCATTTGTGAAGTCACACAACTTAGTATTTTCAGGGTTGGCCATTTTAGCAACAGTAAATAAAGCAAACTAGATAAAGTAAATGCAAGTAACTAATTTTTTTGTGTTTTTGATATAGCAAACAAGATAGCAAATAAAGTAAAACTAGCAACTAATTTTTTTGTATTTTGATTTAGTGCAGCAAACAAAGTAGTAAATAAAATAAAGCAAGACAAAAACAAAGTAAAGAGATTGAGAAGTGGAGACTCCCCTTGCAGCGTGTCTTGATCTCCCGGCAACGGCGCCAAAAAGAGCTTGATGGCGTGTAACTCACACGTTCGTTGGGAACCCCAAGAGGAAGGTATGATGCGCACAGTAGCAAGTTTTCCCTCAGAAAGAAACCAAGGTTTAATCGAACCAGTAGGAGCCAAGAAGCACGTTGAAGGTTGATGGTCGCGAAATGTGATGCGGCGCAACACCAGGGATTCCGGCGCCAACTAGGAACCTGCACAACACAACCCAAGTACTTTGTCCCAACGAAACAGTGAGGTTGTCAATCTCACCGGCTTGCTGTAACAAAGGATTAAACGTATCGAGTGGAAGATGTTTGCAAAGAAAACAGTAAAACAAGTAGATTGTATGCTATGGAAAGAATAGGACCGGGGTCCACAGTTCACTAGAGGTGTCTCTCCCATAAGATAAAAGCATGTTGGGTGAACAAATTACAGTCGGGCAATTGACAAATAGAGAAAGGCATAACAATGCATATACATGACATGGTAAATATAGTGAGATTTAATTGGGCATTACGACAAAGTACATAGACCGCCATCCAACTGCATCTATGCCTAAAAAGTCCACCTTCAGGTTATCATCCGAACCCCCTCCAGTATTAAGTTGCAAAGCAACAGACAATTGCATTAAGTATTGTGCGTAATGTAATCAATAACTACATCCTTAGACATAGCATCAATGTTTTATCCCTAGTGGCAACAGCACATCACAACCTTAGAACTTTCTGTCACTGTCCCAGGTATCAATGAAGGCATGAACCCACTATCGAGCATAATTACTCCCTCTTGGAGTTAAGAGTAAAAACTTGGCCAGAGCCTCTACTAATAACGGAGAGCATGCAAGATCATAAACAACACATGAACAATAGATTGATAATCACCATAATCATAGTACTCTCTATCCATCGGATCCCGACAAACACAACATATAGAATTACATATAGATGATCTTGATCATGTTAGGCAGCTCACAAGATCCAACAATGAAGCACAACAAGGAGAAGACGACCATCTAGCTACTGCTATGGACCCATGGTCCAGGGGTGAACTACTCACTCATCACTCCGGAGGCGATCATGGCGATGAAGAGTCCTCCGGGAGATGAATCCCCTCTCCGGCAGGGTGCCGGAGGCGATCTCCGAATCCCCGAGATGGGACGCGGCGGCGGCGTCTCTGTAAGGTTTTCCGTATCGTGGCTCTCGGTACTGGGGGTTTCGCGACGGGAGCTTTAAGTAGGCGGAAGGTCAACGCGAGGGCCACACGAGGGGCCCAGGGGGCAGGGCGGCGCGGCCAGGCCTGGGCCGCGCCGGCCTAGCCTCTGGCCACCTCGTGGCCCCACTTCGTTAGGTCTTCGGTCTCCTGGAAGCTTCGTGCAAAAATAGGACCCTGGGCGAAAGTTTCGTCCAATTCCGAGAATATTTCTTTACTAGGATTTCTGAAACCAAAACAGCAGAAAACAGCAAATGGCTCTTCGGCATCTTGTTAATAGGTTAGTTCCAGAAAATGCGTAAATATGACATATAATGTGCATAAAACATGTAGGTATCATCAATAAAGTAGCATGGAACATAAGAAATTATCGATACGTTGGAGACGTATCAGCCCACAGCCCCCTCTGGCCGCCTCTCCTTCGCGTACTTCTTCGTCCCGAAAACCTAAGCCCCAGAGAGTTACGGAGAATTGACAGAGCCGCCTCTGCGGGGCGGAGAAACACCAGAGAGAAAAGAGCTCTCCGGCAGGAATCCGCCGGGGAAATTCCCTCCCGGAGGGGGAAATCGACGCCATCGCCATCGTCATCGAGCTGGACATCATCTCCATCGTCATCACCATCATCTCCATCATCTACACCGCCATCTCCACCGCTGCATCTCGTCACCGCTGTAACGATTTGGGTTGGATCTTGATTGTTTGATAGGGGAAACTCTCCCGGTGTTGATTACTACTTGTTATTGATGCTATTGAGTGAAACCATTGAACCAAGGTTTATGTTCAGATTGTTATTCATCATCATATCACCTCTGATCATGTTCCATATGATGTCTCGTGAGTAGTTCGTTTAGTTCTTGAGGACATGGGTGAAGTCTGGATGTTAGTAGTGAATTATTGTTGAGTAGTATTCAATGTTATGATATTTAAGTTGTGGTGTTACTCTTCTAGTGGTGTCATGTGAACGTCGACTACATGATACTTCACCTTTATGGGCCTAGGGGAGTGCATCTTGTATTCGTTTGCTAATTGTGGGGTTGCCGGAGTGACAGCAACCTAAACCCCCGTTAGTATATCGGTGCAGGAGGGATAGCAGGATCTCAGAGTTTAAGGCTGTGGTTAGATTTATCTTAATTACTTTCTTGTATTTGCGGATGCTTGCAAGGGGTATAATCACAAGTATGTATTAGTCCTAGGAAGGGCAGTGCATTAGCATAGGTTCACCCACACAACACTTATCAAAACAATGAAGATTAATCAGCCGTATGAAGCGAAAGCACTAGACTAAAATCCCCGTGTGTCCTCAAGAACGTTTGGTCATTATAAGTAAACAAACCGGCTTGTCCTTTGTGCTAAAAAGGATTGGGCCACTCGCTGCAATTATTTCTCTCGCATTTTATTTACTTGTATTTTATTTATCTGCTATATCAAAACCCCTTGAATACTTGTCTGTGAGCATTTACAGTGAATCCTTCATCGAAACTGCTTGTCAACACCTTCTGCTCCTCGTTGGGTTCGACACTCTTATTTATCGAAAGTACTACGATACACCCCCTATACTTGTGGGTCATCAAGACTATTTTCTGGCGCCGTTGCCGGGGAGTGAAGCGCTATTGGTAAGTGGAATTGGTAAGGAAACTTTTACTGTACGTGCTGATTTTGTTTCTGCTTGCTACTATAAGTCATTATGGAGAGATCCTCCCTTGAATTTCTATTTGGGAAATCTACTACTACTGCAACGGTAGTGGATGAGGCGCCAGGTGAGGAAGTAATACCATATAAAATACCTATGAAAATTATTGAACGTGTTGTGGATAACCGCTATGAAGGGGATGGAACTGTGCATCCTGGAGATCATTTACTGTTTTTACATGAATTATGCGGGTTATTCAAATGTGCAGGTATTTCAATGGATGAAGTTAGGAAGAAATTATTTGTTATGTCGCTATCTGGTAAAGCGGCGCATTGGTATAAACTGCTGAAGGATGGGCGTTCTCTTGATTGGAAGGATATTGTGCCTCTATTTTACTCTAAATTCTATCCTCCAAGTGAAATTCACAAAGACCGCAACCGTATATATAATTTTTGGCCTCATGATGGAGAGAGTATTGCCCAAGCGTGGGGGAGATTGAAGTCTTTAATGCTCAAATGCCCCATTCATGAGCTTCCTGGTAATATTATTATTGATAATTTCTATGCAAGACTGTCTTTTCAAGATAAAACCTTGCTGGATACTTCTTGTTCTGGATCATTCACGCGCAATAAAGAAGAGTTTAAATGGGACCTTCTTGATCGAATCCAAGAAAATACTGAAGGATGGGAGAACGACAAAGGTAGAGTGTCAGGTATAAATTATAATTATGAATGCATTGAAACTTTTATGGATACCGATGAATATCGTAATATGAGTGCTACATATGGTCTTGACTCTCAAGTTGTTGCAAATATTTATAAAGCTTTTGCCTCTCATTTTGAATTGCCTAGGAAGAATTTTGATAAGTATCATGAACCATATAAAGATAAAGTTGATTCACCTAAAGGTAAATGTATTGAAATTAAAACTGTTGATCATGTTCTTCCTGAAGCTTATATTGAAAAAACTCCTTTTCCTGCTAAAATGAAGGAGTATTCTGTTATAACTAGTGTAGTTAATAAAAGTGCAAAGAAACCTATAGAACCTGAAGAACAAATAAAAGTTGAACCTGTTGTTGCAATAGTTAAAGATCTTGTTACTGAAAATGTGGAAGATGGTCATATTATTTTTTGTGAAGATGCTTCTAATATTGTTTCGCATCCTAATAAGTCTATGAAAGCCAGTGTTCCTGTGCTCTCTGTTCGAATTGGTGATCATTGCTATTATGGTTTATGCGACATTGGTGCAAGTATTAGTGCCATTCCTTATGAGCTCTACACGGAAATTATGCATGAAATTGGTTCTTGTGAACTCGAAGATATTGATGTGGTTATTCGGCTAGCTAATAGAGAAACTATCTCTCCCATTGGTATTGTTCGAGATGTTGAAGTTCTATGTGGTAAGATTAAATATCCTGCTGACTTTTTGGTACTTGGTTCTGCTGCTAGTAAGTTTTGTCCTATTATTTTTGGTAGACCTTTTCTAAATACATGTGGAGCTATTATAGATTGCAAGAAAGAGAAAATTGTTACTAAATTTGCTGGTGAATCTTATGAGTTTAACTTCTCTAAATTTGCCAAAACTCCTTATAAAGCTGATTTGCCTAATGAAGATTTTAGAGTTGAACAGTGTGCATCTATTGCTCTTGCTCCTAGTAATCCTTTGCAGCAACATTTGGAGAATAGTGAGAGTGAAGTTTTTAGGGAAGAAAGGGATGAGCTTGATGAAATTTTCCTTCGTCAACCTATTCTTAAACATGACTTACCGGTTGAAGATTTAGGTGTAACACCACCACCAAAGGAAGATCCTGTATTTGATTTGAAACCATTACCTGATAATCTTAAGTATGCTTATATTGATGAGAAGAAAACATATCCTGTTATTATTAGTGCTAAGCTTTCAGATATCGAGGAAGAAAGGTTATTGGAAATATTGAAGAAGCACCGAGGAGCTATTGGCTATACTCTTGATGATTTGAAGGGGATTTCTCCCGCTATTTGCCAACATGCTATTAATATAGAAGATGGTGCAAAACCTGTTGTTGAACATCAGCGTCGTCTAATTCCCAAGATGAAGGATGTGGTAAGAAATGAGGTATTAAAACTTCTTGAAGCAGGTATTATATATCCTATTGCTGATAGTAGATGGGTTAGTCCTGTGCATTGTGTTCCTAAGAAAGGAGGTATAACTGTTGTGCCTAATGATAATGATGAGCTTATTCCTCAAAGAGTAGTTGTAGGGTATAGAATGTGCATTGATTTTAGGAAAGTGAATAAAGTTACTAAGAAAGATCATTACCCTTTACCTTTTATTGATCAAATGTTAGAAAGGCTGTCTAAAAATACTCATTTCTGTTTTCTTGATGGATATTCTGGGTTTTCACAAATTGCTGTTAGAGCTAAAGATCAAGAGAAAACCACTTTCACTTGTCCCTATGGAACTTATGCTTATAGGCGTATGCCTTTTGGTTTGTGTAATGCTCCTGCTACTTTTCAAAGATGCATGTCTGCTATTTTTCATGGCTTTTGTGAAAAGATTGTTGAGGTATTCATGGATGATTTTTCTGTCTATGGGAATTATTTTGATAATTGCTTGCGAAACCTTGATAAAGTTTTGCAGAGATGTGAAGAAACTAACCTTGTTCTTAATTGGGAGAAATGCCACTTTATGGTTAATGAAGGAATTGTATTGGGACATAAAATTTCTGAGAGAGGTATCGAAGTTGATAGAGCTAAAGTTGAAGCAATTGAGAAGATGCCCTATCCTAGGGATGTTAAAGGTATTCGTAGTATTCTTGGTCATGCTGGTTTTTATAGGAGGTTTATTAAAGATTTCTCTAAAATTTCAAAGCCTCTTACTAATCTTCTTCAAAAAGATGTACCTTTTGTTTTTGATGATGATTGTAAGGAAGCTTTTGAAACTCTAAAGAAAGCCTTAACAACTGCTCCTATAGTTGAACCTCCTGATTGGAATTTACCTTTTGAAATTATGTGTGATGCTAGTGATTTTGCTGTAGGTGCTGTTCTTGGACAGCGAGTAGATAAAAAATTGAATGTTATTCATTATGCTAGTAAAACTCTAGATGCTGCTCAAAGAAATTATGCTACAACTGAAAAAGAGTTATTAGCCGTAGTTTTTGCATGTGACAAGTTTAGACCCTATATTGTTGATTCAAAAGTCACAATTCATACTGATCATGCTGCAATTAGGTACCTTATGGAAAAGAAAGATGCTAAGCCGAGGCTTATTAGATGGGTTCTTCTTTTGCAAGAATTTGATTTACATATTGTAGATAGGAAAGGTGCTGATAATCTTGTTGCTGATAATTTGTCTAGATTGGAAAATATTACTTATGATCATGTTCCTGTTAATGATAGTTTTCCAAATGAACAATTGGCTGTAATAAAGGTGAGCTCGCGAGAGAGCCCTTGGTATGCTGATTATGCTAACTTTATTGTTTCGAAGTATTTGCCTCCAACCTTTTCAGCTCAGCAAAGGAGGAAATTCTTTTATGATTTGAGGCATTATTTTTGGGATGACCCACACTTATATAAAGAAGGAGTGGATGGTATTATGCGAAGATGTGTCCCAGAATATGAACAACAAGAGATATTGAGTAAATGCCATGGGAGTGCTTATGGAGGACATCACGCCGGAGATAGAACCGCACAAAAGGTTCTACAATCAGGTTTTTATTGGCCAACACTTTTCAAGGATGCAAGGAAGTTTATCTTATCTTGTGATGAATGTCAAAGAGTTGGTAATATCTCTAGACGCAATGAAATGCCTATGAATTATACTCTTGTTATTGAACCATTTGATTGTTGGGGATTTGACTTCATGGGTCCTTTCCCTTCTTCAGAAGGTAACACTCATATACTTGTCGCTGTTGATTATGTTACTAAATGGGTAGAAGCTATACCTACAAAAAGTGCTGATGGTGAGACCTCTATAAAAATGCTTGTAGATGTTATATTTCCTAGATTTGGAGTACCTAGATATATTATGACTGATGGAGGTTCTCATTTTATTCATGGTGGTTTTAGAAAAACTCTTGCCAAATATGGTATTAATCATAGAATTGCTTCAGCTTATCATCCTCAAACTAGTGGGCAAGTAGAATTATCAAATAGAGAAATTAAAGCTATCTTGGGAAAGACTGTTAATAAATCTAGAAAGAATTGGGCTAGTAAGTTAAAGGAAGCATTGTGGGCTTATAGAACTGCTTATAAAAATCCTATGGGCATGTCTCCTTATAAAATGGTTTATGGAAAAGCTTGTCATTTACCTTTAGAATTAGAGCACAAAGCTTATTGGGCTGTAAGAGAACTTAATAAAGATTTTAAACTTGCCGGTAAGAAAAGGTTGCTACAATTGAGTTCTTTAGATGAATGGAGAAGTGAAGCTTATGAAAATGCTAAACTTTTTAAGGAGAAAGTTAAGAAGTGGCATGATAGAAGAATTATTAAAAGAGAATTTAATGTTGGAGATAAAGTTCTATTGTATCGGTCTCGTCTCAGATTTTTTGCAGGAAAATTACTCTCAAAATGGGAAGGACCATATGTTATTGAGGAGGTATATCGTTCAGGAGCAATAAAAATTAGCTCTTTGGAAGGTAACGCCACACAAGTAGTGAATGGACAAAGACTCAAGCATTATATTTCTGGAGATTCTTATAATGAAGATATTGATATTATTCAAGTGATAACTCCGGAAGCTTTCATCAAAGATCAAATTGACAGTTCTGCAGAGTCCGACTTTGAATAGGTAACAGTTTTAGTAATGAAAAGTCCGCGTTTAGCTTTCCGAACAATATTTCTGCTGTTTTTGGAAAATATGAAAAATTACGGGATCGAAACGGAGTGGAGGAGACGCGCGAGGGCCCGTCACCATAGGCCGGCGCGGGCCCCACCCTGGCCGCGCCGCCCTATGGGGACAGCCCCTCGGCGTCCCGTTTCCACTCGTTTTCGACCTGGAACCTTCCTTTTGTCGTAAAAATATTTGCTATATAATCCCCCGGATCTCCAGAGGTCCGTATATCGTTTTCTCGTCGTGTTTTGTTTCGAGCTGTTTTCTGCCAGATATTGTTTTCAGATCTAGAAGCACCATGGTCTCCAACAACAAAGACAAGGGACCTTTGGAGGAAGATATTCAAGACCCTGAATTGAAGAAAGAAGTCGAGAGCGAGGATGAGGAAGAAGTGGAGGAAACTCCGCGAGTACACCCGCGTGCCACCATTGCAAGCATTGGCGTGATATCAAATCCGTCCAACACCAAGAGGAGTGCACGGATCGCTACCGGAGGAGCAGTTCCACGTCGTTACTTAGCTCCAAGGACATCCTCTCCAAGCAATTACCACCCTTTCCGCAACCTAATCTACGATCGTCAAACTGAAAGGACCCCCAAGGTAGTGTTGCCAAGTGGTTGGGATATAGATCGTTCTAACATTGCAGGAGAGATGAAACCTGAAGCTGAAGGATGGGGAAAGAACGAGAAGAATCCACCATCATCGCCACCGAAGGAGTAATTCATCATCGGTATTGGCATCCCCTTGGTTTGTTCCAAGCTTGGGGGAGTGCCGCGGTATCACATCATCATTACCTTTATCTTTTACTATCAAGTAGTGTCATATCATGAGTAGGGAAGTTATCATATGGAATAGTTTGCAATGTGGAAGTATCTCTCTTAGTTGGTTATCTATGTATCCGTTGGTGTGAGTTATCGTTATGGAATATTAATGAGAAGTCTTATCATTTACTTTTTGCACACCTTATTTTAGTTTGCAATTTCTTTTATATGATTACTCTTGACATTAGTATTGATATCACTTTGGGAGCATCAAGTAAATCTATTTGGTTTTGGCAAACTTAGCATTGGTCAATAGCAACAACACCATGATGTTTAAATAAAAAAGGGAAATACATTTAGATATATTACTCTATGTTAATGAGTTTAGTATTCTGAAGTTAAAATTGCTTGTGCTTATGAGAAAGATGCATGATTGTCTCTATCATATGTATATTTGTTTGTTTCCTTCAACCTTTATGCTTGCTATCAAACCTTGCTAGCCAAAGACCTGTATTGAGAGGGAATGCTTCTCATACATCCAAAACCTTAGACCAAACCCATGCCATTTGTGTCCACCATAACTACCTACTATGTGGTATTTTGCGCCACTCCAAGTAAATACTTCATGTGCTACCTTTAAATAATTCAAACTATATTACTCTTTATTTGTGTCAATGTTTCATAGCTCATGAGGAAGTATGTGGTGTTTTATCTTTCAATCTTGTTGGGCGGACTTTCACCAATGGACTAGTGGCACATCCGCTTATCCAATAACTTTGCAATAAGAGCTGGCAACGGGGTTCCCAGCCCCAATTAATAACTTTCACTAATAATTCTCTTCACATGTTTTGCCCTGATTTATCAGTAAGCAACTTAATTTTGGAATAGACACTCCTCCATGGTATGTGAATGTTGGAAGGCACCCGAGGATTCGGTTAGCCATGGCTTGTGAAAGCAAAGGTTGGGGGGAGTGTCATCCATAATAAAACTAAAATACATGTGTAAACAAAAGAGAAGGGGGATGATCTACCTTGCTGGTAGAGATGCCGTCCTCCATGGGAGCCGCTCTTGGAAGGTCTGTTTGGCAAGGGGGTTAGAGTGCCCGCTACCATTCGTTGACAACAACAAACACCACTCAAAATCTTACTTTTATGCTCTTTACATGATTTCAAAACTTGAAAAGCTCTAGCACATGATTTAATCCCTGCTTCCCTCTGCGAAGGGCCTATCTTTTACTTTTATGTTGAGTCGGTAAACCTATTTCCCTCTATCTTAAGCAAGCAATTGAGTTGTTGTGAACCAACCATTTATGCTATGATTTAGTTAATCATGTCTTTTATGCTTTCTTGTTTAGTACAAATTTTATCTGAATGAATATGACTTTGAAAGTTATCAATGATTATGAGGAGATTGTTATGATTGAGAATGAAAGCCCTGCTATATAAATTCTAATATGAAAGCTTTGCTTAGAAAATAAGAGCAATCCGTTAGTAGTTCTCTGACCAAGAACAAAGTTTGCCATAACCATTTATGATTTCCTATGCACCTTTACTTGTGATTTCTCTTTACTTATTTCAAGTTGAGTTATATGAAGAGAATGTTTACTAGAATGTCTTGTGTGAATCAATATGATGCTTCTTGTCCGTATTTTATTTATCGACTCCTCACTCCATAAACATGTGGTCTTGTTTATTGAGCTCAGTTTCGCTTGGGGACAAGCGAGGTCTAAGCTTGGGGGGAGTTGATACGTCCATTTTGCATCACTATTTTATATCATAATTTGCTGTTATTCATTGATATATTTCATATTTAGAGATGATACTTATGTTATTTCATCTATTTTGCATGTTTCGTGATCATTGGAGAATTATTCACCGGAGCCAGGATTCTGCTGGAAAAAGCACCGTCAGGACGCCATATTTCTGAAGATCAACAATTGACGGAAATTACACGAAAATTCCTATTTTTCCAGAAGACGAAGGGAGCCAAAAGGGGGAGCCGGGAGGAGCCACCATGGGCCCCCCATAGGCCGGCGCGGGCCCTGGCCTGGCCGCGCCGCCTTGTGGGGAGGGGGCCCACAGCCCCCTCTGGCCGCCTCTCCTTCGCGTACTTCTTCGTCCCGAAAACCTAAGCCCCAGGGAGTTACGGAGAATTGACAGAGCCGCCTCTGCGGGGCGGAGAAACACCAGAGAGAAAAGAGCTCTCCGGCGGGCAGGAATCCGCCGGGGAAATTCCCTCCCGGAGGGGGAAATCGACGCCATCGCCATCGTCATCGAGCTGGACATCATCTCCATCGCCATCACCATCATCTCCATCATCTACACCGCCATCTCCACCGCTGCATCTCGTCACCGCTGTAACGATTTGGGTTGGATCTTGATTGTTTGATAGGGGAAACTCTCCCGGTGTTGATTACTACTTGTTATTGATGCTATTGAGTGAAACCATTGAACCAAGGTTTATGTTCATATTGTTATTCATCATCATATCACCTCTGATCATGTTCCATATGATGTCTCGTGAGTAGTTGATACGTCTCCAACGTATCGATAATTTCTTATGTTCCATGCTACTTTATTGATGATACCTACATGTTTTATGCACATTATATGTCGTATTTACGCATTTTCTGGAACTAACCTATTAACAAGATGCCGAAGTGCCAGTTCTGTTTTCTGTTTTTGGTTTCAGAAATCCTAGTAACGAAATATTCTCGGAATTGGACGAAATCAACGCCCAGGTTCCTATTTTTCCCGGAAGCTTCCAGATCACCGAAGAGGGGCCAGAGATGGGCCAGGGGGCCCCACACCACACCTGGGCGCGGGCCAGGCCTGGCCGCGCCACTGGTGGTGAGGGCACCCTGGTGCCCCTCCGAGGCTCCCCTTTGCCTATTTAAAGGTCCTGACCTAAAACCCGACGGAGGAAGCCACGGTACGCGAAACCTTCCAGAGCCGCCGCCATCGCGAAGCCAAGATCTGGGGGACAGGAGTCTCTGTTCCGGGACGGGGAAGTGCCCGGAAGGCTTCTCCATCGACACCGCTGCCATCTCCACCGCCATCTTCATCACCGCTGCTGCTCCCATGAGGAGGGAGTAGTTCTCCATCGAGGCTCGGGGCTGTACCGGTAGCTATGTGGTTCATCTCTCTCCTATGTAATTCAATACAATGATCTCATGAGCTGCTTTACATGATTGAGATTCATATGAGTTTTGTATCACTATTCATCTATGTGCTACTCTAGTGATGTTATTAAAGTACTCTATTCCTCCTCCACGTGTGTAATGGTGACAGTGTGTGCACCGTGTGAGTACTTGGCGTAGGCTATGATTATGATCTCTTGTAGATTATGAAGTTAATTATTGCTATGATGGTATTGATGTGTATTATTCCTCCTACATAAGCGTGAAGGTGACAGTGTGCATGCTATGTTAGTTCTTGGTGTAATTGTGTTGATCTATCTTGCACTCTAAGGTTACTTAAACATGAATATCGAATACTGTGGAGCTTGTTAACTCCGGCATTGAGGGTTCGTGTAATCCTACACAGTTAGTGGTGTCCATCATCCAACAAAAGAGTGTAGAGTATGCATTTATCTATTCTTTTATGTGATCAATGTTGAGAGTGTCCACTAGTGAAAGTCTAATCCCTAGGCCTTGTTCCTAAATACTGCTATCGCTCCTTGTTACTGTTTTACTGAATTACTACTGCTGCGTTACTACTGCATGTTTACTTCCCGCAATATTACTACCATCAACTGCACGCCAGTAAGCTATTTTCTGGCGCAGTACTACTGCTCATATTCATTCATACCACTTGTATTTCACTATCTCTTCGCCGAACTAGTACACCTATTAGGTGTGTTGGGGACACAAGAGACTTCTTGCTTTGTGGTTGCAGGGTTGCATGAGAGGGATATCTTTGACCTCTTCCTCCCGAGTTCGATAAACCTTGGGTAATCCACTTAAGGGAAACTTGCTGCTGTTCTACAAACCTCTGCTCTTGGAGGCCCAACACTGTCTACAAGAATAGAAGCACCCGTAGACATCAAGCACTTTTCTGGCGCCGTTGCCGGGGAGGAAAGGTAAAAGGCACTCATACTTCGGTTCCAGGTAACAGTACTTTTCTGGCGCCATTGTGTGTGTGCTCGAAGCTATTTCCTTTAGACTCTGCAATTGCGACATTTGGTTTCTTGTTTACACTAGTTAGGCATAATGAACAACAATGACCTTTTTATTCTATTTCCTGATTTAAGACATGGATGGTTTGATGCGAAAATTAAAAAACCCATGGAACATATTAATATGAATGCTTTGAACACTATTGTTGCTAATGCTATGGAAAATTCTAAGCTTGGGGAAGCTGGCTTTGATGAGCATGATATTTTTAGTCCCCCAAGCATTGAGGAGAAAATTTACTTTGATGATACTTTGCCTCCCATTTATGATGATTATAATGATAGTAGTCTTTTGTTACCACCTGTTATGGAGGATAAATTTGATTATGATTACAATATACCTCCTATATTTGATAGCTACTTTGTTGAATTTGCTCCCACTACAATTAATAAGAATGACTATGCTTATGTTGGGAGTAGTAATTATTTTATGCATGAGACTCATGATAAGAATGCTTTATGTGATAGTTATATTGTTGAGTTTGCTCATGTTGCTACTGAAAGTTATTATGAGAGAGGAAAATATGGTTGTAAAAATTTTCATGTTACTAAAACACCTCTCTATGTGCTGAAATTTTTGAAGCTACACTTGTTTTATCTTCCTATGCTTGTTACTTTGCTCTTCATGAACTTGTTTATTTACAAGATTTCTATGCATAGGAAGCATGTTAGACTTAAATGTGTTTTGAATTTGCCTCTTGATGCTCTCTTTTGCTTCAACTTCTATTTCTTGCGAGTGCATCATTAAAACTGCTGAGCCCATCTTAATGGCTATAAAGAAAGAACTTCTTGGGAGATAACCCATGTGTTTATTTTACTACAGCAATTTTTGTTTTGTTGAGTCTTGGAAGTTGTTTACTACTGTAGCAACCTCTCCTTATCATGTTTTTGTGCCAAGTAAAGTTTCTATGTCAAAGTTGATGTTATATTTGGGATCGCTGCGCAGAAACAGCATTGCTGTCTGTCACGAATCTGGGCACAGTCCTCTGTAGAAAATTCGAAAAAATCTGCCAATTTACGAGCGTGATCCTCAGATATGTACGCAACTTTCATTAGTTTTGAGTTTTTCCGTTTGAGCAAGTCTGGTGCCATCTTTAAATTCGTCTTTACGGACTGTTCTGTTTTTGACAGATTCTGCCTTTTATTTCGCATTGCCTCTTTTGCTATGTTGGATTTATTTCTTTGATCCATTAATGTCCAGTAGCTTTATGCAATGTCCAGAAGTGAAAAAATGTTTGTGTCACCTCTGAACATGTGAATTTTTGATTATGCACTAACCCTCTAATGAGTTTGCTTGAAGTTTGGTGTGAAGGAAGTTTTCAAGGGTCAAGAGAAGAGGGTGATATAATGTGATCGAGAAGAGTGAAAGGTCTAAGCTTGGGGATGCCCCGGTGGTTCATCCCTGCATATTTTAAGAAGACTCAAGCATCTAAGCTTGGGGATGCCCAAGGCATCCCCTTCTTCATCGACAACTTATCAGGTTTCTTCTAGTGAAACTATATTTTTATTCGGTCACATCTTATGTACTTTACTTGGAGCGTCTGTATGTTTTTGTTTTTGTTTTGTTTGAATAAATGATTGTTTGGAGGAGATGCCCCTTTATGCTCTCATTTCCCCCTCCGCCAGCTCTCAACAGTCCACAGTAACTGGTCGTCCCTCTCCTTCCGGCCGATTCGGCCACTCCGCCGGATTAGCCGGCCGGAGGCGGTGGAGGAGAAGCGCCGGAGTAGTCTAGGGTAGGTTAGTTTTGTTGTTCTTGGCGATATGCCAGTGTTTGGGCGTATGTCCCGTACCCGTAGCGGAGGTGGCGCCATGGATCTCCGCCGGATCCAAGGCCTAGGCGTTCTGCTCTGCTGTTCTGCCTCCTCTGGGTGGAGGGGATCAGGAGAGGAGGGCGATCCACCTTCTTCAATAAGGTAGCGGCGGAGGATCTCGGTGGCCTGTGCAAGTTCCAAGTTCTTCCTTCTCTTCGGCGGCCATGGCGGCGACGGGAAGAGAGGACGAAGCTGGCGATGCGTTCTCATCATCTCCTGGCCGGCCTAGGTGGCGAGGGGGAGCTGGAGGATGCATCTCTCTTTGTGAAGGCTGCAAGATCCAGGTCTGTGGGTGGCTCCAATCATGGGGGATTTCTTCTTCTCCCCTCTTCTCTCGGCTCACCATGGTGGTGAGATGGAAGAGAAAGAAGATGAAGGAGCTGGATGGATGCTTTCGGTACTGCGAGGTGCTATGTTGACGAGCTGCAACAAGTAGCTGGCAATCATGCCGCTGCTATCCATGGCCGCGAGGGCGGCGCCTCTTCAACCTCCGATGTGGAGGCCCTGATCCAGCTCTGCCACGGGTGCTCCAAATTGTCTCTCTGCGAAGTGATTCGTTCCCCGCATGGAGGTGATGGACCGCGGCAGCAAGCTCTCGCCGGAAAAGGGCTCCGGAGCAGTTTGCTCTGGTTCTCGGCGGCAACGCCTGGAGGACGCCGCGATGTGTGGCGAGACACCGAGGGACCTGATTGCTTTTTCTCTTTTTGTCCTAGGGTGTGTTTTGTAATTTTAGAGGGCCCTTCTTGAAATTATTGGTTTCTCGGGCGAGAGATGCTAGGGGTCCTCTTTGTAAATTGTACCTGCCACGTTTTAGATGAATGAACTTCTGGGGCCTTCTAGGCCCTGTCTTTGTGCAAAAAAAAAAGAATAAATGATTGTTTGGGAGAGAGACACGCTCCGCTGGTTCGTATGAACACATGTGTTCTTAGCTTTTAATTTTCATGGCGAAGGTTGAAACTTCTTCGTTAAATTGTTATATGGTTGGAATTGGAAAATGCTACATGTAGTAATTGGTAAAATGTCTTGGATAATGTGATACTTGGCAATTGTTGTGCTCATGTTTAAGCTCTTGCATCATATACTTTGCACCTATTAGTGAAGAAATACATAGAGCATGCTAAAATTTGGTTTGCATAATTGGTCTCTCTAAGGTCTAGATAATATCTAGTATTGAGTTTTGAACAACAAGGAAGACGGTGTAGAGTCTTATAATGTTTACAATATGTCTTTTATGTGAGTTTTGCTGCACCGGTTCATCCTTGTGTTTGTTTCAAATAAACCTTGCTAGCCTAAACCTTGTATCGAGAGGGAATACTTCTCATGCATCCAAAATCCTTGAGCCAACCACTATGCCATTTGTGTCCACCATACCTACCTACTACATGGTATTTCTCCGCCATTCCAAAGTAAATTGCTTGAGTGCTACCTTTAAACAATTCAAAATTTATCACCTCTTATTTGTGTCAATGTTTTATAGCTCATGAGGAAGTATGTGGTGTTTTATCTTTCGATCTTGTCATTTACTTTTGACAGACTTTCACAATGGACTAGTGGCTTCATCCGCTTATCCAATAATTTTGCAAAAAGAGCTGGCAATGAGGTTCCCAGCCTCAATTAATTAACTTGCATTAATAATTCTCTTCACATGTTTTGCTCTGATTCATCAGTAAGCAACTTAATTTTGCAAATAGACACTCCTCCATGGTATGTGAATGTTGGAAGGCACCCGAGGATTCGGTTAGCCATGGCTTGTGTAAGCAAAAGGTTGGGAGGAGTGTCATCCATAAATAAAGAAAAACTAAACTAAAGTACATGTGTAAACAAAAGAGAAGAGGGATGATCTACCTTGCTGGTAGAGATAACGTCCTTCATGGGAGCCGCTCTTGAAAGTCTGGTTGATGAGGTAGAAAAGTAGCTTGATGTCTACGGGTGCTTCTATTCTTGTAGACAGTGTTGGGCCTCCAAGAGCAGAGGTTTGTAGAACAGCAGCAAGTTTCCCTTAAGTGGATTACCCAAGGTTTATCGAACTCAGGGAGGAAGAGGTCAAAGATATCCCTCTCATGCAACCCTGCAACCACAAAGCAAGAAGTCTCTTGTGTCCCCAACACACCTAATAGGTGCACTAGTTCAGCGAAGAGATAGTGAAATACAAGTGGTATGAATGAATATGAGCAGTAGTACGGCGCCAGAAAATAGCTGCTGGCGTGCAGTTGATGGTGTATACAAGTAAACATGCGTAGTAACGCAGCAGTAGTAATTCAAAACAGTAACAAGCAGCGATAGCAGTATTTAGGAACAAGGCCTAGGGATTAGACTTTCACTAGTGGACACTCTCAACATTGATCACATAACAGAATAGATAAATGCATACTCTACACTCTCTTGTTGGATGATGAACACATTGCGTAGGATTACACGAACCCTCAATGCCGGAGTTAACAAGCTCCACAATTAGATGTTCATATTTAAGTAACCTTAGAGTGCAAGAAAGATCGACATGACTAACCCAAGTACTAACATAGCATGCACACTGTCACCTTCACGCTTATGTAGGAGGAATAATACACATCAATACCATCATAGCAATAGTTAACTTCATAATCTACAAGAGATCACAATCATAGCCTACGCCAAGTACTCACACGGTGCACACACTGTCACCTTTACACACGTGGAGGAGGAATAGAGTACTTTAATAACATCACTAGAGTAGCACATAGATGAATAGTGATACAAAACTCATATGAATCTCAATCATGTAAAGCAGCTCATGAGATCATTGTATTGAATTACATAGGAGAGAGATGAACCACATAGCTACCGGTACAGCCCCGAGCCTCAATGGAGAACTACTCCCTCCTCATGGGAGCAGCAGCGGTGATGAAGATGGCGGTGGAGATGGCAGCGGTGTCGATGGAGAAGCCTTCCGGGGCACTTCCCCGTCCCGGCGGGTGCCGGAACAGAGACTCCTGTCCCCCAGATCTTGGCTTCGCGATGGCGGCGGCTCTGGAAGGTTTCGCGTACCGTGGCTTCCTCCGTAAGGGTTTTCGATGCAGGGGCTTTATATAGGCGAAAGGGCAGCGTCAGAAGGTCGAAGGGGCGACGACACCATAGGGGGCGCGGCCCAGGCCCTGGCCGCGCCACCCTATCATCTGGGGCCACGGGCTCCCCTCTGGCGGCTCTCGGGTGTTCTAGGAGCCTGGGCGTTGATTTCGTCCAATTCCGAGAATATTTCGTTACTAGGATTTCTGAAACCAAAAACAGCAGAAAACAGGAACTGGCACTTCGGCATCTCGTCAATAGGTTAGTTCCGGAAAATGCACGAATATGACATAAAGTGTGCATAAAACATGTAGGTATCATCAATAAAGTAGCATGGAACATAAGAAATTATCGATACGTTGGAGACGTATCAGCATCCCAAGCTTAGTTCTGCTCGTCCCGAGCAGGTAAAACGATAACAAAGATAATTTCTGAAGTGACATGCCGTCATAAACTTGATCATACTATTTGTAAACATATGTAATGAATGCAGCGATCAAAACAAAGGTAATGACATGAGTAAACAAGTGAATCATATAGCAAAGACTTTTCATGAATAGTACTTCAAGACAAGCATCAATAAGTCTTGCATAAGAGTTAACTCATAAAGCAATAAATCAAAGTAAAGGTATTGAAGCAACACATAGGAAGATTAAGTTTCAGCGGTTGCTTTCAACTTATAACATGTATATCTCATGGATAGTTGTCAATGCAAAGTAATATAATAAGTGCAATATGCAAGTATGTAGGAATCAATGCACAGTTCACACAAGTGTTTGCTTCTTAAGGTGGAAGGAGATAGGTAAACTGACTCAACAATAAAAGTAAAAGAATGGTCCTTCAAAGAGGAAAGCATCGATTGCTGTATTTGTGCTAGAGCTTTTATTTTGAAAACATAAAGAGAGCATAAAAATAAAGTTTTGAGAGGTGTTTGTTGTTGTCAATGAATGGTAGTGGGCACTCTAACCCCCTTGCCAGACAAACCTTCAAAGAGCGGCTCCCATTTTATTTTATTTTTGGGTGGCACTCCTTCCAACCTTTCTTTCACAAACCATGGCGAATCCTCGGGTGCCTGCCAACAATCTCATACCATGAAGGAGTGCCTTTTTATTTTAGTTTTATTATGATGACACTCCTCCCCACCTTTGCTTTCTCAAGCCATGGCTAACCGAATCCTTCGGGTGCCGTCCAACAATCACATACCATGGAGGAGTGTCTATTTTTGTTAATTAATTTGGGACTGGGAATCCCATTGCCAGCTCTTTTTGCAAAATTATTGGATAAGCGGATGAAGCCACTAGTCCATTGGTGAAAGTTGCCTAACAAGATTGAAAGATAAACACCACATACTTCCTCATGAGCTATTAAACATTGACACAAATAAGAGGTGATAAATTTTGAATTGTTTAAAGGTAGCACTCAAGCAATTTACTTTGGAATGGCGGAAAAATACCATGTAGTAGGTAGGTATGGTGGACACAAATGGCATAGTAGTTGGCTCAAGGATTTTGGATGCATGAGAAGTATTCCCTCTCGATACAAGGTTTAGGCTAGCAAGGTTTATTTGAAACAAACACAAGGATGAACCGGTGCAGCAAAACTCACATAAAAGACATATTGTAAACATTATAAGACTCTACACCGTCTTCCTTGTTGTTCAAAACTCAATACTAGATATTATCTAGACCTTAGAGAGACCAAATGTGCAAATCAAATTTTAGCAAGCTCTATGTATTTCTTCATTAATGGGTGCAAAGTATATGATGCAAGAGCTTAAACATGAGCACAACAATTGCCAAGTATCACATTATCCAAGACATTATAGCAATTACTACATGTAGCATTTTCCAATTCCAACCATATAACAATTTAACGAAGAGGAAACTTCGCCATGAATATTATGAGCTAAGAACACATGTGTTCATACGAACCAGCGGAGCGTGTCTCTCTCCCACACAAGGATGAACTTATTCAGAGAACTAAGATAACAAAACAAAAACAAAAATAAAAGCACACAGACGCTCCAAGTAAAGTACATAAGATGTGACCGAATAAAAATATAGTTTCAAGAGAAGGAACCTGATACTTTGTCGATGAAGAAGGGGATGCCTTGGGCATCCCCAAGCTTAGATGCTTGAGTCTTCTTGAAATATACAGGGATGAACCACGGGGCATCCCCAAGCTTAGAGCTTTCACTCCTCTTGATCATAGTATATCATACTCCTCTCTTGACCCTTGAAAACTTCCTTCACACCAAACTTCAAGCAAACTCATTAGAGGGTTAGTGCACAATTAATAATTCACATGTTCAGAGGTGGCACAATCATTCTTTACACTTCTGGACATTGCATAAAGCTACTGGACATTAATGGATCAAAGAAATTCATCCAACATAGCAAAAGAGGCAATGCGAAATAAAAGGCAGAATCTGTCAAAAACAGAACAGTCCGTAAAGACGAATTTAAAGATGGCACCAGACTTGCTCAAACGAAAAAACTCAAAACTAATGAAAGTTGCGTACATATCTGAGGATCACGCTCGTAAATTGGCAGATTTTTTCGAATTTTCTACAGAGGACTGTGCCCAGATTCGTTTACTTTTATGTTGAGTCAGTTCACCTATTTCTCTCCACCTCAAGAAGCAAACACTTGTGTGAACTGTGCATTGATTCCTACATACTTGCATATTGCATTTGTTATATTACTTTATGTTGACAATATCCATGAGATATACATGTTATAAGTTGAAAGCAACCGCTGAAACTTAATCTTCATTTGTGTTGCTTCAATACCTTTACTTTGAATTTATTGCTTTATGAGTTAACTCTTATGCAAGACTTATTGATGCTTGTCTTGAAGTACTATTCATGAAAAGTCTTTGCTTTATGATTCATTTGTTTACTCATGTCATTACCATTGTTTTGATCGCTGCATTCATTACATATGTTTACAATATGATCAAGGTTATGATGGCATGTCACTTAAGAAATTATCTTTGTTATCGTTTTACCTGCTCGGGACGAGCAGAACTAAGCTTGGGGATGCTGATACGTCTCCAACGTATCGATAATTTCTTATGTTCCATGCTACTTTATTGATGATACCTACATGTTTTATGCACATTATATGTCGTATTTACGCATTTTTTGGAACTAACCTATTAACAAGATGCCGAAGTGCCAGTTCTGTTTTCTGCTGTTTTTGGTTTCAGAAATCCTAGTAACGAAATATTCTCGAATTGGACGAAATCAACGCCCAGGTTCCTATTTTTCCCGGAAGCTTCCAGATCACCGAAGAGGGGCAGAGATGGGCCAGGGGGCCCACACACAGGCGTGGGCCCCGGGCTGGCGCGCCACCTGGTGGTGAGGGCACCCTGGTGCCCCTCCGAGGCTCCCCTTTCGCCTATTTAAAGGTCTGACCTAAAAACACGACGGAGGAAGCCACGGTGCGAAACCTTCCAGAGCCGCCGCCATCGCGAAGCCAAGATCTGGGGGACAGGAGTCTCTGTTCCGGCACCCTGGGACGGGGAAGTGCCCCCAGAAGGCTTCTCCATCGACACCGCTGCCATCTCCACCGCCATCTTCATCACCGCTGCTACTCCCATGAGGAGGGCGTAGTTCTCCATCGAGGCTCGGGGCTGTACCGGTAGCTATGTGGTTCATCTCTCTCCTATGTAATTCAATACAATGATCTCATGAGCTGCTTTACATGATTGAGATTCATATGAGTTTTGTATCACTATTCATCTATGTGCTACTCTAGTGATGTTATTAAAGTACTCTATTCCTCCTCCACGTGTGTAATGGTGACAGTGTGTGCACCATGTGAGTACTTGGCGTAGGCTATGATTATGATCTCTTGTAGATTATGAAGTTAATTATTGCTATGATGGTATTGATGTGTATTATTCCTCCTACATAGCGTGAAGGTGACAGTGTGCATGCTATGTTAGTTCTTGGTGTAATTGTGTTGATCTATCTTGCACTCTAAGGTTACTTAAACATGAATATCGAATACTGTGGAGCTTGTTAACTCCGGCATTGAGGGTTCGTGTAATCCTACACAGTTAGTGGTGTCCATCATCCAACAAAAGAGTGTAGAGTATGCATTTATCTATTCTGTTATGTGATCAATGTTGAGTGTCCACTAGTGAAAGTCTAATCCCTAGGCCTTGTTCCTAAATACTGCTATCGCTGCTTGTTACTGTTTTACTGAATTACTACTGCTGCGTTACTACTGCATGTTTATTTCCTGCAATATTACTACCATCAACTGCACGCCAACAAGCTATTTTCTGGCGCCGTACTACTGCTCATATTCATTCATACCACTTGTATTTCACTATCTCTTCGCCGAACTAGTACACCTATTAGGTTTGTTGGGGACACAAGAGACTTCTTGCTTTGTGGTTGCAGGGTTGCATGAGAGGGATATCTTTGACCTCTTCCTCCCTGAGTTCGATAAACCTTGGGTAATCCACTTAAAGGAAACTTGCTGCTGTTCTACAAATCTCTGCTCTTGGAGGCCCAACACTGTCTACAAGAATAAGAGTAGACGTCGGTAGTTCGTTTAGTTCTTGAGGACATGGGTGAAGTCTGGATGTTAGTAGTGAATTATTGTTGAGTAGTATTCAATGTTATGATATTTAAGTTGTGGTGTTACTCTTCTAGTGGTGTCATGTGAACGTCGACTACATGATACTTCACCTTTATGGGCCTAGGGGAGTGCATCTTGTATTCGTTTGCTAATTGTGGGGTTGCCGGAGTGACAGCAACCTAAACCCCCGTTAGTATATCGGTGCAGGAGGGATAGCAGGATCTCAGAGTTTAAGGCCGTGGTTAGATTTATCTTAATTACTTTCTTGTATTTGCGGATGCTTGCAAGGGGTATAATCACAAGTATGTATTAGTCCTAGGAAGGGCGGTGCATTAGCATAGGTTCACCCACACAACACTTATCAAAACAATGAAGATTAATCAGCCGTATGAAGCGAAAGCACTAGACTAAAATCCCCGTGTGTCCTCAAGAACGTTTGGTCATTATAAGTAAACAAACCGGCTTGTCCTTTGTGCTAAAAAGGATTGGGCCACTCGCTGAAATTATTTCTCTCGCATTTTATTTACTTGTACTTTATTTATCTGCTATATCAAAACCCCTTGAATACTTGTCTGTGAGCATTTACAGTGAATCCTTCATCGAAACTGCTTTTCAACACCTTCTGCTCCTCGTTGGGTTCGACACTCTTATTTATCGAAAGTACTACGATACACCCCCTATACTTGTGGGTCATCAGTCTCCAACTTAGACTCGGAGACTCGAAGCCGAAGATGGATCAACAATTCAGGAAGTCTCAAGAATCTCCGACTGCAGCTATTGAAGATTGATGATGACATCGCAGTACGCGGATAGGTATAATAAGACCATGTCTTGGTCCCCAAAGTCTGTCAAGGAACTGACCTTGTTCCTCTTTGGACTTGCACTTTTGCAGTCGTCAAGGATCAAGTCCTTAGTTCTTGACTAGTACTTTTTAGGCCCTCACAAGAAGTTGTCGACTTGGAGTACCTCAACAGCTACCCCCCTGAACACCTCTAAAGACCTCGCACCCCTCATAATGTTGAGAGCAGAAGTTCTACGCAGTTTTCACCTCCGCCTCAACATCAACGATTCAACATCAGGTCCACTTCACCACCGACTGCTACAAGCATCAATGTTGAAGTAAATATCAGCAAAATGAAGACATCGGCATCTCTGGCCAACCCAAGCCGATAGGATGGATAGGACAAACTCAATTGCTTTGATTGAGCTACCCCTGCGTATTAGGTATCCTTGGGTATTTGAAATACCTCATGTGGTTTTCATGATTGCTTGCGGTGTTCTGAATTTGTTGCTTGAGTGCTTGTGATTGCTTGTTGTGTGTATGTTTGTTTTGGCCCTTCGGCCTAGAAAACCCTTGTTGCATGCTAACCTTGTCTAGGAAACCCCCCTAAGATGTTTTCCTCGCATCCGATCAAAATTCTGGTAGGTTGTAAAGCTAGGTTGTAAAGTTAGCGGGAAACTCTAACTCTAACTTGAGTAACAACTGGATGCCACCATGTTTTCCCGAAATACCCAACTCCAGTACGACGTTCAACCCAAGACCCCTGCGATGCAAAGGAAGCTGAAGCTAGTGCCTTCAAGATTTACTGCAACCCTGCAAGAAGATGTAGCCATACCAATTTTGTCTAACCGTAGAGCATAATCGCGCTAATCTTGAGGTTATTTTCTTAAAACCTCAGCCTGACTCACCTTCTAACAAGCTAAGTGAGTTGTAGCACCGAAGCCAAGTTACTCTGCAAGGTCCATCTGGTCCTCATCAAGTGAAGACTTCGAAGACAATACAAGACTCAAGATTTGGTGTACTTTAATAAGCACCAACCCTAAAGTTGAAGACTGGTTTCGACGACTGCTGCTGCTACTTTATGTGAAGACCCACCAGGAGTTCCGCTGACTTACTAACTTAACGAGCACCTTAGAGGAACAGTAAACGTCGAGTGTGCCTCTTGAAGCTGAGGACCACTTCGCCCCTGAAGATTATTCAACCCAAGACGGGAGATCGACGACTTCCTCAAGAGCACCTGACAGGACCCCCTGGCTGAAGCTCGGAGTTTTCCGAACACGCGATGAACAATCTTATGGGTGGAAGACTTTGTCTTCCACTAAAAATTTAAAGCTAACCCTAAAACTTTCGAGCCTTCGAAAGCACCGTTAGGATGCTCTAACTATCCAAGAATCGAGGACCCCTCTAGCATTATTATGAAATTGCAAAACTAACATCTACATGGAGAAGTCAACCTCTTCAACAAGCTTTCCCTCGACGGAAATCTACCATGTCTCTCCGAAGCTGAAGCTGTGACTTTCCAACAACGACACGTCTACTAGAGGATGGAGTCTAACTTAATTCGACTTCTAACAACTTCTCTAGTAATACGCTTAGTAATCTCGGGACGAGATTATTTTAAGGGTGGAAGGATCTGTAACACCCCAACTTTTGCAACCTTGTTAAGTGTCTAGAGTGCAAAAATCAGGGGGAACAAAAACTTTTTCTAAAGACCAATTAAGATGAATTGCCTTGATCTGCTTGAAGATGAATTGCCTTGATGTGCTTGTTAACATGAATTTATTTGGTTTGCTTGTAGATGATTTACCTTGATCTGCTGGTTTAGGTTTTCTTGAACACCTCAACACATCAAGATCACTTCTTCTCAACCAAGTCTTGACTGATCCAAATTTGTGATATAGTCCAACCTTTACACCTCTAATTTAAATACCTCCATATGTGGCAATGTCAATGCACTTACCTTGGGATCTTCCTTGTGATGTATTCTAACTCACCTTGTCCCTGATTCAAAGCTTGGGATCATCTACTCCTTAATCCACCCCTCTCTTATACCCTAGAACAAAACCCCACGACCTCACAAATTTAGCCAAGTCCTAAAACTATTATCAGGTTCCATTTTGGAACCTCTGGACCTAAGGCAATGGACTTGGTCCTGGACCTACCTTGTCTTGAGCACTTCCAAACCATATCATTTCCTTGGACCAGATCACTCATCTACCCACTATTCCTTGGTGGTTATGAGGCCAAGTAAGAAATCTATTTTGGCAGTGTTAAAAAGTTCAAACTTTGGCAGTTGCTATCTAAGCACCCCCAGCTGTTATTGGTGAACCCAGGGCATGGATCCCATCTATTCAACTCTCTCTACAACTTCCACGTCTTGCATGTCTCCTGCTATCCTTGCAAACTATATTTTCTGCTTGATCTTGTACACTATCCAATATTTAAACTTAAGATCACTTATTCCACTTTTACCTCTCGTTTCTCTTTAATCCAAGTTTAATCTTCACAAAACCAAGAGTGGGAATGTTTTTTACATTATGTGGTGATCATCTACCCTTGAGATCATATTTCCCAAATTTATTCTTACTTTCTTTTAAAGAAAATTTCCAAAACCCTATTTATTTTCTTCTCTAGTTTTAACTACCAAAACTACTTCTAGTTTTATTAAACCTTTTTAAATTATTTCTTCAAATAAAACAAGGGAATGAGATTGGTATGTTTGTCATCTCATTTCCACCCAAAAATAATTTCTATATACTTATCCTCTTGGTTTTATTTTATTTTTGGACAAAATGCATGTTATGGTACTTCTACCATTTCTTGCTTATTTTAAAATTTGATAAAGCCTACCTTGCCTAGTAATGCAAGTAGAGCATTTCGAAATCCTTGTACTACCTAGCTACTCGCAATATTTTCAAAATACTTTTCAAATAAATCTCTTTTCAAAAGTTCCATAGCCATAGGTAGTGATCCAAATTATTTATCACATGAGATCTTTTCAAATTTTCATGACAACCCTTGCTCATCAAATGGACCTCTCTGATCTGTGTATCATCATCACCTCATCTATCAAGGCATGACCTAAGTACATGACCATTGGTCATTCAATTTACTTCCCATCTTTTCCTCTTAGTCTTTTTAATTAAATCTCTCGACCTTGTGCTAGACCACCATCTTCTAGCACTTACATTTTGCTCTTTTAAACATCACCCTAACCCATTTCCTCTTGGCTATGGAAGTAGCCGGCCATGCCATGCATAGCATGTGCTTTGTGCCATACTCTATTTCCCCCTCTCTCTATTTTTATTTGATTACCACCAAGCCACCATCAGCTCCACCTTGCACCTACACCCTTTCTTGCTTTACATTCTTGACCACTTGTTCCATCTTGGTAAATTTAAGAGCCGGCCATGAAATGCACCACATGCATGGCACTCATGCACCATATCTCTCCCTCTCTCTTTCGATCGAACAACACCAAAGCAAGACACACTAACCTCTCCAGCCTCCACACCTCCTCTGGTCGTCACCACTGTAGCACTGCCCACCATTTTGTTTGCTAGTGGTTGGAGGCAAGGAAAGAAAGAGACATATGGATGCAATCGGCCAAACCTTGAGAAGACAGTGCTTCTGGCCGACCCTCTCCCTCCAACCTGTACCCAGGTTTGTTGCACGACCCTTCTCACTCCCAGAACCTTCCAGGCAGGCACCAAGCCTAGCCCTAGCTCTCCCTCCTCTCTCTCCCCGTACTATGGGAACCATTGGCATGCACCAAATTTTATCGAGCATCTCAGCCCGAGACAACGCGCCACTAGCCTCCCCCATCTGTCTCGAGATGTAACCAAGCACGCCATAGCTCTTGTCTTCTCCCTGATGGCCCCAATTGACCATGCTCTAGATCCCGACTGTGCATCGAACACCTGGCGGGCGTGTGTTTGTTGTCCTCCCTCTGAGCCGACCTTGCATCCCCCAGCCTGTCCTCTCGCCTCAGGGCTCCACTCGCCCCTCTGAACCCTTTGGCGCAGCCCCGCTCCCTCTTCTTGTCCCTTTCCTGCTGGCCGTGCTCGACGTGCCCGTGGTCACCACGTCTGGGCATGCCGATCCGTTCCAGTTCCTCCAATGCATTCCAGGACGCAAAAACTTTCCAATGTATAGAGCATCAATCCAGAAAAACGACGGACAACTGTAATCCCTCTCGTGTGCATTACCATCCGAACCTTCAAGATCAAACACATGCATGCTCTCTGAAAGCATGACACCTACTGATCGTTCTGGTCCACAACCTCCACGCGATGCCTGATACGTCTCCAACGTATCTATAATTTCTTATGTTCCAAGCTAGTTTTATGACAATACCTACATGTCTTGTTCACACTTTATGATGTTTTTATGCATTTTCCGGGACTAACCTATTAACAAGATGCCACAGGGCCAGTTCCTGTTTTCTGCTGTTTTTTATTTCAGAAAAGTTAGTTTACAAATATTTTCGGAATTGGACGAAACAAAAGCCCACGGCCCTATTTTCCACGGAGTGTTCCAGAACACCGAAGGAGAGACGAAGAGGGGCCACGAGGTGGCCACCCCACATGGCGGCGCGGTGGGGCCCCTGGCCGCGACGGCCTATGGGGTGGGCCCCTCGGGCGCCCACCGACGCTGCCCTTTCACCTATTTATTCTTCCCGACGCGAAAACCCTAGCACCAAGAGCCACGATACGAGAACAGTTCCAGAGCCGCCGCCGTCAACCCTAACTCGGGGGGTTCAGAAGATTGCCTCCGGCACCCTGCCGGATAGGGGAATCATCACCGGAGGGCTCTACATCACCATGCCCGCCTCCGGACTGATGCGTGAGTAGTTCATCCTTGGACTACGGGTCCATAGCGTAGCTAGATGGTTGTCTTCTCCTCTTGTGCTATCATGTTTAGATCTTGTGAGCTGCCTATCATGATCAAGATCATCTATTTGTAATGCTACATGTTGTGTTTGTTGGGATCCGATGAATATGGAATACTATGTCAAGTTGATTATTGATCTATCATATATGTTATTTATGATCTTGCATCTCTCCGTTGCTAGTAGAGGCTCTAGCCAAGTTGATACTTGTAACTCCAAGAGGGAGTATTTATGCTAGATAGTGGGTTCATGTCTCCATTGAATCTGGGGGAGTGACAGCAACCCCTAAGGTTGTGGATGTGTTGTTGCCACTAGGGATAAAACATCAATGCTTTGTCTAAGGATATTTGTATTGTTTACATTACACACGTACTTAATGCAATTGTCTGTTGCAACTTAATACTGGAAGGGGTGCGGATGCTAATCTGAAGGTGGACTTTTCAGGCATAGATGCATGCTGGATGGCGGTCTATGTTCTTTGTCGTAATTCCCTAAGTAAATCTCATAATAGTCATCATGATATGTATGTGCATCTCTATTTGTCAATTGCCCAACTGTAATTTGTTCACCCAACATGCTATTTATCTTATTGGAGAGACACCACTAGTGAACTGTGGACCCCGGTCCATTCTTTTACATCTGAAATACAACCTGCAATCATTGTTCTCTTTTGTTTTCTGCAAGCAAACATCATTCTCCACACCATACGTTTAATCCTTTGTTTTCAGCAAGCCGGTGAGATTGACAACCTCATTGTTAAGTTGGGGCAAAGTAGTTTGATTGTGTTGTGCAGGTTCCACGTTGGCACCGGAATCCCTGGTGTTGCGCCGCACTACACTCCTTCACCAACAACCTTCACGTGATCTTCATCTCCTATTGGTTCGATAACCTTGGTTTCTTACTGAGGAAAAATCGCTGCTGTACTCATCATACCTTCCTCTTGGGGTTCCCAACGGACGTGTGCTTTACCGTCAAGCAGCTACTTTTGGCGCCGTTGCGGGGAGAAGAAAAGCTACACCTCGAGATTGCCAACTCCCACAACAACTACTTTTCTGGCGGTTGCCGGGAGATCAAGACGCTGCAAGGGGAGTCTCTCACACCCAATCTCTTTACTTTGTTTATTGTCTTGCTTTATTTTATTTTCTGTCTTGTTTGCTTTCTTTATATCAAAAACACAAAAAAAAATAGTTACTTGCATTTAATTTATTTTGTTATCATGTCTAGTCATGTACTTGTTACTTTGTCACCTGAGGAATTGATCTTTACTTTTAAACAAGGGGATGAGGAGAGTTTTAAAGAAGCTTGGTCTAGAATTTTTGATTCTTATGGTAAAACTGAACCTAAAATGACTCTAAGCCTGCTTCTTAGTAACTTTTATTTTGGGCTTATTCTTCGCTATAGATATGCTTTGGATGCTGTAGTGGGAGGAGATTTCCTTCACTGCGATGGGGATCAAGCTTTTAATGCCATAAAAAAATTGGTTGCATCATCTAGCTCAGCTAATAAATTTGATTCATCTCTTGCTAGCATTCATGATAGATTAAACACTCTCGAGACAAATATATCTTGTTTAAAAGAAGGGTATAATCAGATTCGTGAATATTATGATTATGTTCCAGTAAACTTTGAACCTTCAATGTGGGTCCCTACTATTAAGGTTGCTATTTGTGGTGAAACTTTTTATGCCCGTTGTGATATTATGTCTGAGTTTTGCCTTATGCCTAAAAGTATTTATGAATCTTTGACACTTTGGGGACTTACTGAAGGTGGAGAAGGAATAACTCTTGCTGATAATTCTGTTATAATTCCTAAGGGGATAGCTGAAGGTGTGTTCACAACCTTTCTTGGAAGAACGGTATCCACTGATTATCTCGTTATTGAATGTGTAGGGACATGACAAATCACACTTGGAAGATCCCTGCTGAAACTATTGGGAGCAACCATAGATGTGGGAAAGGCACTCTAAATTTTACCTCTACACCCGGATGCGGTCATGTATTCCCTAGACCAAAGAGTAAGAATAAGAGTAAGAGAGGTAGGCGTAAAGCCCGTGGTAATAATGTTAATGCTTCTTCTCTTGATGTTACTTGATTTACACTTTCTGCGCCTAGCTGAAAGGCGTTAAAGAAAAGCGCTTATGGGAGACAACCCATTATTTTATTTCTGCAATTTTTGTTTTATATTTGAGTAAAGGTTCTTGTTACTACTGTAGCAATACCTTTGTATCTTTATTTTCTTGCATTGTTGTGCCAAGTAAAGTCTTTGATAGAAAGTTGATACTAGATTTGGATTTCTGCGGAGAAACAGATTTTTAGCTGTCACGAATTTGCGTTTTTCTCTCTGTAGAAGAGTCTAAACATTCTGAAAAAATTCATGAGTAATCCGCAGATATGTACGCAACTTTCATTCAATTGGAGCTTTTCCATCTGAGCAAGTTAAGTGTCTCGAAAAAATTCGCCTTTACGGACTGTTCTGTTTTGACAGATTCTGCCTTTTATTTCGCATTGCCTCTTTTACTGTGTTTGAGTGGATTTCTTTGCTCCATTAAATTTCAGTAGCCTTCGGTAATGTCCAGAAGTGTTGGGAATGATTGTGTCCTCGCTGAACATGTGAATTTTCGATTATGCACTAACCCTCTAATGAGATTGTTTTGAGTTTGGTGTGAAAGAAGTTTTCAAGGATCAAGAGAGGAGGATGATATAATATGATCAAGAAGAGTGAAAAGTCTAAGCTTGGGGATGCCCCCATGGTTCATCCCTGCATATTTCAAGAAGACTCAAGCGTCTAAGCTTGGGGATGCCCAAGGCATCCCCTTCTTCATCAAAACTTATCAGGTCACCTCTAGTGAATCTATATTTTAATTCCGTCACATCTTATGTGCTTTACTTGGAGCGTCTGTGTGCTTTTATTATTGTTTGTGTTTGAATAAATTGGATCCTAACATGCTTGTGTTGGAGAGAGACACGCTCCACTTTTTTCATTTGAACACTTGTGTTCTTCATTTTTCATATTCATGGCGGAAGCTGAAAGCCGCAACACTTATACTTATTGTTATTTGGTTGGAAACAGAAAATGCTTCATATTGTCTTGGATAATTTGATACTTGGCAATTGTTTTGAGCTCTCAAATAGATCATGTTTAAGCTCTTGCATCATGTAGTTTAAACCTATTAGTGGAGAACTACCGTAGAGCTTGTTAAAATTTGGTTTGCATGATTGGTCTCTCTAAGGTCTAGATATTTTCTGGTAAAAGTGGTTGAGCAACAAGTAAGACAGTGTAGAGTCTTATAATGCTTGCAATATGTTCTTGTGTAAGTTTTTGCTGTACCGGTTTATACTTGTGTTTGCTTCAAACAACCT
Source organism: Lolium multiflorum (assembly GCA_030979885.1). Lineage (NCBI taxonomy): Eukaryota > Viridiplantae > Streptophyta > Magnoliopsida > Poales > Poaceae > Lolium > Lolium multiflorum. The sequence continues at coordinate 187,659,770 of CM061749.1, forward strand.
TGCTAGCCAAAGCCTTGTTGAGAGGGAATACTTCTCATGCATCCAAAACCTTGAGCCAAAATCTATGCCATTTGTGTCCACCATAACTACCTACTATGTGGTATTTTTTTGCCATTCCAAAGTAAATTGCTTGCGTGCTACCTTTAAAACCTTTCAAAAATTTATTCCTTGTTTTTGCAATACATAGTTCATGGGAAAGTAGCCTAAAAACTATTGTGGTAAGAATATGTCGCTTATGTATCTTAGTTCTTATAAGTTGCTTGTTGAGCGGTAACCATGTTATCTGGGGACGCCATCAACCTATCATACCTTTGTTGAATATCATGTGAGTTGCTATGCATGTTCGTCTTGTCTGAAGTAAGGGAGATTTACCATGAGTTGAAATGGTTTGAGTATGCATGTTGTTAGAGAAGAACATTGGGCCGCCAACCAAAGCCATGTATCATGGTGGAAGTTTCAGCTTGGACATTGTCGTTGCCTAATCGACAATACCTCGGAGGAGGGATCCTCACGAGGGGGAGAAGAAGTAGGGGCCATAGGGCGGAGTGCACACGGGACGGTGGTACGCGAGTTACCCAGCTTCGGAACACCGCACGATGAGGGCCTCTTGCTGCTTGTGCGGAATTATACGGCGCTTGCGCGTTGTTACAATGGTTGTGGTTGTGGTTGTGGTTGTGCCTCTAGGGCCCCCGGGATCCGGCTTATAAAGGCGCACGGATCTAGGGTTTACATGGAGAGTCCTAGCCGGAATACAAGTTGCCTAACTACGGTACAATATCTTGCCGTGTACGTCAAGGATCCGCCTTCCTCATGGTCGTGCTGGATCCGGATACTTTATGGGCTTCCACGGATCCGGCCTCCTTCGTAGGTCGGTTGGGATCCGGCTCCATGTTCCTGGGCTGGACTTCATCCTTCATGATCAACAGCAACTGGGCCGCCCGATGGGCCCCATGCCACCATCACCGTCTGTGGGCCACCCGGGCTTGCCGGATCTAGGCCATGTCGTTGATATACCCATAAAGTATACCCACAACAGTAGCCCCCGAAGTTCTCCGAGATTCATCATTCTTCCGTCTTCAAATAACTCGGAACCGAAGAGAATCTTGAAGAGCTTCCAAACTTTCTTGTTTCCGATATCATTTGCTCGGAAATCACATGTCCTTCAGTAACGATAATGTAACGGAGTTTCCATCTTTCCCGCGCACAACCTCCTAATTTCCCGCGCTAAATTTTCAGATGCGAACCTTCAGCCGGAAATTTCGGGAGCGCATGGTTAAGTTACCTCCACGTCATTTTACCGCTTTTAACCTAAGACACGCGTCATGCATCCAACGGTGAGACCGTTCAGTTTCCGCCGTCGGATCCGAAACGCGAATCTCCGCGCGAGGTCTATAAATACCCCCACGCGCGGTAACTCCTCATTCTTTTCACCTCCTCACCACTTCATCTTCCTCCTTGCGCCGCGCCGCCCATCAGATCTTGACTCCGGCGAGCTCCGCCACAGAGAACTTCGCGCACCGTCGCTCCAAGCTTCCCCTCGCGCCAAGATCGTTGCGGTTGATCGGGAAATCTCTCCCGCCGCCGATTCGTGGTCACGCGGGTCGTTTCGTAGCAAGTTCGGCGACCTTCATCCTCACCGGAGCATCGCCGGTCCGCCGCGCCATTGACGGTACGTGCACCGGACTTGTAGAAGAAGAAGTAGACTAGAGTAGTTTCCGGTTACTCAAATATTTTGCATGGGTGCAGCCGGAAGCATGCCAATCGATTCACACTGTACTGGTAGTTCTCCGAATAGCCCGGATCCCAGTTCATTAGAGCCAATCTGTCCGGATCCCATAGCATACCTTCCACCATATGTTTCCGACATCCGGCTAGCTCAACCTTTTTCCGCATCTTCCAGCACCAAACTAGGCCGGATCCCAACCGCTCAAGAACTTGAAGAAGAACTCCAAGGGCAAGCTAGAATGGCAGCCAAGGTTCAGGAGACGGAAAACAAGAAAGCTTCCAAGGCTCGGATCCGCGAAGGAGAACGGGGTCAATGGTGGCCCTGCGAAACTACCGATACGGAGCTTAGAGAGCTTCAAAACGAGGGTATGATCTCCGCTCACTGGAGCTTCATACGCGACACCGTCGTCCCCAAGCCCGGAGCCGGAGAAGTTGTCATGACCAAAGCTTGGGTGGAACGCGGATTATCGCTCCCCTGTTCGGAATTCTTCCTCTCCATCCTCAACACGTACGGGCTTCAGCCCCACAACATCTGCCCCAACTCATACCTTCTGCTCTCCAACTTCGCGACACTTTGCGAAGGGCATCTCGGAATCCGACCAGATGTCAAGTTATGGCAGTTTTTCTTCCGAGTGAAGAAAGAAACGAAGGACAAAGCCATGCTGAACTGCGGGAGCATGACGTTCATGCTCCGACCTGGCCGCATGTATCCTCCTCACGACTCGCATGAATCCGTCCGGTACTGGAACGCCGGATGGTTCTACGAGAAGAACGTTTCAGTTCCGGAGATCCACGACGGTCTCCCCAAATTCAACAACGAGCCTCCGGAAGAACTTGCAAGCTGGAGCTTCGTCCCATCGCTCTCCCTAACTCCCATCTTGGAGAAGGCAGCGCGGAGAATCTCCTGGCTAGTCCATGACGGGCTAACCGGAACCCAGCTCACACTCAGCTGGTTCACCCGGCGGATCCAGCCACTACGGTACAATGCGCGGTTAATCTGCGCATACACCGGGGCGGACGACCAGCTCCGAGCTACCCGCCACGACCTTCCGGCTGATTCTCTCAAGAGGAGATTCAAGACGCTCGTGAAGATAGGCCGGGGTCAACCGATCCCGGAATTGATCAAGGATATTTACACAAACAACCAGTGTCCTCCGGTAAGCTCTGATCCCTTCGTTACTTCAAACTTCACAAGTTTTTGGATGTTGACTAACATATAATATCTTTCCCTCCAGCTCGCTACTTTGGCGGAGGAAAACTTGCGCGCCGTACTTCGCGTCCCCGTCAGTGGCGACACGGCGGAGGAGGTTCCGGATGACGAAGAGGAGGAAGAGGAGCAGGCACCCCGCAAGGCAGCCCCCCGACCTTCGAAGCGTCCCCGCGCCAAAGCTCCCGGCTCTGAAGCCGGAGCCAGCGGCGAGGCCTCCGCCAAGAAGCCCAAAACCATCAAGCCCCCTCCGCTAGACTCAAGGAAAGCGGAGCGGGAACATTTGAAGATGCTTTCCACAGCAGGCAAACGCTCGCGCCCCATCATCCCCGGCGCCCCGTAAGTTTCCGAGTATGGCACGTATCTACTTTGATGCAATTGTTTCTTATGCGAATGTCTTTTACTTGTTCGCAGAATTCCGACTACCGCTGCCACTCGGACCACCAGCCAAGAGCCCATCACAAAATATATGAAAAAGTCTCCGGCTGTTGGTCCTCCGACTCCAGCTCCGCCAAGCACTTCCCACACTGCTCCACCGCCGTCTCCTCCTCAGGCGGAACAATCTCCCCCTCCTGCCGCAAACACTCCACCGGAAGTAATTCCGGTCAGCAGCGAAAAGGTGGGCGGAGAGGATCCTAAGGCCAAAGGCCCTGCCCGAGAAGAAACAGAAGCTCAAGGCCAAGGAGAGGCTGAAGTTACTTCCTCCGAGAAGGTCGGAGCCGGTGCTGGCGACGTCGTCGTTTTTCCGAAAAACTTTGGAGATCCGGCTGACCTCACTTCCACCCCCAAGGCATATGCTACCAAGTTTTTCAACAAGCTGACTGAAGCGGAGAAGTGGGAACTTGAACAAGACCTGCTCAACGCCATGCTGAACAACGCCTGGGGGAAACCGGATGCCGCGACGTCGGAGATCCAAGAGTTTAAGAAGGACGTCGGCCAGTTCTTCGACAAACTTATCTGCAGTACCAAGCATGTAGGCGGAAACTAGGTACTAGTTATCGCTTAGATGCTTTAGAGTAAAGCCACTTTTGGAAAGATTTTTTAAATTGTCGCAGTAGCCCCCAAGCATGATGTCGGAAGGATTCCGGCAATGATGCTTCAAAGGACCCCACTATTTGTAGGCGGAATTTTTACTCCTGCTCTGATCGTTTTTTACAGGAACAGCAGGCGCTGCACTATGAGCTACACAAGAACATCGCCCTTCAGCGCCGCGTTACCTTGGGTCAAGCGGAAAGTATCCAACCCTGAAGAGTGAAAATGCAGAACTGAACAAACAACTGGCGGACGCCCAAGGTTGGTTTCCGCCCTTTCTTGTTATTAATTCACGTTCCGACTTTGAACTGTATTTGACTTGAATCCTTATAGGCGCATCTTCTTCCCTGGCTACGACCTCCTCCGAACTTGAGAACCTGCGCTCCTCATACCAAGATTTGGAGACGAAACTGATGGAGGCGGAGCAAAAGAAGGAGCAGGCCGAAAAGCAACTGGCGGAGAAAAACTCCGAGCTCATCAGGGAGAAGGGCGAATTCTTGTTAAAGCGCAATGCTGATAGCGAGACCATCAAGAGGCAGCAGAAAGAACTCAACGGACTCCGGAAATACATGGAGACCGCGGAGCACCATTGGGACTTGCTGGCGGAAAACATCCTGGGTACTTATACTCGGAGTTTCTTATCTTGATGTATAATTTCTTGTGCCCAACTTGAATGTTTATTCTTGTATTTTTGTGCAGAGCCGCTTGGATACCCTGAAAGACGCCGGAATAAATTTCCCCGGGACGATGTTCTTTCTCTCGCTGGCGATGATTGCAAGGATCTTATCTCCGCCTCACGGAAGATATGCCACAACTTGTCGTTGAAGAAGAGCCGCACCTGCGGTCTGCGCAAACTGGTCAAGAAAATGGACATTCTTCCGGAGCTGGTGACGGATCTGCAAGCTTCATCAGCCCGAGGCGCGGCTGCCATGACTTTGACTATGTGCTTGGCGCATAACCCGGAGATGGATCTTGACCGGGTAACTACTGGTGTTCCTCCGACAGCAGATGTCGGTGCGCTGCTAGATGCAGTAAGTGGCTATGACACCCGCATCGCGCGGAGGATCCGTCACGAAGAATTCTACGACAAGGTGGTTCTCCCTGCGGACGAGCCCCTTGAAGCCGAACTTCAAAAAGAGCGCGACGCGGAAGCCCGACCTGCGGAATCCGGAACTCAGTTTACCTGGACCAGCTCCAAGGATGCTCCCCAAGAGGAACCCAAGTCCAGCGCTGCAACTTCCGAAGAAGAAGAAGAGAGTGAGGAAGATGTATCGTCTCCGGCTGAGGACGCCAAGGGGAAAGATCCAGAGGGCAATGCTTCTCCGTCCAAGGCGGAGTGAAAACTTTTATGTCCTGCGGGAGAAAATAATGCATCATTTTGGCCCCAGCGAGGGTTTGTAATATAACTTAAATTCGTAAGTAGTTAGGGACGAAACAAGCATGCATGCGTGGGCGGAAAATACTTATCATGCTATCCGTTTTAAGATTATTTGCATGTGTTGTTTCTTGAAAGCAAGTGTTGGCTTTATAATTTCCGGCTTGCCCACTTGACCTTCACGAGCCGGAAAACCCGTGCCGGAAACGCTCGCCAGCGGCGACGAAGCCCAATGGCAATCCGTCAATAACCGCGGAAACAAGCCCCCAGCCCAAGTGCCGGAAGTCGCTACCAGGAATCCATGGGTTTGCAACAGAAAAAATTTCCGCCAGAAAACTTAAGCTTACGTCCTAAAGGACGATTTTGAAAATCACAACTTTCATACACGCCTAGGCGGAAAGATCCAGCTCTGCGGTTTTAGTCGGAAAAACATACACGATCCAGAAATGAAAAATTAAAGGAGGTAAAAGACTCTAAGAGTGAACCAAAAGCTTTATTTCATTGATCATGTATCATAGATATTACAAGGTATGTAATGCGTAAAGCGCTAAGTGTGGAAAGGACGTAGCTGTGCTATGTTCCAGGGACGATCTGTTTCATCATATATGTCACCCGGATCTTCTCGTTTTCGTTTCCGGTGCCAGTTGGCAGGTCTATCCTTCAATTCCCGGAAATCAACGAGATAGTAGGATCCGTTGTGTAGTACTTTGCTGATGACAAAAGGTCCTTCCCATGGAGATTGCAACTTGTGATCTTTCACCTGGCGAAGGCGGAGGACTAAGTCTCCGACCATGAACGAGCGGTTCCGAACTCGACGGCTATGGTAGCGTCGGAGCTTCTGCTGATAAATGGTGGAGCGTTGGTCGGCTAAATTCCGAGCTTCTTCGATCAGGTCCACAGATAGCTGTCGAGCCTCGTCAGCAGTTTCTTCATTGTAGGCGGAAACTCGCGGTGAATCATGGATGATGTCGGGGGAGCACAGCTTCGGATCCATATACCAGGAAGAAAGGAGTAAATCCTGTTGACCTGTTAGGGGTAGTTCGTAAACTCCACAGAACAGAGTCTAGCTCATCAGCCCAAGCTCCGGCTACGCGCGCAGCGGTTCTTCAAGGCGAGGTTTAATTCCGGCTAGTATAAGGCCATTGGCTCGTTCGACCTGACCGTTAGATTGTGGATGGGCCACAGATGCAAGGTCAAGCCGGATCCCAACTTCATCGCAGTAATCCTTGAGTTCCCCTTGCGCAAAGTTTGTGCCATTGTCTGTGATTATGCTGTGTGGGATGCCGAATCTCGTCACGAGGCTGCAAACAAATTTTAGTGTCGTAGCACCGTCGGCTTTTCTCACTGGCTTTGCCTCGATCCACTTACTGAACTTGTCAATAGCGACCAGGAGGTATTCATGACCACCAGGAGATGATTTCTTTAACTTACCAACCATATCAAGCCCCCAGACCGCGAACGGCCAGGTGATAGGGATGGTCCTCAGCTCTTGGGCTGGAGCGTTTGGTTGAGTAGTGTAGTACTGACAACCCCGGCAAGTTTTTACCAGCTTCTCAGCATCTTCTTTAGCTGTTAACCAGTAAAATCCTAACCGAAAAGCTTTTGCAACGAGGGACCTGGGGGCGGCATGATGGCCGCAATCCCCTGCATGGATCTCTCGAGGATTTCAATGCCATCTTGACTAGAGACGCATTTGAGAAATACCCCGTTTGCACTTCGTTTGTAGAGCTGTCCATCAACAATTGTGTAGGATCTTGCTCGTCTGATGATCTGACGTGCGTGGACCTCGTCCTCCGGCAACTTTCGATCAATGAGATAATCCAGAAACGGCTGAGTCCAGGCCGGAATGATTGCCATCACTTCCTTAGCCGGAGAAACTGCCAGATCAGGATTTTCCGGGTTTGCGCCCTTTACAGAGGGTACCCGAAGATGCTCCAGGAAAATACCAGGCGGAATTGGTTTCCTGCCGGATCCGAGCTTGGACAACATGTCTGCTGCTGTGTTATCGTCTCTTCTGACGTACTTGACTTCGTATCCGAGGAAGCACTTGGCGATCTCGTCAACTTCGTCTCTGTAAGCCGCCATGACGGAGTTTCTGGCGTTCCAGGTTCCGGCTACTTGTTGTGCCACCAGGTCGGAATCTCCGCAGCATATGATGTGCTTGATCCCAATTTCCTTAGCGATGCGCAGACCGTGTAGTAGAGCCTCGTATTCCGCCATATTGTTGGTAGCTTCGAAGTGAATCTGCAGAACGTACTGCAGTTCTTCTCCGGTAGGTGACTTCAGGGTAACTCCAGCCCCCGAGCCTTGATGTTGCTTGGATCCGTCAAAGTGCATGACCCAGGCTTCAGGTTCCGGCACAGGTGTGCCCTCCGGTGCTTCAGTCCAATCTGCGATGAAATCCGCTAGAACTTGAGACTTGATTGCAGTTCGAGCTTCGTAGTTGATGTCAAAGGCCGATAATTCAATGCCCCATTTTGCTACGCGCCTGTTGCGTCGGAGTTGTTGATGATCGTTGCCAGGGGAGCCTTGCTCACCACTGTCATTGGGTGCTCCTGGAAGTAGTGTCTCAGCTTCCGGCTGCCTAGGAAGACTCCGTATGCCATTCTGAAAGTGAGGGTACCTCTGCTTGGATTCCGTCAAGACTTCGCTAATGTAATAGACAGGCCTTTGGACTTCGTGCTCATATCCTTCTTCCTTTCGCACCACCACGATTACGAGGCTGATAACTTTGTTGGTAGCCGCCATGTAGAGGAGCATAGGCTCTGACTCAGCTGGAGCTGCCAGTATAGGTGGGGAGGAGAGTATGTTCTTCAACTCCTGAAGTGCTTATCTGCTGCCTCATCCCAGACAAATTTGTCTGTTTTCTTCAGCAGCTTGTATAGAGGTAAGGCTTTCTCGCCAAGACGGCTAACAAATCTACTGATTGCCGCAACGCAACCAGTTAATCGTTGCACATCTTTGAGACAAGTTGGTCTTTTGATGTTCAAGATAGCCTTGATTTTTTCCGGGTTAACTTCGATGCCCCTGTGAGAAACAATGAAGCCAAGGAGTTTTCCTGCTGGTACGCCAAAGACGCACTTCAGCGGATTTAACATCATCTTGTACCGTCGGAGATTATCAAAGGTTTCCTTAAGGTCGCTCAGCAGGTCGGATCCCTTTCGGGTCATGACCGCGATGTCGTCGACGTAGGTGTGCACGTTCCGGCCAATTTGGTCCTTCAGGCACCGCTGCATCGTACGTTTGTATGTGGCACCTGCGTTTTTCAAGCCAAAAGGCATGGTAACATAGCAGTATGTGCCAAAGGGTGTGATGAAAGAGGTCGCCTTTTGGTCAGACTCCTTCATCAGGATCTGATGATACCCGGAATATGCGTCAAGAAAACACAGAAGTTCCGCCCCTGCCGTCGAATCAATGACTTGGTCAATGCGCAGCAAAGGGAACGGATCTTTCGGACAATGCTTATTCACGCCGGAGTAATCGATGCACATTCTTAGTATTTCAGAATTCTTTTTGGGTACAAGGACGGGGTTTGCGACCCAATCAGTATGGATAACTTCTACTACAAAACCTGCCTCTAGTAACTTTGCTAATTCCATTCCTATGGCGCGGCGCTTCTTGTCTCCAAAGCGTCGCATAGCTTGCTTCACCGGTTTTGCACCCGGATTTATATTGAGGTAGTGCTCGGCGAGTTCCCTTGGTACTCCGGACATGTCAGAAGGTTGCCATGCGAAGATATCCATGTTGGCTCTGAGGAACTCGACGAGCGCGCTTTCCTATTTGGGGTCCATGTTGGCTCCGACTGAAACCTGCTTGGAGTTGTCACCTTCAACGAGGTCATGCTTCTTGGTTTCTATCGCGGCCTTGAACGAGGTCTTCTGTTCGGAGATGCTTCTTGGTGGTCTGCATCTCAGTCGGATCCACCGCGGCTCTGTAGCCTTGCAGCTCCTCTCCGGATATGACGGATTCTGCAAAGGCGGCCTCGCCTTCCTCGCAGTCCCTAGCTTTCTTGTAGTCTCCGGACACGATGATCATACCGTTAGGGCCCGGAATCTTGAGCTTGTTGTAGATGTAGCATGCCATGGCGTGGAACTTGTGGTAGGTGGGCCTGCCGAAGATCACGTGGTAGGAGCTTTTGAAGGGCACTACTTCAAACGTGATCATCTCTTCGCGGTAGTTGTTCACATTGCCGAAGGCCACGGGAAGTTTGATGCTGCCCAGAGAGTTTGCCTTCTTACCCGGAACCACACCATGAAATTCAGTGGTGTTGTGTTTGAGCTGTTCCTTGGTGAGGTTCATCTTCTCCAGGGTCTCCAGGTACATGATGTTCAGGCTAGCTCCTCCGTCCATAAGACACTTGGAGAAGTCATACCCGTCTATGCGGGGACTTACAACCAGAGCGTAGCACTCTTTGGGGATGACGGCCGGGTGATCCGACCTGTCAAAGGTACAGGCTTTCTCCGACCACTTGACATACTGCGGCACAGCCGGAACTGTGGCGTTCAAGATCCGGAGCGCCGATTTTTTCGCGCGGACAGTTGGGGTTCCGAGGAAGGTGTGGTAAGTTCCGACACTCTTCTTGCCAAAGGGGTTAGACTTGTTGGCTGCGGTACCCTCCTTGGGTTCCGGCGAAGCGTCATCCCATCCATGGCCTCGGAACTGTCCTCTTCTTTGTCCTTGTTCTTGCCCTTGCCTCCTTTGCCACGCGGGCGGTGCTTCCGGGCTCGCTTGTATCCTGCCTCCGGGTCGTTCTTCAGATCGTTGACCCACTTGCAGTTGCGATTGGTATGGGTGGATTTGCCCGTAGCCGGATCCAGATGGGCCAGGCACGGCATATCCCTGTATTCTTCGTACGTTTGGGGGCGCGGGATCCGGCTGCGGTGACCTCGTCAGCGCGCTGCTGGCCCCTGCCTGCTCCGCCTCCACGTCCGCGGCCTCTTCCGCCTCCTGAACCTCCGCGTTGGAACGTCATGGCGACCATGTCGGATCCTCCGCCCTTCTGGTCTTCAGGGGGGTTCTTCCGCTTGTTGCTGTTGCTGACGCCGTTATCACGGTTTTTCTTTTGTTGGTGCAGGGGTATGGCTGTAGCTGCGAGATCTCCGCCTGCGTCGTCATCGGCGGCGAGTGTGAACTGGCGATGTTTATCATCTCGTCAAGAGTGAGCTTGTTCGCGTTCACCAGGCAAGTAAGCTTGTGGCGCAGCAGCCCCCCGCGCTGCAAACCACCAATAAAGGCGTGCATTGCTGTGCGGTTATCTACGTTCTCGCACTCGTTTCTGGTTGCCAACCATCGTGTGAGGAAGCTCCTGGATGTTTCACCCTTTTTCTGAATGCAAGCTTGGAGGTCGCTGGTGGTGGCCGGTCTCTTGTAGGTGCCCCTGAAGTGGTTCTCGAAAGCCTTCTTCAGGTCCAACCAGCAAAAGATAGTGTTTTCCTCAAGGTCACTGAGCCAAACACGAGCTGGACCAATAAGGTACAACTGGAGCATGCGGCAGGCTATATTCGGGGTTCCTCCGGCGAAGGTTACTGCATTGTAGTAATCCTCAATCCAGGTATCCGGCCTCTCGCTGCCATCATAATGCTTCAGGTTTCCTGGTAGCTTAAGGTTCAAGCTTCTTGGCTTTGGTTCCTCTCGGATCATCTGGCCAAAGCACCTTGGACCAATGTAGTCGGATCTGTACTCGTTGAGGCGCTCCCGGGCATCGCGGGGACCGCCGCCAGGTGATCTTGAGCGGGAACGGGATCTCCGGCCTCTGCCTCCGCCTCCACCTCCGCCTCCACTGGGTGGTGGTGAGGGAGATCTGCGAGGGGGCCTGTAGGATGATCTTCCGCCTTCGGACTCTCGGCGTGGTTCTCGCGGCTGGCTCCGGCTTCGGTGGCTCCCTTCCTCTTGGTGGTGGTCGCCTCCGTCGTTCCGGCTCCTGCGTGGCTCAGGTGCGCGCTCTTCGTTCCGGCTCCTCCTTGGTTCAGGCTCGCGTTCTTGATTCCGACGAGGCTCAGGCTCGCGGTCTTGATTCCGACGAGGCTCAGGCTCGCGGTCTTGGTTCCGGCCTCTGCGTGGTTCCGGCGTACGCTCCCTGCTCCTGTCCCTAGGAGGCGGCATGTTGTCGCGGATGTTGATTCCACCTGGCCCATGGGGCCTGGTGTTTCCGGCGGGACTGCGACGTCGAGGAGGTAGCGGAGGACGCGAAGCTCGGGGTGGCGGTGATGGAACACGGTACTTGTCTCTGCCAGTATACATCGGATCCTTTCCCTTTAACGGATTTTTCGGGGTTGAATCCGAGGACACCGGGATTGGATTCGGATGTTCTCTGACTTTTCTCCTGCGCTCCGTGCATCCGGTGCGTGACTCGCCATCACGGTGTTGACCTGCTGTGGCGTCCTTCTGCGCGGTCGATATGCAGTGCTCCGGATTGGATTCCAACCTGCGAAGTGTCTGCCTGCTCTGTTGCTGCATTGCTGAGGCAACGAGCTTCCGGACGTAGTTGATGTCAATCTCCTCGTCCTTCTTTTTCAGGAGCTCCGCAGCCTTCTTCATGTTATCCTTTGGGGTTGCGAGCGGCTGTTGTCTGTGGGTGTTGCAAAGGTAATCCTGCGGGGAGGGATGGCTTCTCGAGCGATCCTATCAGCCTCCGCCTGCGCAGAGGCTATCCTTTTCTCCCACTCCTTTCGGAGTCCCTTGGCTGTCGCCATCATTTCGTCGACTTCGCGATCCTTTTTTAGGGAGTAGTCCACAAAATTTGCAGCTAAGGTTCTTTCTTCCAGCATTGCGGCTGCGGTCCTGGCGAACTTCTGAGCTGTTGCCAGCATCTCCTGCCGTTTGGCTTCTAAGGCCTCCGGGTCTGCAGCCTCCTCGGGAGTTATTGGTTTGTTGAGAATATCAGACTGCGCGACTAAATCCATGCGCGCTTGCTCGACCATCTCTTCTGGTGACAGGACATCCTTTTGTGGTCGTGCCCGACCTAAGGGAGGCCTTACGTTGGATGGTCCTGGGCCGGAGTTGGAGGCTTCGTCTTCCGTTTCCTGCTGATCCAGCGGTGCTACGGTTGCTAGAACCTGCATCGGCTGGGCGGATTCTACTTCAGCTTGCTCACCGCCTCCGAGTTCCTCGAGCTTGCGGTTGAATTCCTCTGTATTCATGGATGAGGCGCCGTCAGCCTCTTCCCCGATCTCGAGCTCCTTCGTCAAGCGATTGTATTCTTCTGTGCCTATTGAGGAGGCATCGTCGGAATTTGCTCAGGTTACCGAGGATTGATTCCTCAGGGTTTCCGGCTTCCTCTTGCCCCGGAGCGTCGCTGTCTCCGACCGCCTTCGGCAGATCCGGAGCGACGTTGTTTCCGGGTGCCTCAACCTGCAAAGGATCGGCCTCGTCCTGGTGGAGGGCGTCTCCTGCGGTATGGGCCAAGAAGTGCACGAAGTGACACCTTTGCTTCTCTAACACCTGGGAGACCCAGGCGGATCTGCATTGGTCTTCCACCGTTTTCTCCTGCTCAGGGGCGGATTGGGTGGGTTTTGATTTTTCCTGATCTAAGGCGGAACCTTCCTTAGGAAGCTCCTGCGACTCGATCGGATCTTCGCGACGGCGTCCAACTCGGCGGACGCGTCAGCGTTACTTACTGCGTTTCCGTCGGAATCGACGGTCTCGCCGATGAAGATGTGGATGCCGCCGATTGGGACGATGGAGAGCTTGATGGGGTTTGACCTAGCCGGAATCCAGAATTCGTCCGGAGGGACGATCGGAAAATTCCTGGCGTAGAGTACGCGCCCCACAGCGATCGAGTCGTCGTAGCTTCCCATGGAGGAGCCCTCCCGGTTCCGGCCTCCACGCCTCGGCCCCACGGTGGGCGCCAACTGTCGTTGCCTAATCGACAATACCTCGAGGAGGGATCCTCACGAGGGGGATAAGTAGGGGCCATAGGGCGGAGTGCACACGGGACGGTGGTACGCGAGTTACCCAGCTTCGAACACCTGCACGATGACAGGCCTACTGCTGCTTGTCTGGAATTATCTGGGCGCTTGCGCGTTGTTACAATGGTTGTGGTTGTGGTTGTGGTTGTGCCTCTAGGGCCCCCAGGATCCGGCTTATAAAGGCGCACGGATCTAGGGTTTACATGGAGAGTCCTAGCCGGAATACAAGTTGCCTAACTACGGTACAATATCTTGCCGTGTACGTCAAGGATCCGCCTTCCTCATGGTCGTGCTGGATCCGGATACTTTATGGGCTTCCACGGATCCGGCCTCCTTCGTAGGTCGGTTGGGATCCGGCTCCATGTTCCTGGGCTGGACTTCATCCTTCATGATCAACAGCAACTGGGCCGCCCGATGGGCCCCATGCCACCATCACCGTCTGTGGGCCACCCGGGCTTGCCGGATCTAGGCCATGTCGTTGATATACCCATAAAGTATACCCACAACAGACATTAATCCTCAAAATCTCTTATGAGAATATTATCTGTTGTTGAATGCTTAAAACATTAAAAAGAGGAGTCCATTATCTGTTTTCTATGTTGTCCCAGTATGGATGCCCTTAAGTTGAGATCTATCAAACTCGAGAAATGAAATGCGATTTATCTCCTTGGACCTTTGTACAGGTGGCATAGAGGTTCCCCTTTGTGACACTTGGTTGAAACATATGTAATGCAATGATAATCCATGGAAATCCGAGCTAATTAGGACAAGGTGCGGGCACTATTAGTATTCGATGCATGAGAATTGCAACTTATAGGAAGTTTTATGCATAACCCATATGAATTATTACTACCGTTGACACAATTGTTTCCATGCTTTCAAAATAAAAAGCTCTAGCACATGAGTAATCCCTGCTTCCCTCTGCGAAGGGTCTTTCTTTTACTTTATGTTGAGTCAGTTTACCTACTTATTTCTATCTTAGAATCATACACTTGTGTCAACTGTATGCACTGATTCTTACATTCTTACTTATTGCACTTATTATATTATTTTGTGTTGACGATTATCCATGAGATATACATGTTGAAAGTTGAAAGCAATTGCTGAAACTTAAATCTTCCTTTCTGTTGCTTCAAAACCTCTTATTAAGAATCTATTGCTTTATGAGTTAACTCTTATGCGAGACTTTTTTATGCTTGTCTTGAAAGTATTACTCATGAAAAGTTTTTACTATATGATTCAGTTGTTTAGTCATTATCTTTTTGTTAGCAAACTATAGACCATTGCTTTGGGTCACTTCATACATCTCATATGCTTTACAATAGTGTTGATCAAGATTATGTTGGTAGCATGTCACTTCAGAAATTATTCTTTTTATCGTTTACCTACTCGAGGGCGAGTAGGAACTAAGCTTGGGGATGCTTGATACGTCTCCAACGTATCTATAATTTCTTATGTTCCATGCTAGTTTTATGACAATACCTACATGTTTTGTTCACACTTTATGATGTTTTTATGCATTTTACGGGACTAACCTATTAACAAGATGCCACAGTGCCAGTTTCTGTTTTCTGCTGTTTTTGTTTTCAGAAAAGTTAATTTACAAATATTCTCGGAATTCGACGAAACAAAAGCCCACGGTCCTATTTTCCACGAGTGTTCCAGAACACCGAAGGAGAGACGAAGAGGGGCCACGAGGTGGCCACCCCACCTGGCGGCACGGTGAGGCCCCTGGCCGCACCGGCCTATGGGGTGGGCCCCTCGGGCGCCCACCGACGCTGCCCTTTCGCCTATTTATTCTTCCCGACGCGAAAACTCTAGTACCAAGAGCCACGATACGAGAACAGTTCCAGAGACGCGCCACCGTCAACCCTAACTCGGGGTTGGAAGATCGCCTCCGGCACCCTTGAGAGGGGAATCATCACCGGAGGGCTCTACATCACCTTGCCCGCCTCCGGACTGATGCGTGAGTAGTTCATCCATGGACTACGGGTCCATAGCAGTAGCTAGATGGTTGTCTTCTCCTCTTGTGCTATCATGTTTAGATCTTGTAAGCTGCCTATCATGATCAAGATCATCTATTTGTAATGCTACATGTTGTGCTTGTTGGGATCCGATGAATATGGAATACTATGTCAAGTTGATTATTGATCTATCATATATGTTATTTATGATCTTGCATGCTCTTCGTTGCTAGTAGAGGCTCTGGCCAAGTTGATACTTGTGACTCCAAGAGGGAGTATTTATGCTAGATAGTGGGTTCATGTCTCCATTGAATCTGGGGGACAACTACCCCTAAGGTTGTGGATGTGATGTTGCCACTAGGGATAAAACATCAATGCTTTGTCTAAGGATATTTGTATTGTTTACATTATGCACAGTACTTAATGCAATTGTCTGTTGTTTGCAACTTAATACTGGAAGGGGTGCGGATGCTAACCTGAAGGTGGACTTTTTAGGCATAGATGCATGCTGGATGGCGGTCTATGTTCTTTGTCGTAATGCCCTAAGTAAATCTCATAGTAGTCATCATGATATGTATGTGCATCTCTATTTGTCAATTGCCCAACTATAATTTGTTCACCCAACATGCTATTTATCTTATTGGAGAGACACACTAGTGAACTTTGGACCCCGGTCCATTCTTTTACATCTGAAATACAACCTACTGCAATCATTGTTCTCTTTTGTTTTCTACAAGCAAACATCATTCTCCACACCATACGTTTAATCCTTTGTTTTCAGCAAGCCGGTGAGATTGACAACCTCATTGTTAAGTTGGGGCAAATTAGTTTGATTGTGTTGTGCAGGTTCCACGTTGGCACCGGAATCCCTGGTGTTGCGCCGCACTACACTCCTTCACCAACAACCTTCACGTGATCTTCATCTCCTACTGGTTCGATAACCTTAGTTTCTTTCGAGGGAAAACTCGCTGCTGTACTCATCATACCTTCCTCTTGGGGTTCCCAACGGACGTGTGCTTCACCGTCACAAGCAGCTACTTTTCTGGCGCCGTTGCCGGGGAACTGAAGAAAAGCTACACCACAGAGATTGCCAACTCCCACGACATCAATGCCCGTCCATCTTCTAGGCTCCAAATCGTCGCTCCACTCGCGCAGACACGCCCAATAGCTAGCGTCCATCCCGCACCCCTCTCTGTGCGTGCACCCGGAGCACCGTGGACGCCACGTCCTCCTTTTAAGCGCACCTGCCTCCTCCAATTCTCCCATCTTGCCACTAGACTCCCCTAGCACTCCAACAACCTCTCACCGAAGGAGAGCTCCCATCTCCAACTCGGCTGCTCCAGCTCGTCATCGATGCCACCACCGCTCGGTGATGGTTGACATCGCCACCGTCCATCCTTCGCTCTACCCCCCTTCGCTCGTGGTATACACCTCTGAGAAATCTTTCTAACGCGCCTTTCATCGTGTTCTAGGGACCTCTGACGACGCCGCCATTGTCTCGTCTCCGACCGGCCTCCGTCGCTCGCGCCGTGCCCAGCGATGCTGCATGCACGGTCTGGACCCGTTGCTGCACAGCCCCGAGCTCCTCCACTCCTCTGTTTTGTCACCTACGCCCCCATCCGACCCCGGTGAACCCCGCACCTCCTCCGCCGCTCAGACTCGGCGGCGTCACTCTCTTTTGGTCGACGCCGGGAGGCCTTCTGAGCACGCGCGCGTCGCCACCGACACCGGGAGCTCCGCCAGCTCGTCGAGGTCTTCGAGGTCTTCGAGCCGAGTAGCTGCCCCGCCTCCGCACCGTCCTTGCGTTGCCACCGTCCATGACCCCACCACGGTGAGCCCTCTGTCCCGCTGCTATGGCTCCAGTGCGGCTGCGCCGCCGTTTCTACGTCGCCGTGGAGACGCATGCACATGCATGCGTCCACCCCGCGCGTGGGCTGCTAACCGGCTCAGCCCAGGCCACTCAAAAAACAGCATGCCTGCTGGCCACCGCACGCGCGCGTCGTATGGAGCTGGGCCGGATCTAGCCAAGCCCAGAGATCTCGGCCCGCGTCTCTCTTCCCCTCTATTTCTTGATTGAATCTGCCAGTTATTACTTCCCCAGTTTTTGAAATACTGTAAATTCCTTGTGTGCCCAAATTTGTTGATTCAAAGTTCTGGATGCTCATGAACAAAATATTAACCACTAATAATTTCATGCATGTGCTTTTTGTCTGTAGATCTGTGTATATAAATCTAAGACTAAAATTTTGCAGTATAACCATTTTATTTAGTATGTATGTTGTATAGAACCTTTTTGCATTAGGTCACTTTTGTGGTGCTGCACATGTGCGTACCTTCTTTTGGCTCTGGTCCCAGTTGCAGAAGCTTGCTGGTTATTGTTTGGTTCACAAATCAAATATCAACCAGAGAGCTATTCTGTGATTTTTAATTTGAAAACTAAAAACGATTTTGGAGCAAACTCAAGTGCTACTGGTAGATATCATATTAGGGTACTTTTGTGCCAAATGAAATATTTTTTAGAGTTGTAGTTTAATTCTGGGGATTTTATTACTGAAACAGGATACCTTCTCAGTATCTGATTTTTGTAAATTTATTTACAAATCGGAAATATACGAAACCAGTGGGGTTAGATCAGATTTAGTTTCAGCTATCCATAGGTCTGCTTGGATCTGGTTGGTTGTGCTCTGATACTTGTAGGCTTAGTTATAGATTGTCTCTGGTTTCTGTTTTATTTAAATTTTATAAATTATTTAAAAAATTATTTGCAAGTGATTCTTGTTCAAGTGTGTTCTAAATGTTGTTATTTTTCAGTAGGTATACTGCATGTATTTTTGTGACTCACAGAAAGATTTAGAACATTTAAATGGTTCCTAAGTCATTTTTGGTTTTATAAAAATCACAACTTTTGTTTTAAAAACCCGAAATTAGTGAGTCTACTTTGAGTAGCTTGAATTTGTAAACCTTTACATACTGTGATTTTATCAAATTTTTGTGTGAATTATTCTGGAATGGTTTGTTGATTTGGTGTGGCGTGTTTCTTTTATTTTTGCGACGATAGATTCGAATGCCGCCGGAAACGAAGGAGGAGGTGACTTCGGGGAATTTGAAGAGGAAGACATGGGACACTTTGCTGATCAAGGCAAGACACCTCTTGATGCATCTCTGGTCCTACATGTTCTTATTCTTGCATTATTACATGTTTCATAAAAGTGCATGTCTTTTATTTATTTGTCGGTGATAAGTGCCACCCAGAGTTTTATTAAGCCAGCCTTAGGGTGCAGCCCTCGTTGGTACCTACTGACCACACCTCTGTTAGTGATACGGTGCTTATCACCTTGGCATCCTTGTCGCCATTTTTTGAATAAGAATTGGACTATAGGTTGGGAGCCCTGGAAAAATGATTATGAAAATGTTTTCCTGAAAAGAACTTTTCGAAAACCTTGGAATGGGGTAGCCCTGCCCAAGTGTGAGTTTATGAAAGGAAAGATGTTTATGGAAAGAAGATTTTCTGAAGGCAAGTGAAGAAATTTGTTTTCGAAAAACTTTGGTGACTAAGTACTTGAATCAAACCTAGCCAGTACAACCACATTACTCTTTAGTGGGACGGGGCGTAGCGTAGTAGTTTGTCTCGCCTTAGTTTGGGTCCTGCAAATGTAAGGGGTAGTCCGAACATGGACACCTATCGACCGTGGCCTTCCCGACGAATTGGGAACGCCTTTCCATTGCGTATCGATGGCAGGGGTACAACCTATGAGCTCCCATTGAATAATGCCCCGCAGTTGGTCGCGGCATTCCGGAGGATCGAGCTGGTCGGGGAACTTGCTACTCCTAGGAAAACGACCCCTCGGACTCTGGTGTTGGGAGGTACAACTCTAGGCGGCATGTCTTAGGCTAAGGCGAGCAGGCGAAAAACTACAACCGGGTACTTGTCGTGGCATAAGTTGATTATGCAGGGATGACGCCCACACGATGAGTATTCAGATCTTGTGGGGAAAGTATACAACCTCTGCAGAGTGTAAAACTATTTGAATAGCCGTGTCCGTGGTTATGGACGTGGGAATGGAAGCTGCTTGGTATCGAAGAAATTTTGGTTTTTCCAAAGTGTTTTCTAAAAATATTGTTTCGGAATTTTTTTGCCAGTGGGATTGGTGGAAAGGTACCTGAGAGGTACGGTGGAAATTTGGAAAGGTTTTGACGGCCATATGAGATGGCCGGAAAGGAAATTGGGTCACCCTTACCTATTAGTCTGCAAACAAAATGGTTTACAAAAAGGTTTTTAACAAAGGTATAGAGATGTCATACTCTCGAGGGGAACCACCTCTCGCTCCTTGTCGCCCTAGTTAGTGCCTGTTCCTTGCTACTGCCACATTGCATATCCTTTATTTCTCTCAGGTGGTTTACGAGTACATTCAAACGTACTCATTGGCATTGTTGTCCTGGCTATTTACTTGGCCAGACTTGGTGGAATCCGACAGATGAAGAAGGAGTCGACGACGTATATGCGAGCTAGGAACGTCTCCCCAGTCAGTTGCATGTAGGGTTATGGCATGACTTGGGCCATGCGAACACTTTCGTCTGAAGTATTTCCGCTATGTGGTTGATGATCTCCTGCCATTATGGCTCTGATGTAAGTATCTGGTCATGTGACCAAAGTAATCTTTTTATTCGGTACTGTAATGGATGTTATATTTGA
This sequence comes from Lolium multiflorum, assembly GCA_030979885.1. Taxonomy (NCBI): domain Eukaryota; kingdom Viridiplantae; phylum Streptophyta; class Magnoliopsida; order Poales; family Poaceae; genus Lolium; species Lolium multiflorum. The sequence goes on from CM061749.1 coordinate 187,679,673, forward strand.
TACCAGTTCGGTTATGCCTTCACGACACACTGATCATGGGATCGTGAATGTGTATGCATAATGGGTGTTTTAGGACAGCTAGTCCGGGGCCCCACGCGCGCCATCCCCGCTAGGCACGCCACCATGGGCCTTTTGGCCCTACTGGCCCATCTGGTGAGATCGAAGCGCTCTAGATGCTTCTTTTGATGAAATATTGGCATCCCCGAAATCCTAGCTCAATTTGACTTCGTATAGGTCCCTGAAAGTTTAAAATACGCAAAACTGGACGGGTTTTCTTGTCCTCCAGAGTTATAAACGAAATAAATGGGATCATTGGTAAATCCTAAAAAATCAATATATAACATCATATATGTTGCAAATATGTGCGGATATGTTTCAACAAACTACAAAGTTCATGCATGCATTTTACATGCATCAGTCACCTAAACAAATAAGAGCAATACCATAAAAAAGTGTTCGTGCCACTCTGATTTGTACAAGAGGTTTATGCATTGCAATATAAAAAAACTTATTTCGGATTTTGTCTCCTCGAGAACATCCGCTTCTTCCATAACCTAAGCATCCAAGTTTTCCTAATAAAAATACCCATAATAGGTATGCTCATCGTGAGATAGTACTATGGCCTGCACATTTGTAACATAAATTAAAATTAAACATCTATTCAATTGGTGTAAGGAAAGTAAGAAATAGTAAACATACATCACTAGTGTTTTCCAAGTTGGGTATCTACACAATTTGAAAACAAGGAGGAAAAATTCAAGGCCATGCTATAGCCATATATACATACAGAATAAAAGGGGAACTTTCAGTGACTCAAATTTATCAGGCTCGGATCCACCAACATCAGAAATGCTATTGTCATTATCAAAAATTCATTTTTTGAGGATGACATATCTACATTCTGCCATGTAGAATCATCATCAACCACAGATGCGTTGTCACGGTCAATCCCAGTAGACATAGAGTCATCTATCTGTCCAAACAAATCAAACCAACACCAGTGACCTAATCAACACAGTTGAAATATGACCATGTGTTCATGCATCAACATAAACCACCGAACTTTGAATTCATTGTGTAATGCAGATCAACAAACAAGGTCGAAATAATAGATTAAAAAAATTGAAACTACCAATTTACCCCCTAAGAAAAATATTTTTTTCTCGGTAACAATTTTTTACAGGAGGACACCGGTAAATCCGGTTACCGTGAAATCTCGAGAATCTCAGGAATTTTCGAACGAGTTTATTCAAAAAAAAATTAATTTTAATTTTTTTAGCACCAAACAAATATATTTCTACCGTAAACTATCAACAATACTCATGCGATGCAGCGGTTAGAGCTTTCTGTAGTATAGCCCCAAATCATGGTCTCGAATAATATGGAAAGCATATTTAAGGAAAATGCATTGTAGATTGATAATTGATAAAAAAGGAAATTTTGCTGTTAGGAGATCTCGACATCGCGACCTTACGGAAGCTCCGACATAACTAAGAACACTGAACTATCTGACGAAAAGAGTATTCCTAGGCTATTTGACCAAATATTAGAGTTCAAAATTCAAATCGAGCCAAATGTTTTTGACCGGTATGGACATTTCTCGGTGGGTAACGGAATTTACGGTTTTCGGTAAGATTTCGGATATTGCGGCCGAGAAAAAAAATCCATGCCTAATAAGACATGCGATAACACATCTCAAATAACCTATGGCATAATAGAGGCTAGGATAGTGTGAGGCTCACCTTCTTGGGGTCGGTGGCCATCCGAGAATGCCCTTGAATCAAGTGTGGGAGACGAAGGGATCAAAACCCTACGACATGAATGGGGTCCGTGGGATCCCTTCGATCAGCTGGCGGAGGTTGGAGGATTCCCACGTTGGCCGCCAGATTCCTGCAGTGCGGGGACAACCAAGTATCCACCGGAGCCGGGCAGGATCGAAGATGGCCGTCGTAACCGGCGGCTCCAACAAGCTTATCGCGATCGTCCGAGGTACTTGGAAATGGCAGTGCCAACTACCCTTAGATCAAAAGGTGGAGATGGAGGGATCAAAACCCTAGATATGAATGGGGTTGTGGAATCCTTTCGATTGGCATGCGGAAGTGGGAGGAATCCAACATTGGCCACTGATGTCTACGGGTGCTTCTATTCTTGTAGACAGTGTTGGGCTTCCAAGAGCAGAGGTTTGTAGAACAGCAGCAAGTTTCCCTTAAGTGGATCACCCAAGGTTTATCGAACTCAGGGAGGAAGAGGTCAAAGATATCCCTCTCAAGCAACCCTGCAACCACAAAGCAAGAAGTCTCTTGTGTCCCCAACACACCTAATAGGTGCACTAGTTCGGCGAAGAGATAGTGAAATACAAGTGGTATGAATGAATATGAGCAGTAGTACGGCGCCAGAAAATAGCTCGCTGGCGTGCAGTTGATGGTAGTAATATTGCAGGAAGTAAACAAGCAGTAGTAACGCAGCGTAGTAACTCAGTAAAACAGTAAACAAGCAGCGATAGCAGTATTTAGGAACAAGGCCTAGGGAATAGACTTTCACTAGTGGACACTCTCAACATTGATCACATAACAGAATAGATAAATGCATACTCTACACTCTCTTGTTGGATGATGAACACATTGCGTAGGATTACACGAACCCTCAATGCTGGAGTTAACAAGCTCCACAATTAGATGTTCATATTTAAATAACCTTAGAGTGCATGAAAGATCGACACAACTAAACCAAGTACTAACATAGCATGCACACTGTCACCTTCACGCCAGGTAGGAGGAATAGATCACATCAATACTATCATAGCAATAGTTAACTTCATAATCTACAAAAGATCATAATCATAGCCTACGCCAAGTACTCACACGGTGCACACACTGTCACCATTACACACGTGGAGGAGGAATAAAACTACTTTAATAACATTGCTAGAGTAGCACATAGATAAATTGTGATACAAAACACATCATATGGATCTCAATCATGTAAAGCAGCTCATGAGATCATTGTATTGAAGTACATAGGAGAGAGATTAACCACATAGCTACCGGTACAGCCCCGAGCCTCGATGGAGAACTACTCCCTCCTCATGGGAGCAGCAGCGGTGATGAAGATGGCGGTGGAGATGGCAGCGGTGTCGATGGAGAAGCCTTCCGGGCACTTCCCCGTCCGGCAGGGTGCCGGAACGAGACTCCTGTCCCCCAGATCTTGGCTTCGCGATGGCGGCTCGGAAGGTTTCGCGTGCCGTGGCTTCCTCCGTGGGGTTTTTAGGTCAGGACCTTTAAATAGGCGAAAGGAGCCTCGGAGGGGCACCAGGGTGCCCTCACCACCAGGTGCGCGGCCAGGCCTGGGCCCGCGCCCAGGTGTGGTGTGGGGCCCCCTGGCCCATCTCTGGCCCCTCTTCGGTGATCTGGAAGCTTGGAAAAATAGGAACCTGGGCGTTGATTTCGTCCAATTCCGAGAATATTTCGTTACTAGGATTTCTGAAACCAAAAACAGAAAACAGGAACTGGCACTTCGGCATCTTGTTAATAGGTTAGTTCCAGAAAATGCACAAATATGACATAAAGTATGCATAAAACATGTAGGTATCATCAATAAAGTAGCATGGAACATAAGAAATTATCGATACGTCGGAGACGTATCAGCATCCCCAAGCTTAGTTCTGCTCGTCCCGAGCAGGTAAAACGATAACAAAGATAAATTCTGAAGTGACATGCCATCATAACCTTGATCATAATGTAAACATATGTAATGAATGCAGCGATCAAAACAATGGTAATGACATGAGTAAACAAGTGAATCATGAAGCAAAGACTTTTCATGAATAGTACTTCAAGACAAGCATCAATAAGTCTTGCATAAGAGTTAACTCATAAAGCAATAATTCAAAGTAAAGGTGTTGAAGCAACACAAAGGAAGATTAAGTTTCAGCGATTGCTTTCAACTTATAACATATATATCTCATGGATATTGTCAACATAAAGTAATATAACAAGTGCAATATGCAAGTATGTAGGAATCAATGCAGTTCACACAAGTGTTTGCTTCTTGAGGTGGAGAGAAATAGGTGAACTAACTCAACATAAAAGTAAAAGAAAGGCCCTTCAAAGAGGAAAGCATCGATTGCTGTATTTGTGCTAGAGCTTCTATTTTGAAAACATAAAGAGAGCATAAAAATAAAGTTTTGAGAGGTGTTTGTTGTTGTCAACGAATGGTAGTGGGCACTCTAACTACCTCATCAACCAGACTTTCAAGAGCGGCTCCCATGAAGGACGTTATCTCTACCAGCAAGGTAGATCATCCCTCTTCTCTTTTGTTTACACATGTACTTTAGTTTTATTTATTAGATGACACTCCCCCAACCTTTGCTTTCACAAGCCATGGCTAACCGAATCCTCGGGTGCCTTCCAACATTCACATACCATGGAGGAGTGTCTATTTGCAAATTCAAGTTGCTTACTGATAGATCAGAGCAAAACATGTGAAGAGAATTATTAATGCAAGTTAATTAATTGAGGTTGGGAACCTCATTGCCAGCTCTTTTTGCAAAATTATTGGATAAGCGGATGAAGCCACTAGTCCATTGTGAAAGTCTGTCAAAAGTAAATGACAAGATCGAAAGATAAAACACCACATACTTCCTCATGAGCTATAAAACATTGACACAAATAAGAGGTAATAACTTTTGAATTGTTTAAAGGTAGCACTCAAGCAATTTACTTTGGAATGGCGGAGAAATACCATGTAGTAGGTAGGTATGGTGGACACAAATGGCATGAATATTGGCTCAAGTATTTGGATGCATGAGAAGTATTCCCTCTCGATACAAGGTTTAGGCTAGCAAGGTTATTTGAAGCAAACTCAAGTATGAAATGGTGCAGCAAGACTCACATATAAACATATTGTAAGCATTATAAGACTCTACACCGTCTTCCTTGTTGTTCAAAACTCAATACTAGAAATTATCTAGACCTTAGAGAGACCAATTATGCAAACCAAATTTTAGCATGCTCTATGTATTTCTTCACTAATAGGTGCAAAGTATATGATGCAAGAGCTTAAACATGAGCACAACAATTGCCAAGTATCACATTATCCAAGACATTTTACCAATTACTACATGTAGCATTTTTCCAATTCCAACCATATAACAATTTAACGAAGAGGAAACTTCGCCATGAATATTATGAGCTAAGAACACATGTGTTCATACGAACCAGCGGAGCGTGTCTCTCTCCCACACAAGGATGAACTTATTCAGAGAACTAAGATAACAAAACAAAAACAAAAATAAAAGCACACAGACGCTCCAAGTAAAGAACATAAGATGTGACCGAATAAAAATATAGTTTCACTAGAAGAAACCTGATAAGTTGTCGATGAAGGGGATGCCTTGGGCATCCCCAAGCTTAGATGCTTGAGTCTTCTTGAAATATGCAGGGGTGAACCACCGGGGCATCCCCAAGCTTAGACCTTTCATTCTTCTTGATCACATTATATCACCCTCTTCTATTGACCCTTGAAAACTTCCTTCACACCAAACTTCAAGCAAACTCATTAGAGGGTTAGTGCATAATCAAAAATTCACATGTTCAGAGGTGACACAATCATTCTTAACACTTCTGGACATTGCATAAAGCTACTGGACATTAATGGATCAAAGAAATAAATCCAACATAGCAAAAGAGGCAATGCGAAATAAAAGGCAGAATCTGTCAAAAACAGAACAGTCCGTAAAGACGAATTTAAAGATGGCACCAGACTTTCTCAAACGGAAAAACTCAAAACTAATGAAAGTTGCGTACATATCTGAGGATCACGCTCGTAAATTGGCAGATTTTTCGAATTTTCTACAGAGGACTGTGCCCAGATTCGTGACAGACAGCAATGCTGTTTCTGCGCAGCGATCCCAAATATAACATCAACTTTGACATAGAAACTTTACTTGGCACAAAAACATGATAAGGAGAGGTTGCTACAGTAGTAAACAACTTCCAAGACTCAACAAAACAAAAATTGCTGTAGTAAAATAAACACATGGGTTATCTCCCAAGAAGTTCTTTCTTTATAGCCATTAAGATGGGCTCAGCAGTTTTAATGATGCACTCGCAAGAAATAGAAGTTGAAGCAAAAGAGAGCATCAAGAGGCAAATTCAAAACACATTTAAGTCTAACATGCTTCCTATGCATAGAAATCTTGTAAATAAACAAGTTCATGAAGAGCAAAGTAACAAGCATAGGAAGATAAAACAAGTGTAGCTTCAAAAATTTCAGCACATAGAGAGGTGTTTTAGTAACATGAAAATTTTTACAACCATATTTTCCTCTCTCATAATAACTTTCAGTAGCAACATGAGCAAACTCAACAATATAACTATCACATAAAGCATTCTTATCATGAGTCTCATGCATAAAATAATTACTACTCCCAACATAAGCATAGTCATTCTTATTAATTGTAGTGGGAGCAAATTCAACAAAGTAGCTATCAAATATAGGAGGTATATTGTAATCATAATCAAATTTATCCTCCATAACAGGTGGTAACAAAAGACTACTATCATTATAATCATCATAAATGGGAGGCAAAGTATCATCAAAGTAAATTTTCTCCTCAATGCTTGGGGGACTAAAAATATCATGCTCATCAAAGCCAGCTTCCCCAAGCTTAGAATTTTCCATAGCATTAGCAACAATAGTGTTCAAAGCATTCATATTAATATGTTCCATGGGTTTTTTAATTTTCGCATCAAACCATCCATGTCTTAAATCAGGAAATAGAATAAAAAGGTCATTGTTGTTCATTATGCCTAACTAGTGTAAACAAGAAACCAAATATCGCAATTGCAGAGTCTAAAGGAAATAGCTTCGAGCACACACAATGGCGAAAAAGTACTGTACCTAGAACCGAAGTATGAGTGCCTTTTACCTTTCCTCCCCGGCAACGGCGCCAGAAAAGTGCTTGATGTCTACGGGTGCTTCTATTCTTGTAGACAGTGTTGGGCCTCCAAGAGCAGAGGTTTGTAGAACAGCAGCAAGTTTCCCTTAAGTGGATCACCCAAGGTTTATCGAACTCGGGGAGGAAGAGGTCAAAGATATCCCTCTCAAGCAACCCTGCAACCACAAAGCAAGAAGTCTCTTGTGTCCCCAACACACCTAATAGGTGCACTAGTTCGGCGAAGAGATAGTGAAATACAAGTGGTATGAATGAATATGAGCAGTAGTACGGCGCCAGAAAATAGCTGCTGGCGTGCAGTTGATGGTAGTAATATTGCAGGAAGTAAACAAGCAGTAATGCGCAGCAGTAGTAACTCAGTAAAACAGTAAACAAGCAGCGATAGCAGATTTAGGAACAAGGCCTAGGGAATAGACTTTCACTAGTGGACACTCTCAACATTGATCACATAACAGAATAGATAAATGCATACTCTACACTCTCTTGTTGGATGATGAACACATTGCGTAGGATTACACGAACCCTCAATGCCGGAGTTAACAAGCTCCACAATTAGATGTTCATATTTAAATAACCTTAGAGTGCATGAAAGATCGACACAACTAAACCAAGTACTAACATAGCATGCACACTGTCACCTTCACGCCAGGTAGGAGGAATAGATCACATCAATACTATCATAGCAATAGTTAACTTCATAATCTACAAAAGATCATAATCATAGCCTACGCCAATTACTCACACGGTGCACACACTGTCACCATTACACACGTGGAGGAGGAATAAAACTACTTTAATAACATTGCTAGAGTAGCACATAGATAAATTGTGATACAAAACACATCATATGGATCTCAATCATGTAAAGCAGCTCATGAGATCATTGTATTGAAGTACATAGGAGAGAGATTAACCACATAGCTACCGGTACAGCCCCGAGCCTCGATGGAGAACTCCTCCCTCCTCATGGGAGCAGCAGCGGTGATGAAGATGGCGGTGGAGATGGCAGCGGTGTCGATGGAGAAGCCTTCCGGGGCACTTCCCCGTCCGGCAGGGTGCCGGAACAGACTCCTGTCCCCCAGATCTTGGCTTCGCGATGGCGGCGGCTCTGGAAGGTTTCGCGTACCGTGGCTTCCTCCGTGGGGTTTTAGGTCAGGACCTTTAAATAGGCGAAAGGGGAGCCTCGGAGGGGCACCAGGGTGCCCTCACCACCAGGTGGCGCGGCCAGGCCTGGGCCCGCGCCCAGGTGTGGTGTGGGGCCCCCATGGCCCATCTTTGGCCCCTCTTCGGTGATCTGGAAGCTTCCAGGAAAAATAGGAACCTGGGCGTTGATTTCGTCCAATTCCGAGAATATTTCGTTACTAGGATTTCTGAAACCAAAAACAGCAGAAAACAGGAACTGGCACTTCAGCATCTTGTTAATAGGTTAGTTCCAGAAAATGCACAAATATGACATAAAGTATGCATAAAACATGTAGGTATCATCAATAAAGTAGCATGGAACATAAGAAATTATCGATACGTCGGAGACGTATCAGCCACCGGATCCTTGCTGTGTGGGGACGGCAAAGTATCCACCATAGCTGGGCATGATCGAAGGGTGACTCCTTTTGGGCTTATGCTTATGCATAAGCCAGCTTATGGATTTCGGTGGGTAGAAACTGCGGTGGGTAGAATCTCTTAGAAGCTAGTTTGGTCTATTCTTTTGGGCTTCTGGAATTATGACTTATTTGCTATGATGAGTTGTAAAATGTCTATGATGCCCCAAAATTTTATATGTGCCAAAATAAAAGAATTTCTTACTGGTTTTGAAATTACATTGACATGATGTATGTGACTAATCATAATGCTCAAAACAAAAGAATTTCTTACTGGTTTTGAATTTCTTGTAAAGATAATTTTAAAAAAATTATATCAGAAAATGAAATTACTAGCATCAAGAAAAATATCGGAAGGAGGCTAGTTGCCTGTGTCTACGAGGATGAAAGCGATTCGAGGCAAATCGTGGAGGACGAGCTCGATGTCACCGGTTGGGTAGGACGAGATCGAGTTCAGCGTCGGTGGCGGAAGTCGCCATCGGAGGAAGAGGAGGTCGACGGTAAGCCGGCGGTGGTGGATCGAAAAGCTTTTGTTGTCGGCATCGGTCTGCAGTTGGAGAGGCGGGCACCGGTCTGCGGTTGGAGATGTGGGGCGAGAACAGAGGGAGATGCGGCGGGGGCGGCCGTGTTGTGCACCCTGCCGGAGCAGCAGCGACGACGGCGTGGTCAGCGGTGGTGGAGCGGAGGCGGCAGCGCGGAACCCTAGATCCTGCTCATGAGCACCATGAGGCAGGTGTGTGGAGATAGGGCGATGCGGTCGGGGTCTGGGTCCTCACGGTCAAGGATTTTTCATTTGCCCAAACGTTATTCCTAGAATGGCAGTACTGTTGTAAATAGAAGTAATGGAAAGGGTAGGGATGGATAGTGATTCGAGGATTTAGAGAAGAAGCTCGGGAAGCTCTCAGAAACTGCTCGCTACCAGTTTCCCCGTAGAGACAGGAAACCAGCTTCGCGGTGGAAAGAAGCCCAGCAGAAACTGTCCCCTTCTTTTGGGCTTCAGCTGCCTGGGACCTGTAAGCTGGGCTAGAAGCCCAAAAGAAGTCACCCTGGCCTCCGTAACCGGTAGCTGTTGATAGTGATCTTTTAGAGTGTGCAAATGACAATGGCGAATGACGACATGCTTGATGTCTACGGGAGGTTCTATTCTTGTAGACAGTGTTGGGCCTCCAAGAGCAGAGGTTTGTAGAACAGCAGCAAGTTTTCCCTTAAGTGGATCACCCAAGGTTTATCAAACTCAGGGAGGAAGAGGTCAAAGATATCCCTCTCAAGCAACCCTGCAATCACGATACAAGAAGTCTCTTGTGTCCCCAACACACCTAATACACTTGTCAGATGTATAGGTGCACTAGTTCGGCGAAGAGATAGTGAAATACAAGTAGTATGGATGTATATGAGTGGTAGTGGTAATCTGAATAAAATATGGCAGCGAGTAAACATGCAATAGAACAGTGAATAAGCGGTGTTTCCAGTATTGGAAACAAGGCCTAGGGATCATACTTTCACTAGAGGACACTCTCAACATTGATCGCATAATAAATAACTCTTTCTCATATGTGCTACATACACTCTTTTGTTGGATGACAAACACCAGTCGTTGTGTAGGGCTACAAGAGCACCTCAATGCTGGAGTTAACAAGCTCCACAACATTCGACATTCATATTCAAGTAACCTTAGAGCATAATAGATCATTGCAAAATAAACCAAGAACTAACATAGCGCACACACTGTCCACATTACACTTTGAAAAGGAGGAATAGATCACATCAATACTATCATAATGACAATTAACTCCACAATCTACAAGAGATCATGATCATAGCCTACGACAAGAACCACACGGTGCACACACTAGTCACGTTTACACCATGCAGGAGGAATAGACTACTTTAATAACATTACATGAGTAGCACATAACTAGTAGCGATACAAAGCTCATCATATGGATCTCAATCATGTAAGGCAGCTCATGAGATCGTTGTATTGAAGTACATAGGAGAGAGATTAACCACATAGCTACCGGTACAGCCGTTAGCCTCGATGGAGAACTACTCCCTCCTCATGGGAGCAGCAGCGGTGATGAAGATGGCGGTGGAGATGGCAGCGGTGTCGATGGAGAAGCCTTCCGAGGGCACTTCCCCGTCCGGCGGCGTGCGGAACAGAGACTCCTGTCCCCGGATCTTGGCTTCGCGATTGCGGCGGCTCTGGAACTTTTCTCGTACCGTGGCTTATTCGTATCGTGTTTTAGGTCAGGGACCTTTATAAAGGCGAAGAGGCGGCGTCGGAAGGTCAACGAGGCGACGACACACTGGGCGCCCCTGGGCGCCGGGGTGGTGTCCGTGGCCCAGTGGTCCCCTCGGTCCCTCTCGGGTGTTCGGAAGTTTCGTGATCCCTTACTAGGATTTCAAAACAGCAACGGCCCTTCGGCATCTCGTCAATAGGTTAGTTCCGAAAAACGCATAATAATGACATATAATGTGTATAAAACATGTAGATATCATCAATAAAGTAGCATGGAACATAAGAAATTATAGATACGTTGGAGACGTATCAATGCTCATGGCTATCCAGATCGGAGATGCGGGGGGTACCACTAGAAAAAGACCGATCTTTGGAAAGGGAAAATTCAATCCGCACAATCCACGAGAGAACGACAACGGGTCAGCCCCGCACTCAACACGCGTGTCGCGCGCCCCATTCATCGCACGAGTACGCCCGCGCGCATCGCCGCTTCCGCTCGCCGTTGCTCGAGTACGCCTCCATATCGCTCGCATGCAAAAATCATACGCGAAGGCAAAAAGCATCCAGTGGGAGTCGAACGAGTACACATCACGTGCATCCGAGCACACGCATGCATGCATAGAGCAATCATTTCAACATCTTTTCGTGTCTAATGAAAAAGGGAAAAATATATGTTCTATCAAGTACGAGTACAACTATAGGAATACCGAATACAAGTATAATTACAGTCGCGCACAACACACGAGTACAGTTGCGTCAACACACGAGTACAGTTGCGCACAACACACGAGTACAATTAAACACACAGACGAGTACAAGTACACAGACGAGTACAAGTACAGTCACGTCACACGAGCAGGTACAGTTGCGCACACGAGCAGGTACAGTCACGCACAACACACAAGTACAGTTGAACACAGAGCGAGTACAAGTACAGTCACGCACACGAGCAGGTACAGTTGCGCACACGAGCAGGTACAGTCACGCACAACACACGAGTACAGTTGAACACAGAGCGAGTACAAGTACAGTCACGCACACGAGCAGGTACAAACGCGCATACGAGCAGGTACAGTCGTGAACACGAGCAAGTACATGTACAGAAGTACAGTAACGCACACGAGCAGGTACAGTCGCGCGTAAGTACAGATACAGTCCCGCACACGGGCGAGTACAGTTAGCGAGTAAAGGGAAAAATTGCATCAAATACACTAAAAACAGAAGTACTTATCAGTTGAAACACAGGTACAGTTAGATACACCACAGGTACAATCATAATATTATTGGAAGTACGAAAAAAAGTATCTCCAAACTTATCAACATGGGATCTAGTTTTGAAGATCTCGACGCGAAGATCTCAAAAGTGAAAACGGTTCGCAATTTGGACTTACGGTTCTCAAGATATTTCATTTTAAAAAAACGGAAAAACTGAGAGAACCCAGTCTTCTCTCCTCCCTCATCCCCACCTTGCTTCCCCTTGCGACACGTGGCGAGCAGGGAGACCACTTCCTAGAGATTTTCTGGCACCACAGCGCGCCACTTATCACGTGCGGAGCGAGTTGTGTTCCCTTCGCGAAGGTCAGCCTTTTTCTAGAGTTTTCGAGATGCGGGTCCAAATCTCTATACGTACATACATCATATACCCCTTCTGCAAATACATGGGCCTTCAACCTGGGCAGCAGCGGGTTACCCTGGCCTTTCCCCTTCTGGCCAGTGGAAGACCACAATACCCCTTCATTACGTTTACACTATTTTAAGCTCTGGGGTCTATGGAAGCACAATACTATTAGGAGGCTAGGATTGATTAGGGATTTTTCTTATTAATTCGTGTCAATAAATAAAAATGGAAAGTTATGAAATGTTATTAATCCGATTTACTCATTTATTTGTTTTATAGCGGTAGGGATAACGTACCAGCCTGTGCCTAATTATTGAATGCTAAAAATAGATCCATCTGTTTTGGATATATATATGTGTGTGTTGTGGAGTATATGCATGTATGCCTGTCAATACACAATCTCTGAATAGGACTATCTACTTGTTCAACGGAGGATACAATGCAGAAAAACAACAGGGTGGTCATGCTTATGATGGTTATCCTCGCATGTACCACAATACTTGCACAATGTAAGTTATCTTCTCGATGGCACGATGTAATTAAGTACCTCAAAATAAGTGTGCTAATTCTGATAAATACTTAGTTGTTTATTCAAAAGTATCTGGTATGCTTACGAATCCCTTTGTTGAAGAAATACCAAATCATCGTTAGTTTTCGATTGAAAGCTAGTTAACCCGTACCACTTGGTTTGCATGCAGCTCGAACAATTGACCATATGGATAATAACAAGCTCGCAATGTGCACATGCCATCCGGTTCTACTCTGCACAGATAATAAGTGTTGGTGTTGTGACCTAGTGCCGAATCTTTGCTCTAAGACTAGAGAAGAATGTAGAAAAGGTTGTGCTCCTGGTTGTTATTCGGCCTGACGCCTTCACATGGCCATGAGCATATGTTGCATATGATTTATGTTAAGAATAATACCATGGCTGCATTTTAAAATTGATGAGAGATAATGTCATGACCATCTTGGAATGAAAATTATGTGATTTAATTAATCAACTGATTTATTTTCTTGCTAGCTTGCATTTTACGGTGTGTTCATCTAATAATATTTCGTCTTCTTTGATCGTTTATAAAGTGTACTAGCAGCAGAAGGCGCGGCACGCCGCGCCCGTCATGTATCTCTGGTGAGAATTTTCAGGGCTCAACTATACATGAACTGGTTAAACGGCCAATCACTATTATTCCTTGCATATTGCCGCTAAGATGTTGAAAGGCTAAACAAAGGGCGAGCAACAATGTTTAATGAATGACGTGGTTTATTCATATAGCGAGCATATCTGCATCGACCAATCTTACAACTGACCTTGTTAATGCCAGTATAATATGTTATCCGATTCTAACATGTAGAATAAACAAAAGGACAACATGGATATATGTAGAATAAGCATGAAAATATAAGTGCATATTGCTTGTACGACTGATGAGTGGTGGTTCGACAGAAGAATACATGCTTGTTTGCAGTTCAGCTGTTCATTACATAGCTAGGACACATATGATAACATGGACTACTACGGTAGTCTTCAATAGCAGATCCTGGCCTGTTATTACCCAGATTGCAGGGTATATAGTTCCTAGCATATTAATTACAACATATGTGTTCCTCATAGCGCACCAGCGTCGATCAACAGCGTCTCCGTCCTCGGCGAGTGCCACGCCATTGATAGAGATAAAATGATCAGAGAAAGAGAACTCACCATGAGGACTCAAAAGTGTACCCAAAAAGATGTCTACTCAAGTGAGTCTGAACCCTCAAATTGTCACCAAAGGCAAGTTAAAACAAAAATAAGGGTTGATTCCTTACGTATTCATCTACTTCATAAACTAGTAATCAAGCACGTGCACATGCACGTTCACGTTTCATGAAATATTTGAACTAAATGTGTAGGCTTTGCAACTTCTCTAGCATGATGGTATTTTCAGTGCTTGTCGATGTGAATCTCGACAACCATAAGCACCAGAGGTGCATGCACCCGTGCATCCAAACCTTGACCTGTTGAACAGAGGGAACATGAACAAAGAAGATTTAAGTATGAAATTTCGTCCTCGAGCACACAACACTTTCATATCTTCGTCAATATAGCTATTTTCATTAATAGTTGCATCCGGTGAAAAAATATTAAAAGCATACTGCAGATGCAAAAATATATTCATCATGTCTCATGATAATAAATTAAAAAATAAAATCACCATGTGCGCACGTATTAGAGTTGCAACCTGTTGACTGAAAATGTGACATGGTTTACATTTCCTTCCAAGACCTAAATAAAGCGTACATTGTCAGCAATATAACTGAATTAGCAGCAGAAGCAACATAGTAGGGGAGATAAGTTCACCTCAAGTTTGAGTTCTTTCATGGATGCAGCACCAGCACTACTTGCTGCTTGGTATGTGCTACCAACCATATATGACACCTACCACAATGACTGATCAAAAGATTGCCATCAATTTATTTGTTCAGTCCATCAATGCAACAAACAAACTTTTACAGAGTATAGTAAACTTACTACAAAATACCACTCACAATACAAATGATGTCAAGATCTCAAGAATAACTATGCCTAATTAATGGTACTCCCTACTAACAAGCATCATGTAATCCATAAAAAGCTGTTAAGTATCTTAACAAATTGCATGGGTTATAGCTCACAGACATCTGCATTAAGAGAAATATTGCCTGCTGGGACATTTTGTCCAGCACCTGAAGAGCACAAACAAATATGAGAGTCAATGGTTGATCGCCAGTATAGATGATCTCCACATGCCGCCGGCCGTCGGCGGACATGGAATTCAGGCGGCGTGCATCTTGTCAACCTTGACACACCTCACCAGCTGTAGAGCATTGAACTATGAAACTACGGAGTCATCTTTCACAAGATTCTTGAACTATGTTTCGGGAACTTTTTTTTTCATGAAGGAAGTGTTAATGATGCAGTTGCCACTGATCAAATCTCTAAACTTCCCTATAAAAGAAACTGAAGCTAGAACAGAAAAGCCATAAATATACGGAGAATAAAAGATTTTGGAACCTGACGGGTAGTAATTTTTCGCGAGTCTAATGTCCATGAACCAGGAGGGTCTTGCAGGTCAGTAGGCTGCATTGATGTTGTCTGCCACCAACCACCGTGGCCGGCCGGTGCCGGTGACGTCCAGGTCAGCGTTCCGGCGTGCAGGGCGACCTACCGCCGCGGGCGGCTGGTGTAGTTGATATCCAGGATGGCTGCTTCGCGTGCCAGGGTCCCGGTGGGCAGGAGCAGGACGACCCCACCGCCGCGACGGGCCGGTGAAGGGAACGTGCAGGGGTGGCGGTTTCGCGTGCGGGCGTTTAGGGCGTGGGGGGGCTGTCATGTAGGCTAGCACAGTTCTCTTGCCGGATCTCGCGAGGGACGGCCGGATGGGCAGGGAGAGCAGTGGTGGTTTGTGCTCGCGTGAGAAGGCGACAGGGAAAGAGAAGCGTCCCGCTGCAAGCTGGGATCCTGCGGGATGATTTGCGATAGTGCGGAAATTACGGGATACGCCGATACCATTGGATCGTGGGATAGCGGTTTAGTTTAGCGCGGCTGGATGTTCGGAGCGGACAATGTTTTAGCGCTAAACGCGGGATATATTTGTTCCATTGGATGCTTGTTAGATGGCTGAGATTGTTTGGATCTGCCCCTTCTCTGTCTTTTTATATTGGTATAGATGCATGCCAGTCTGCTTTCAAAACTCGAAAGTCCATCAGCACAACTTTTTTGGATAGCAACAGAAAAGCAATTGACTCAAAGAAAATCTTAGGAGCACCGTGAGAACATATGAAATAAGGAAAAAAAAACTTCTGTTGTACTACCTCCGTTCTTTTTTAATTGACGCCCTAACATGCATGCATGGTGTACTTGGTAAACTTGACTTCTGGTAAACTTGACTTCGCGTCGATTATTTCCGTCTGGAGGGAGTAAGTGTTAAGGAGTACTAGAAGGGCCTAGCGCGCTTTCTGCGCCCATCGAATATTTCGAGGAGCCACCACTTCCATATCGAATTAACTCAAATACTCGATACATGAGCAGATAGTGCTTTCAAGATATACGTTTGTTATATGAATGCAAATAGTAAAGGAATGAGCAGCTGCAAGTCACAGCTCCATGTCGTCTAAATATAAATAAGAAAGTATAAATATAGTAGCAAAGTTTATGACTTGCATATGTTTCCGATAACAAGAAAACAAAAACATATTAATAAGGTATTAAACATTAGAACCAATATTTGTTGCTTCCATATACAATGGTTCAGTTTATATGTTTGTCTGAAAGTAAATAATACCAATGTAATTATTTGGGAGAAGTCAGTGTAAAACCAAGAAACTATCAAGGAGAACTGAAATGCACAATATCAAAAGACCATTGCCCTTGTTTGGCTAAAGAAATATTCAAGGAAGAAGATTAAAAGAAGTTGCTTTTGCAATCAGGATCAGGACTAAGAGAAAATGGACAATCCAAGAAGTGTGTACTCCCCCATCAACATCACTCTTAAGAAAAATAGCTTATGAATTCAGTGGCGTAGTCCATTTTCTGAACCATCCCTTCAGCAACATCACAACATCTTAGTATCAGCTCTGACTATCAACAGCTACAATACAGACCTGTGTATATCAACCTCTACATATACAATGAAATATTAGAAGTGTAATTTGGCCAATGGTAATTTTTTAATAATTAAACAGAGGAAACACAGACCTGTGTATAGCTGTTCTATGTACGAACAGAAGGCATTAGGTAAGAGATTGGAGAACTCGCAAATGCCCATTTCATAGACTATAGCTGTAGTACTAACTTTCCTGAATAAGGAACAAAATGGATTCATGGCACTGTTAGATTCAAGGAGGCATGTATATCAACCTTTATGAGATTCATGGCTGTATCTTAGGACATAAAATTGACCACACACGATAGTTGTTTTCATAAAATGAATGTGTTTTTCAGTATTGCGAATTAGCTTACACTTAACTGGTAGCAAACTATTACGCAACTTGTCCATTAATTCCAGAGAAGCGCATGCAGTGGAGTAGTGTGTGCAGTCTTCTTGTCTAGGTAGCAAAACCAGAACCCTGGAAACCATCAGGTCACGCCAGCATTACTGATGTTTAAGATCAGTTTTTTATAATTCTATTTTCTTACAAAAGAATGTTATACGAAACAATTAGAAAATTCAAATGTCCATTTCGTGACCTCACTAAACAGGCAGAAGGATCTTGTAGAAGGACCAATAATCACAAGAACCAGAGCAATCTAGTTTAGCATAGTAGAACCAAGATTAACCTGATAGTTTCAAACCATTCATTTCCTTTCAGGTCCAAATCTTTACAGATAGACTATTTATAACAGAGACTTTGTATTTCCATGATCCCAGTTAGCATCATGGCTACAATTACTAGTGTAACTGAAAAGGTGAAAACAAGAAAAGAAGACCACAAAGGAAAATTGGATGACACATATATTAGAGAAATGACGTTGTCAATGATTTTATTTCTAAAAAAAGGAGATCATAAATGTACGAAGTATATATTTTTTTTAATCGTGTAAGATAGAATATAGACAACCCAGGCCGACTTCGATTGGTCTGGCTTCATCCATAATAAATAAACTCAAATGATCAGTACATGCAATAATCTTTTTCACGTCAGGCTTTAGACTATTTACTAAGATTAATTTACTCATAGCAAGTATTGTCAACCTGGTAAGTGATACGCGTGAAGCACACGTCCGTTGGAAACCCCAAGAGGAAGGTGTGATGCGTACAGCAACAAATTTTCTCTCAGAAAGAAACCAAAGTTATCGAACCAGTAGGAGCCAAGAAGCACGTGAAGGTTGTTGGTGGAGGAGTGTAGTGCGGCGCAACACCAGTGAAACCGGCGCCAACGTGGAACCTGCACAACACAATCAAGATACTTTGCCCCAACGTAACAGTGAGGTTGTCAATCTCACCGGCTTGCTGAAAACAAAGGATTAAACGTATCGAGTGGAAGATGATGTTTGTTTGCAAAGAATAGTAAAGAACAATGATTGCAGTAGATTGTATTCAGATATAAAAGAATGGACCGGGGTCCACAGTTCACTAGTGGTGTCTCTCCAATAAGATAACTAGCATGCTGGGTAAACAAATTACAGGTGGGCAATTGACAAATAAAGATTCAATACATATCAACGATGATTACTATGAGATTTAATCAGGGCATTACGACAAAGTACATAGACCGCTATCCAGCATGCATCTATGCCTAAATAATCCACCTTCGGGTTAGCATCCGCACCCCAGTATTAAGTTGTAAACAACAGATAATTGCATTAAGTATGGTACGTAATATAATCAACACAAATATCCTTAGACAAAGCATCGATGTTTTATCCCTAGTAGCAACATCACATCCACAACCTTAGAACTTTCTGTCACTGTCCCAGATTAAATGGAGGCATGAACCCACTATCGAGCATAAATACCCCCTCTTGGAGTTACAAGTATCAACTTGGCCAGAGTCTCTACTAGCAACGGAGAGCATGCAAGAACATAAACAACACATATATGATAGATTGATAATCAACTTGACATAATGACAACACATATATGATCCCACCAAACACAACATGTAGCATTACAAATAGATGATCTTGATCATGTTAGGCAGCTCACAAGATCTAAACAATGATAGCACAAGCGGAGAAGACAACCATCTAGCTACTGCTATGGACCCATAGTCCAAGGATGAACTACTCACGCATCAATCCGGAGGCGGGCATGATGATGTAGAGCCCTCCGGTGATGATTCCCCTCTCCGACAGGGTGCCGGAGGCGATCTCCTGAATCCCCC
Organism: Lolium multiflorum; assembly: GCA_030979885.1. Classification (NCBI taxonomy): domain Eukaryota; kingdom Viridiplantae; phylum Streptophyta; class Magnoliopsida; order Poales; family Poaceae; genus Lolium; species Lolium multiflorum. Next base: position 187,698,926 of record CM061749.1, read on the forward strand.
GAGATGGGATTGGCGGCGGCGGCGTCTCAGTAAGGTTTTCGTATCGTGGCTCTCGGTACAGAGGGTTTCGCGACGAAGGCTTTAAGTAGGCGGAAGGGCGGAGTCGGAGGAGTCACGGAGGCCCCACACGCTAGGGCCGCGTGGGCCCCCCTAGGCCGCGCCGCCCTAGTGTGGCGGCGCCCCGTGGCCCCACTTCGTTTCCCCTCGGTCTTCTGGAAGCTTCGTGGAAAAATAAGACCCTGGGCGTTGATTTCGTCAATTCCGAGAATATTTCCTTTGTAGGATTTCTGAAACCAAAAACAGCAGAAAACATCAACTGGCGCTTCGGCATCTTGTTAATAGGTTAGTGCCGGAAAATATATAATAATGTTGTAAAGTATGTATAAAACATGCAAGTATTGTTATAAAAGTAGCATGGAACATAAGAAATTATAGATACGTTTGGGGACGTATCAGTAAGCCAATCCAAGAAGAAGCCGCACCCAAAATTGGTGCTTTTCGGGGGAGCATGCCCATGGACACTGTAAAACATCGACCGCACAACATCCCTCTAGTGTCAGACATTCCACCCCCGCTTTTCTTGACCCGAAGGAATAAGCAGCAAAGAGTGAACCGAGAAAAGCTGCACAATCTAAACCGCAAACATGCATGCCAACATGCCTCTCCTTCTCCCTGTGATCTAGATTCCAACATGGCAATCCAAATTGGGCAGTTCATGTTCAGAATTCAGAATCATTTGGATTCCAAAAATGTTGATACTAATCTCGAGAATAAAACATCACTAAATTAACATCTTGATCAATATATCAGAAACTTAACATTGTGCAATTCAAGAATCAGAACACGGTCAAGCAAACAAAAGGTGAGCAGTGGAAACATGGTCACCACAACAACAACTGGGAGGAATATAACTTAAAGAAAAACAGAGGAATAAGAGATCAAGGAGATGAACATCTCACAGTGGCTTCAGATCTTCAAAATGGCCGATCACAGTGGCTTGAAACCCCATGCAGCTGCACCGTGGGGCGAGGGAGCGAACGATTAGGTCGGTGGAGCACCAGAGAAGACGGCCGCAGGACGGCGAAACCAATTTCCGGCGAGCACGGTAGCCGGAGAGAGCGGCAGCAGTGCACTAGAGGTACCCTACCTCGTTTGCCTCCTGCATATTGTTGTTGAAGGGGAGAAGAGGGTAAGGATAGAGAACAAACGGCCCCAGCTGTACGGAACAAAGGAGAGAGACGGACCTCGCGGTCAAAGGCAACAACGAACAGAACGAACGCACCCAACCGCCAGTGCACGTGTCTCCTGCCGAGCTAGTAGAACGATGAGAAGACCAATACAACATGAACGTAGCCTTCCCTGTAGCCTGTAGGGCCCGCGATAGCGACGCACGGAACGCTCACAGGCGCTCCCAATACTGGGAGCTTAGATCTCTTAGAAGATTAGTATTGGTATAATTTGAATAGGCTGCTTTATAATCCTAACTAGTTGATACCCCGCGCGTTGCCGCAGGCATTAGAGATGATTTTCATGTATGCAAGAAATATAATGAACAATCTATGACACTAATGCTCTTTTGCATATACTTGGCTTTGTTCCGTTCATTCAAATCTTTACTGACCCTTTTGAGCACATAATTGAATAGAATTTTGCAAAGTACATGGGATTCGTTCTTCATGTGAAGATTTTCTGCATCTCAACTTCTGGATCGAGTACGTATCAATGATGATATATCCTTTGGGTAACTATATCAAAGTGGTTTTTGATGGCACCGATTGGAACTGCCTCGAGGTTTATGTTTAGACAGAGAAGCATACGTATGGAGAGGTGATTTGTTCAGAAGTTGAATTGATGGATAGTTAACCACCAGTTGCTCCACGCCAGGATGCCCCACTACGTGATCCGGCACAGGGTGCTTATCTTTTTACTCATTTGATGGTAAATCCTATGCACCGGCTGTGCATCCTTACATGCTTGGCTACAGAAACCAAGAACAAACACCCGGACATATGCTGGGGAAGGTGGTGAAGAGGTTCAGTTTGATCATATATCTTCATCTTGTCCTTTGTTTCCAGTTCACTTTCGGTGCTGAAAAACAATATATAGAAGAAAAAAAAAGAAAAACTAAGTCAATTATGGACTGCTGCTATCCAGTCTTTGAAAAATATATCCACGTAATTTGTATGAGATCAGCATGGCATACATGCATACAGATAAGAGATAATCACGTTGGTTACATTTTTCTTGTTGCAGGCATCACAATGGCTACCGAACTATGTTTAGAGTTTGGTTCTCCAGGCATCAGGTTCTTGGACTTACCTGTGTGCCCCTTGCAAGCACGGAGGACCATCAGCCTGGTGGCCATCGCGATCCGGCAACTCCGCACCCGGCTAATGCTGAAGAACCAAGCTGATTTTAAGTGCACGACGGCGGAGAGCAGCAGCACGTCGCAGACGGCAGAGTAGATTGCTACGGAATCTAAGCCGGGAGATGCAACTGGTATAAGTGTACTCACCATCTGTGAAGCTGGGAGATGCTAATTAAACTTTCAGTGCGATCGCTTCTACCTCTGTTAAGGTACAACTGGGACGGGATTTAGACTACCCACAATGGGAGTATCATAGGTAGTATCATGCATTCCATGCATGCAAAATGCTGATGTGGCAGTGCAATTAAGGATGAGAGAGAGGGTACTAGTATCATAGGTAGATACTGTATCATAGCACATACTACTAGAAAAATTAATGTCAAATAAATCTTGTACATATATTTGCATTGAGATTCTACAAAACAATTAATATATGGATACTATGATACTAATATATGATACCATGCATTATGGAGATAGTAACATGTAGTAGTATCATACGCATGATACTTCTATATGATACTATGCATTGTGACTAGTCTTATATGCAAATGGGGAGGTGAAAGGATAACTGGAGGATTATAGGAGGTGTCAAAATTAACTGCAGCTTGGAACCCAACGCGACGCGTTTCTGGATGCTTCAGTCGCCTGTGTACCTCTACTCCAACGACGAGTAATTTAGTGTTCAAAAAAAAACCGACGAGTAATTTAATTTGTAGTGAGAGGCCGCACTAAAGCGAAAATGATGAGATTGGGAAGCATGCAACTGGAGTAATTAATCTTCCGAGAGGGAAGAACGCTTCAACTGTTGTTTTCTATAGATAGACCTGAGACCGTATTAGAGAAGACTGAACTTGCGCTACGACAGATAATTAATATGAACCGTCTATGTGAAATCCAATGGACAGGAATAATTGCGGTGATGTGGCTTCACCAGATTTCAGCTTGCAAACATTAAATGCATTTTAGTGGGGATGAACTTTATAGATATTATAGATTATCCTTTTCCACATAAAATCTTCTTTGCTGTTGGCAGTGAAACACAAAAAACTAAACATTTGCAAGGAAAGAGAGATCACAGAATAAATAAGGAGCCGTAGAGATGCATAATTTTTATTGAGTAATTTTGGTAATACAGAGCACAAAAGATAAAATATATATAATAAAAACATGGTAAAAGCTAGATCTTGAGAGAATCACATGACAATATGGTGTGCTTAAGTGAGATAATTGATGCAATAAATGCCATGTAAATTGTTGAGACCAATGGAAGACAATGAATATAGCAAGAAACTACAGAAGAGCATGGAATCCAACCCAATGTGTAATCGAATATCGCACAGGCGCACGCACACATATTCCCATTGATACCATAAACATAAGAACCATGTGTATACCAGTTGAAATTATAAGGCATATATATATTACAGTTCACCACGGTGGTATAGAGTTAACCATATAAGCTTTGATTTCCAAAATAAAGTACTACTCCCTCCGGTCTTTTTTAATTAACTCGGATTTTGTATAACTTTATGCTAAATCTGAATCAATTAAATAGGACCGGAGGAAATACATCGCAATACAACTAAAACAAATGTAATGCTAGAGTAAGGAAGTCACAACCTCAGATCTCTCTATAACCAGTGGATGCATAGCATTGCTTTGACATGCGATGTCAATGGTGCCAATGCCCCTTAAACCTGAATGGGTCATATTTTTAGAATCAATATTAGTGAATAAACATATACGGAGTAGAAACCAATATGCATATAATCCCACGTGCATAATAAAAGTATATCATGAATCTATTCTCTCCAGTTGGGCTGGACTAAGGAGACGGTAGCACGAACTAAAATGTCTGTTTGATTGACACATTTGACAGACTATCAGCATGACGATCTAAGATTCCGGTGTTGGTTAAATACTTCACTCATTTGCTTGCATATAAACAAAGGGAATTTGTAACAAAAAAAATCACATATCCAACCCGAGCATGTGGCTAAACTTGCCAGGTAGCATATGAAGTCTGAACGGAAGAGAAAGCTTCAGGGCCCCGCCCCGCGTTCGTTGAAGGGTTAAGTTAGCGAAAGAAGTCTAAATAGAGGGATGCTCCGGTGCTCCCCCTAAGTGAAGTTGAGGGGTCAAATTGATTTTTTTTAAGCGTTGGGCTCGCCCGAACCCATATCCAGCCCGTGTATACCCATATGTATGGATACGGTATATGTACGTCACGTTTAAAAAAAATGGAGATCACGTGAGCAGTTAATTAAGATCTAATCCGCCTAAAACTCGCCGATCGTCGTGCATGTGTCTTCTGTTGCCGCGATCCTCGTGAGGAGGAGGAAGTTGTACTCCTCCGTCGTCGGAAACCCTAGCGCGAGCACGAGCTGGTGGGGGTAGGGTTGATCTTCCTCTCGGGAGGGATCTGCCGCTGGCGCGTCGGCCGTCTCCGCCGTCGCCGTTGATCGCTCCAACCAGATAAAGTCTCCGCCGTCGTGCACGTCCCCTTCTGTTGCCGCGATCGCCGTGAGCATTTTACTCCTCGTTGGAACCCTAGCGCGAGCACGAGCTGGTGGGGGTAGGGTTCCTCTTCCTCGTGGGTGGGATCTGCCGCTGGCCCGCCGGCCGTCTCCGCCGTCGCCCTTGATCGCTCCAACCAGATAAGTCTGGGCGAGCGCGGCTAGGGTTAGGGCCGGCTCCTCTTTCCCTTGAGCGTGGCCTTAGCGGCTTCTTCCTCCTCGGACGCATCGATCGACCCCTGTGGTGGGGGTAGGCTTACTCCTCCGGCGCATCGACTGGTAGGTACGCACATGATAACTCACCTCTTCTTGGATCATGCTAACTTCTGGAAAAAAAATTGATGCGGATGCACTGAATTTGTGATTTCTTTTGTAGCTACGAAATGGATGAGACGAGGTCTGGTGTTTGTGAGGTAGAGAAGGTTCCTGGAATTGGAGTTCATGGAGATGAGTCAGATAATTCTAGAACGGGGCTTGGTGATGAATCTTTTTCAGAGAGTGAGAATATTTTTGTTGGTTCAAGGTCAGATAATTCCATGAGCTCAGAGCATGGGAGGGAAGCAATTATTAATGTAAGTGTCTTTGATATATTCAATTTTTTCATGGAAATCAAATGCAGAACAATAAATGTTTTAACATTGTCATGTTATCATTGAATATGTAGATGGACATTGACAATGATTATGAGAGAGATATTAGTGAGGTTGCGTTGGACGATAACAGCAATGAGGTACATGGAGTGTAATTGTTATTTGATATGCAACGAAATGAGATTACAATTAAAAAGTGGGAAATAGTAATGAGGTACATTTACTTGTTGTCTTTAATTTTTGCAGGAAATATATGGACTTAAAAATGTGTATGACTATTATGGTGAATCCGACGTGGAGAATTGTTTTTACGATGAGTCAGTAGGTGGCAAACATTATGTGGAGCCAAAGCCGTCGAACAACATGCAGGTATGTATTGGTTAATTACTTGTGGAAGACAAAAATTTTAATAGACACATAATAAAATTAGAGTTTGATTGCTATGTTTTTCATGTGACAGTCCCATGTTGATGATGGTGATGATGTGAACCTCATTTGAGCTTGTCAGGCAGAGGATACAATAGAGTTGTACATGATGATAAAGGAGATGGCTTTTCCTAGTGAAGAGGCTGCATTCGAATTCTACAACAGCTATGCCAAAGATAATGGATTCAGCATCAGATTGGATAAGGTCAGATATAGCAAAAAAATTACGAGACATAGGCGTTACATGCGTTTTTTGTGTTCGAGGGAAGGTGAGCGTGATCCAAAGTTGATGACCGAAGAGGGACATAGCCGGAGGCTCAGACCTCTGTCTCGATGCAACTGTGAGGCGCACATGACTGTGAAGCTGAATGAAAAACTTGGTATCTGGTATGTTGATAGTTTTGATGACAAGCACAGTCATACGCCCGCAAGACCGGATGAAACACCTTTTCTTTGGTCGCATAGAAAAATCAGAGAGCATCAGAAGGCTGAGATCTTAGCTATGGGAGCTGCAGGTATTAGGAAGCACACCATAATGGATTCCATGGTTAGCAGAAGTGGATGGTATGGAGGCGTTGGATACGTCCGACGGCCGGGATCTGTACAACCTTTGCAGCAAGGAAAAGAGGAAACTACTTGCGAAGGGTGACGCTGCCACGACCATAGGCATTATGCTGAGCAGAAAGGAGAAGGACCCAAGTTTTTATTTCGACTATGAATTAGATAAAGAAGGACGGCTGAAGAGAATGTTCTGGTGTGACTCGCAGTCTGTACAGAACTATGAGGACTATGGAGATGTCCTTGTGTTTGACAGCACGTACAAGATGAATCGCTATCGTATGCCATTCATACCTTTTGTTGGTCTGAACAATCACCGTAGGACTACGGTTTTTGGTTGTGCCATAGTTTCAGATGAGACAGAAGAAACTTATGTGTGGTTGCTGCAAACATTTCTGAAGGCAATGTGTCAGAAGAAGCCTTTGAGTGTAATTACGGACGCCGACTCAGCGATGATTAGGGCAATCCGCACTGTATTTCCCGATGTCTGGCACCGCATATGTTCATGGCATGTTGAAAAGAATATGAAGATCCATCTCAGTCACAAGTCATTGGGCGAGTTCCGGTCTATGTTGTACTATAGCACGTCCATAGCCGAATTTGAGCAGAGATGGCAGGCTTTTTTAAAAAGATGGAAGACGGAGAACACCGAAATTTGGTTGAAGAGGATGTACAGGAAGAGGCACCTGTGGGCTGCAGCTTTTCTGACAGAGGGTTTTTGGCTTGGTATGAAGAGCAACCAGCGGAGTGAAAGTCTGAATTCCTGCCTTCACCTGCACCTTGATGGAGAAATGACTTTAGTGGACATGATACTGCACTATGAGAATTGCATTACCCGCATCCGTGAGAACGAGGCGCATGATGACTGCACGGCCTCACAGACATTACCTGTGCCCGTAACAAGCTGCAGGGATCTGGAGGTATTTGCTTCCCACGAGTTTACCCCGGCAAACTTCTATATATTGCAGCTAGATTTGAGGTCAGTTGGCGGCATAGTGACTTTGGAAAGAAAGCTGGGATGTGGGTCTGAAACTTTTGTCGTGGCATGGCATAATAAACCAAATAGGCAGTTCACCGTGGAATATACACCGGGAAATCCTAAAGAAACTATAAAGTGCAGCTGCAGGAGAATGATTCGAAAAGGACTCCCTTGCAAACATATATTCCATGTTCTATGTGTTCTGCAAATATCTGAAATTCCAAAGTGTTGTGTTCTTCGTCGGTTATCAAAAGATGCAAGAAATGGACTGCCTGCTAGGCGAACGAGTGATATGTTTGGAGTAGGTTGGTCAGGTACAGCGGATAGAATTGAATATAGCAAGGTTAGTGTGTTATCCTCGCAAGCTATGCATGCAGCATGCAAACACCCAACACTTTGGGCTCAGTTACAGGACAGTTTAAAGGACGTGATAGCAAAGGCGGTTGAGTACGACAAGGAGGGTACGGTGGGTGCTGTTCCGATTTGTCTAAGCTCATTAGAAGTTGAACATGTGGAGGACCGAAAAGGAAACATAGTTAAGGTCCAGGATCCTATTAAAGTATCGAGCAAAGGTACACATAATAAAGACGATGACAACCGCCCCAAGTCTAAAAATGGAAGACCTCTATCGTACGACGAGCACAAAATTAAGTGCGGGGCTTGCAAAGAGCCAGGTCACAACCGACGCAGCAAGAAATGTAAACTTAACAACAAGTGAGTGCCCATAAGCTGTCCTATTTACATAATTGAACATATGAACATTTTATAATTAGCATGTAATTTACAATCCAGGTAGTGGACTCGTGCAGCATCTTCTGTTGAATGGCAACTCCATTACCTTGTACACAAGCTTCTCCATATTAAGTTGCATGTAATGGTGGCCTAAGTAGTGAGCATGCATATCTGTACACTGTGATCAAATCAATAGCTTTTCACGTCTATGTGTAAGTACAGTCAGAACTTGTGTTAAACAGTTGGTAAATTGTGATCACGCATATAAGCTGTGAGAAATATTCGGTTGTAGTACTAATTAATTATGCACCTAAACAGTTAACGTGGCCAGCTGAAGTTTCTGAAGAATTTTGAAGATTTAGCCATTATTCAGCAAGTAAAACAGAAATGACAAATAAACAGTTAATCAGCTAATGTTTCATCATTACCGCGCGGGTTGGGCTCCGGGGACAGGCTTTTGGGTTGGGTTTGTTTTTTCTCACTGCGCGTTTACTGGGCTTTTTTCCTGGCGGGCCTTGTCTTTCGTTTTGTTGGGCCGTTCGTATTTAACTCCGCTTGAAGCCTTGAACCCTGGACCGGTCCGTCGTTTCTTCTCCGTCCCCTGTCGACTGTTCTTCTCCTCTCGTTGTCAACGTCGGAGCTTGTGGAGGTGGCCGTCTGAACCGGCGGTTGCAGAGAAGGGAACAAGGTAAATCCAAACAGATCTGTTGGTTTTAGTACTCGATCTAGTCACTGTGAGGCTTTTCATCAATTCTTTGTCAGTGGATGTCCTCTTTTTTCTTTCCGTATCTATCCACCACCCAGATCTGGAAGTCCTTTTTTGTATGTGCACGTGTTGTGCGGTCCTACTGCGGTGGTCCTTTTCTTGTACTTGTTTTTTTTTGTCTTTGTCTATGTATTACTTTCCCCTACTTTTCTATCCCTATTATTTATGTTGGGTCCTAATGGAGCTGTTCTTTGTATGCAGCATGTATGTTTAAGATGAGAGAAATCCTAAAACTTCTCCCCTTAATTTTTCCCTTTCTCTTAATGGGATTAATTTTTCCCTTTCTCTTAATGCCGATACTAGGCTTTTCTTTCTAGTAATTATGGTCTGCATGAATTCTTAATTAGATTGTTTCTTTAGGCTTTGAGTCTAATTGATCTGTTTTGCACTTCTTAATGGTTTAGGATTTTTTTTCAGTACCAATATGAACAATGTAGTAAACTAAGCATTCAGATGTACCTAAATAGAGTTTAGTTGTTTCTGTATGGAGTGCAGTAATGATAAAACTTGTATAATTCGTGTAGTATTTATTATTTGTGCACCTCTTTTTGGTATGCAGAGAAATTATCCTGTTTCATTTTTTTCAGTGTACTTAAGAGTGTTTGTTCATTTGATGAATATGGTTTCTTGTATGAATTTAGATATGCACATTTGTATCCTTTATAATAATTTTGTATTCATATATTAGATGAAGTGTCCAATCTGTGGAAACCGTGATGGTGGTTGCCAACCAGCGTTCTTCTGCATTAATCTGCGTACAAACTTTGTAGAATACTCTGTAAGTTATTTTGATTTGCATTTTTTTCTAGTATCTACAATCTTAATTTGCCATGCAGCTAAATATGATATGTAGGGAAAATAGGTTTGTAAGATTACTAATGTGAATTTTTTTGCAGAACATCCCTTGCTATGTTAGGAAGTATATCAACAAGTCTGCTAGTAATACCTTGACTGTTGAGTCTGGGGACAGGGGTGTTTACCATTTTCTTCTGAACAAGATGAAAAAGAAGACTCGTATTTTCGGTCCTGACTACAACAAATTCCTCACTGATTATGATATGCATCTGAATGAGAAGATAAGATTTGATATCATAGAGGAAGAAGAAAATCTGTTTGTTACTGCACTAGACATTGAAGATAACTCCAAGGAATTATTCAAAGGTAATTTGCAGTGACTTTTTGTTCATCTGTTATTTGTGTTCGACAAACTGCTCTTTTTCTGATGAATTTTTCTCTCATTGTTTTTTCCTGCAGAAGTTTTTCATTTTGAAGGAGATGCTAAATCCATCTTTATCTCAAAAACTGTTGAACTTAAAAATTCTGAGATCATCAATATCAACAGCCGTGTTAACGACCGTGGTCTGGGCCTTGGCGGTGTTTTTGTACATCGCTTATCTACATATGATGTTGCTTCCAATGCACTGGTAATTTCGTTGACATATGTTTTTTTCGTGTCATTTTTGTATGATTGTCTTTTTGAAGTGTTTTTTTACTTATATCACAGCGTATCCCGAAGACTATTGTATCTGTTCTTGACGTTCGTCGTAGTGGTGATATCTACTTTCTGAGGGGCGAGGATGATGATGACAGCCATGTTGTGTACTACACATCCGTTGATGGCAGAATCAGGTTTAAGTCGGGTTGGACTGACTTCTGTGTTAAGAATAACTTGGTGGCTGGCCAGTTAGTCATGTGTTTGTTCTTCAAGATGGAGGGCATGCTTTTTATGTCTGTTGATGTGATCGAGTGATTACTTGACGTCCTTTGTTATATATTTCCAGTAAGATGTAGGGGTTTAAGTTTCAGACGATGAACCTACTGTTTGTAAACTGGTGGATATTTTCACTCTGGTGTCTTTTGTGCTAATCTATGTAATCGTCGCGACTACTTGAACTACCTCTCTCTTTTTATGTGAAATTGTATGTTATTTTGCTGAACTTCAGTAATCATGGAAGGATTACTGTGTTTATTATGTTTTTATGAGTGATTTGTACTGTACTATGTTCTCTTTATATGAGTCAATTAACTCAATTCTTGTAAAGCTGATTTGTAGTGGGTGGCTTCTCTTTTATGTATCCTGTTTTTTTCTTCAATTTTTTCTATATTATTGTTTGCTTTCATGTTGGTTCTCTGTACTATAGTTTTATTCTTTCCTATAATGTTTCACAATAACTCGTTATATTTTTGATTCCATTACAAATTTGTGAGAAGACAAAGAATTATCTTTCGTAAATGATGTTAAAATAATAAACCAATATTCTTTTTTGCATGATCGAGTTAGGTGGTTGGGTATAGCATGTCTTGGGCCGATAGAGTTGGCAACCCAATTAAATATAAAGCCTAACTCGATGGGCCGTTTCTATTTAACAACGTGTTCCCTAACTCGCCGTTAGGGTTTGTCTGTGTTGCCTATGTCTCGCCGCGGGGGTGATCGGCGGCTGCACGCGGATCCGATGGACGGCGACCACGGATGGGCGAAGCTTACATCTGTTGTGCATTACAACACAGGGAAGATGAAGACTGCGGCAGCACATACCCTAGTTGAGCCGGTTAGTACGTGATTATTTGCTGTTTTTTCAAAGAATTCTTCCTTAACCCATGATCTGATATGATGAAATATAGGATGATGACGAAGGCATGGTTCAGTTTGTTGATGTTTTGCCTCAGTATGAGTTTGATCCATTGTACTACGGTATTGAGCAGAACACAAAGAACAGGTGTGGCCACTCGGTGTTCCCTGCTCGGCGTGTTTGCAACGACGGTTACGACACTGGCAGAAGGTTTTTGGGTTGTCCATATGAGGTATATTTTCAAACCATATAATTTCATGTGTGAACATTATTTCATATGCTATGTTTTCATATGATATGTTTTCTTTCAGGGAATACATACATGCGCGTATGTAGAGTGGGTTGACAGTGAATGGAAAGGAAGAGAAAGATATGTGATAGGGCAACTATCCGAGAAGATCAACAAGGTGCAGAACGAAAATGAAGACAAAGAAAATACCTTGAAGATACAATTGAAAATGCAGAGAAAAGTGTTGAAGTCTAAGGACAATATTATTTGCTTTCTAGCAACAATGTGTGTTGCAATGTTTGGGTTAGTAGTAGGAATAATATGCAAGCATTTCAAATAGTTGTTTTATTTGCAACATATTCAAATAAGTCAGGTGTGTAATTGGAAATGTCGAGATGAAAAAATGGTACTGTGTTTGCAGCTGAAAAAAATCATCAAACAACTATAGTTTTTTATTTCCAATGATGTGGTCATGTCAAAATATCATGCAAGTGTGTTTCTGTGTGTGGATGAAAAATTAAATGTGGTTTCAAATGTCCTCAAAATTTTCACACATGGTATGTAACACAAATAAACATGGAGTGTGATGATATTTTTATCATTATGAATATTTTTGAATTAGTAGTGGACGCTCCATTGTTGGGAGGTGGCGAAAAGGGTTTTAGGGTGAATATGGGTCTAACTTGCACTAAAATAGATTCAAACACCTTGGATGGGGCCAATATTCTTGTAGATGGAATGGCTAGCACTTTGGGGCATGCAATGGTGCAGGCATGTGCAAGTGTGGCCTCACCCTAGCATGCCCATCTACCTGATTTGCCCCAAAAATGCATGTTTTCGCCTAAAACCCTATGTTTCGGGTGTCTGCGTGCAACTAAGCATGGTGTACCCCACATTATTCTTGTAAACTTTATTTTTAAATGTTTTTTATTAATAATTGATATTACATACATGGGAGCCTATAAAAAAATTTGAGGTGATTTAGAGATGGTCGAAAAAATCACTTGCTCTACGACGGACCGTTTGGTATAACTTTAGCCCCATTTTTTAAGCAAGTGATTTTTTCGACCTCCTCCAAATCACCTCAAATTTTGTAGACATGGTATGTAACACAAACAATCATGGAATGTGAAGATATTTTTCATTTTTAGATATTTTGGAATAACTAGTGGATGCTCCATGGTTGGGAGGTGCCGATACTAGGGTTTTAGGGTCAAAATGGGTCTACCATGGCCTAAAACATAGCCAACCACCTTGGATGGGGCCAATATTTGGCACACTTGTGCATGGTGGTGTGACCCACCCTTTTTGGCTTGGTTTTTGTAGGTTGGTTTTTACATTCATGGTGATCCCATGGTTGGGAGGTGCCGATACCAGGGTTTTAGGGTCAAAATGGGTCTACCATGGCCTAAAACATAGCCAACCACCTTGGATGGGGCCAATATTTGGCACACTTGTGCATGGTGGTGTTCCCCACCCTTTTTGGCTTGGTCTTTCTAGGTTGGTTTTTACATTCATGGTGATCCCATGGTTGGGAGGTGCCGATAATAGGGTGTTAGGGTCAAAATGGGTCTACCATGGCCTAAAACAGATCCAACCACCTTGGATGGGGCCAATATTTGGCACACTTGTGCATGGTGGTGTGCCCCACCCTTTTTGGCTTGGTGTTTGTAGGTTGGTTTTTACATTCATGGTGATCCCATGGTTGGGAGGTGCCGATACTAGGGTTTTAGGGTCAAAATGGGTCTACCATGGCCTAAAACAGATCCAACCACCTTGGATGGGGCCAATATTTGGCACACTTGTGCATGGTGGTGTGCCCCACCCTTTTTGGCTTGGTGTTTCTAGGTTGGTTTTTACATTCATGGTGATCCCATGGTTGGGAGGTGCCGATACTAGGGTTTTAGGGTCAAAATGGGTCTACCATGGCCTAAAACATAGCCAACCACCTTGGATGGGGCCAATATTTGGAACACTTGTGCATGGTGGTGTGCCCCACCCTTTTTGGCTTGGTTTTTACATTCATGGTGATCCCATGGTTGGGAGGTGCCGATACCAGGGTTTTAGGGTCAAAATGGGTCTACCATGGCCTAAAACAGATCCAACCACCTTGGATGGGGCCAATATTTGGCACACTTGTGCATGGTGGTGTGCCCCACCCTTTTTGGCTTGGTGTTTGTAGGTTGGTTTTTACATTCATGGTGATCCCATGGTTGGGAGGTGCCGATACTAGGGTTTTAGGGTCAAAATGGGTCTACCATGGCCTAAAACAGATCCAACCACCTTGGATGGGGCCAATATTTGGCACACTTGTGCATGGTGGTGTGCCCCACCCTTTTTGGCTTGGTGTTTCTAGGTTGGTTTTTACATTCATGGTGATCCCATGGTTGGGAGGTGCCGATACTAGGGTTTTAGGGTCAAAATGGGTCTACCATGGCCTAAAACATAGCCAACCACCTTGGATGGGGCCAATATTTGGCACACTTGTGCATGGTGGTGTGCCCCACCCTTTTGGTTGGTTTTTACATTCATGGTGATCCCATGGTTGGGAGGTGCCGATACCAGGGTTTTAGGGTCAAAATGGGTCTACCATGGCCTAAAACAGATCCAACCACCTTGGATGGGGCCAATATTTGGCACACTTGTGCATGGTGGTGTTCCCCACCCTTTTTGGCTTGGTGTTTCTAGGTTGGTTTTTACATTCATGGTGATCCCATGGTTGGGAGGTGCCGATAATAGGGTTTTAGGGTCAAAAGGGGTCTACCATGGCCTAAAACATAGCCAACCACCTTGTATGGGGCCAATATTTGGCACACTTGTGCATGTTGGTGTGCCCCACCCTTTTTGGCTTGGTGTTTCTAGGTTGGTTTTTACATTCATGGTGATCCCATGGTTGGGAGGTGCCGATACCAGGGTTTTAGGGTCAAAATGAGTCTACCATGGCCTAAAACAGATCCAACCACCTTGGATGGGGCCAATATTTGGCACACTTGTGCATGGTGGTGTGCCCCACCCTTTTTGTCTTGGTGTTTCTAGGTTGGTTTTTACATTCATGGTGATCCCATGGTTGGGAGGTGCCGATACAAGGGTTTTAGGGTCAAAATGGGTCTACCATGGCCTAAAACATAGCCAACCACCTTGGATGGGGCCAATATTTGCACACTTGTGCATGGTGGTGTGCCCCACCCTTTTTGGCTTGGTCTTTCGAGGTTGGTTTTTACATTCATGGTGATCCCATGGTTGGGAGGTGCCGATACCAGGGTTTTAGGGTCAAAATGGGTCTACCATGGCCTAAAACAGATCCAACTACCTTGGATGGGGCCAATATTTGGCACACTTGTGCATGGTGGTGTGCCCCACCCTTTTTGTCTTGGTCTTTCTAGGTTGGTTTTTACATTCATGGTGATCCCATGGTTGGGAGGTGCCGATACCAGGGTTTTAGGGTCAAAATGGGTCTAACATGGCCTAAAGAAGATCCAACCACCTTGGATGGGGCCAATATTTGGCACACTTGTGTATGGTGGTGTGCCCCAACCTTTTTGGCTTGGTCTTTCTAGGTTGGTTTTTACATTCATGGTGATCCCATGGTTGGGAGGTGCCGATACCAGGGTTTTAGGATCAAAATGGGTCTACCATGGCCTAAAACAGATCCAACCACCTTGGATGGGGCCAATATTTGGCACACTTGTGCATGGTGGTGTTCCCCACCCTTTTTGGCTTCCTCTTTGTAGGTTGGTTTTTACATTCATGGTGATCCCATGGTTGGGAGGTGCCGATACAGGGTTTTAGGGTCAAAATGGGTCTACCATGGCCTAAAACAGATCCAACCACCTTGGATGGGGCCAATATTTGGCACACTTGTGCATGGTGGTGTGCCCCACCCTTTTTGGCTTGGTGTTTGTAGGTTGGTTTTTACATTCATGGTGATCCCATGGTTGGGAGGTGCCGATACTAGGGTTTTAGGGTCAAAATGGGTCTACCATGGCCTAAAACATAGCCAACCACCTTGGATGGGGCCAATATTTGGCACACTTGTGCATGGTGGTGTGCCCCACCCTTTTTGGCTTGGTGTTTCTAGGTTGGTTTTTACATTCATGGTGATCCCATGGTTGGGAGGTGCCGATAATAGGGTTTTAGTGTCAAAATGGGTCTACCATGCAATTCTTAAACTTGTGTACAAATTTATGGACGAAATAATTTACTATTTTATTAATGTTGTCCAAATTTACATATCAACATTGTTCATGATAAGTATAGATTATAATTTTGTTGTTTAATTTCGTTGGCCCAACATGGACCAACCCAAAATGCCAAATGCAACCATGAAAGTGAAAAAATCTAATTTAAAAAAGGCCCAACCCGAAACGGCGGATGGAAATGCACCATTACGATCTTCACGCGCGCCACGATCTTGTCGTGCATGGTTTGCGCATGGCATGTTCCGGAAATGACGGACGACGTGGTCGGCCTATAAAAAGGTGTTCGTGCTGGCGTCATAAAGATCGTGCAAACCCTACAGCCGTCGCTGCCACCGCCACCGCCCGCGCAGTCGCCCTCTCTATTCTCCTCGCCTCCTCCGTCTCAAAGGCTCTCATCCCCGCCACCGCCGCCATCTGCAAGGTACCCTCACCTGAGACCGCCGTACACACGAATCTTCTCCACGCCAGGCCCAACACCGTCACCTAGATCTCATCGGAGACAGACCAAGACGGTTCCAACACTGCCTCGTCAAGTAAGTACACATCAATACCTTCGTATCTACATCGTATGAAGCAAGTAAAATTTGTATAGTTTATAGTCGCCGTGTGTATTCAGATTTGCAGTTGTTAGAATAATTTTCTTAAGTGTTCTTTAGTTAGAATTGTTATCACCTTCTTGATGGTTTGCGAGTACAATTCAAATGTACTCACGGCTTTGTCCCTGGCTATTTACTTGGCCAGACCTGGAGGACTTCGACAGATGAAGAAGGAGTTGACGACGTCTATGCGAGCTAGGAACGTCTTCCCAGTTAGTTGCCTATAGGGTTAAGGCAGATGACTTGGGCTCTACGCTGCTGAAGTGATTCTGCTACTCCGATGATTAGATTAGGCCCTTTGAGGCTATCTTGTAAAGATGGGTCATGTGACCTTATTGTAATTTTATTATCCGTTTTGTAAAGGATGATGTAATTTGATATCGGTTCGGTTATGTGTTCACGGCTGTGATCATGGGAACGTGAGCTGTATATCATAACGGGTTATTTCGGACGACTAGTCAGGGGTCCCCTCAAGTGGTATCGAGCCATCTGCTGTAGGAGACCTTAGTTAGCATGGACGTTAGTTAGGAAACAAATACTTGGGAAAAACTATTTATGAAACAAATTCTTTCTTTAGTCGGAAGCATAGCTTCTACTCCTCTTGTTTCTTCAAAACTTCTAAATTCTTATCTCTCCGCTTTATAGAAGTGTTTGAAAATTCTTACTCTATTGTCTCATCCACTTCAAACCTACATATTGGACGATGTCCCCAACTCAGACCGGAGACTCGAACTCAAAGATACATCAATCCCTCGGGAAGACTCATGAATCTCCAACGACAGCTATTGAAGATTGGAGGCCGACTTAGTGTGCACATAAAAGAATAATAAGATCATGTCTTTGGTTGTCACCAAAGTATGTCAAGGAGCTGACCTTGTTCCTCCGTGGACTTGCACTTTTGCAGTCGCCAGGGATCGAGTCCTCAATTCTTGACTAGTAATTTTTAGGCCAGCCACGAGAATATCTCGACTTCAGGAGCACCTCAACAGCTACCCCTTCGAAGACCTCACGTCCCTGGGATGTTGAGCAAGAAGACTACACAGTTTTATCCTCTACCTCAACATCGACGACTCAACACCAGGCCGCATCACCACCCTCTGCTTCGAGAAATCCTTGTTGAAGACGATGTCAACAAGCTGAAGACGCCAACATATGTGACCAGCCCCAAACCAATAGGATGGATAGGACAAACTCAATCGCTTTGATTGAGCTACCCCTGCGTATTAGGCATCCCTAGATGCTTAGAGTGCCTTGTCTGGTGTGATGATTGCTTGTTGTTTCCTAGTGTGCTGCCTTGAGTGTTTTTATCTGTTTGTTGTGTGTATGATTGTTTTGGTGTTTCAGTTTGAAAAACACTCTTGGTGTGATAACCTAGCTTAGAAAGCCTCCCTAATATGTTTTCACCTCACCAACCTCGTCGATAAAATACTAACTACTAGCTAAATGGATAATTTAACCCTGTTAACCATCGATTCTCAACCGTCAGAGAAAACTAACCCAGACCCCTATCTACGCCAACTACTTTCAAGATCAGTGAAGCATCTCTACTAAGACAGAAGCCCCTACCTTCATGAGTGACTGCATCTCTGCGAGAAGAATACTAACTTTGTCTAACCTTGGAGTATAATCGCACTAACTTCAAGTATAACTTTTTGAAACTACCCTCTAACACACCGTCTAACAAGCTGAGAGGACAATAGCATCAAAGCCAAGCTACATCACATGGTTCATCTGGTCCTCATCAAGTGAAGCTCCTGAAGATACCTCAAGACTCAAGATTAGGTGTAGTTTACCCGCTCACTTCTTAACTGGTATAAGTCAGCACCGACCCTCAAGCTGAAGATTGTCTCCGATGACCTTTGATGATGCTTCATTTGGACAACAACCAGGCGCTTCTTCGACTTACTAACTTACCGCGCGTTATATGGATTAGTAAACACCATGAGTGCCTCTTGAAGCTATGGACTACACATCACCCTCTGAAGATGTTCTACTCAAGACGAGAGATATCACTTCCTCGAAGCACCGACAAGACCCGTGCTAGAAGCTCTGAGTCTCTAGAACCCCCGTTGAACAATCTTAAGGGTGGAAGACTTCGTCTTCCACTAAATTTTTTAAGCTAACTCTAAAAAGTTTTCGACTCTGTTAGGGCAACGTTGGATTGCACTACCTCCCCTAGAATTTTGAACCCCCGCTAGGATCGCTTAGAAGCTACAGATCTAACACCTACATGGAGTAGTCAACCTCTTCATGAAGCTCGCCATCAGCAGGAATCCATCATGTGTCCCCGAAGATGAAGCAACGACCTTCTCAACAATGGCACATCTACAGAAGAATGGAGTCTAACTTTAGTTAAACTTTACAACCTCCCTAGTCCTACGCTTAGTAATCTCGGGACGAGATTATTTTAAGGGTGGAAGATCTGTCACACCCCAGCTTTTGCAACCATGTTTAGTTGTCCTTAGTGCAAAAATTAGGGGGAACAAAAACTTTTTCTATAGACTAATTAGATGAATTGTCTTGATCTGTTTGTTAATATGAATTGCCTTGATGTGCTGATAGATTGTCATGATTTTCTTGTTGAGTTTTGTTGAGTTTTGTCTTGATCTACCTCAAAGAACAACACCTCTAGTGGTAAAACAATCTAGTAAAACACATATGTGGTATGGGAAATCCTTTTCCTTTACCTTCTAATAAATTAAACCCGATGCTTGGGCTTTTCCCATAAAATACCTCAACACATAATATATAGTCTCCAGAAAAATAGTGAAGCTATGGCCACTCTTGTATTACCTTAACCTCCTCCCTTCAAAAACATTTGAGAAAACATTTCACATAAATCACCAACCCTCTTTTTTTTTCTTCTTCTTTTCTTTCTACAATTTAAAGGATTTTGTCAAAAACCCTTCTTTTAAATCTGACTATGATCACCTTTGATCATGGTATCACAAAAGAGTTTCTAAAAAAACATTGTTTTATTTTGACACAAAGCATTTACAATTGGCTTACCCTTACTTTATGTAACTTTAAAATCTTGAGAAAGCCTTTGTAGGAATTTTTGGTTTCTTAAAACCATAAAAATGAAATGATCCATATTTTATTTTCCTCTATGGATCATTCTATCCTTCTAAAACCTCTCCTTTTATTTAGTAATCCTTTTAGTTAAATCAAATGAAGGCCATAGTTACCACAATTAAACTTTTAGACTATTGATCTGTGATCAAATATCCATGGCATTACCATTAACACATGATCCCTCCTTCAACCTCACCACTCCATCAATGCTTGATCTGGGTAGTTGTTCAATTGACCAACAAATGGATTATCTACCCAAAGCCCTCCATCACTACTCAAGAAAATCATTTTTGGGCAACCATCTCTAGCATCACCCCTGGACCTTGGTAGTTATGCATGCCACTCTCTTCTTGCTCTCTTGTGTGGATAAGAGGGGAAGCCAACTTTTCCCTTGCATCACCAACCTAGGACCCTAACTTTTCTTTGGGTTTTGCTTTGTAGTCAACCCATCTACCTACAACCTTGAAGGGGGATCTATACCCTTTCTCTCATCTTAAATATTCCTATCTATGGATTTTATTCTACCTAATGCTTGAAATGGTAAATCAATCATTTTATACAAAGCCTCTATGTGGTGAGCCATGCAAGTTCCCTTGTAACGAGTTCAATCTTCAAAATAAAATCTTCTAAAATATCACCACTACTCTTTTCCCTCTCTACACCTTGATCTAGACTTCATAGTTCAAATTGGATACCGCCATCACCACCACCCCCTTCTTCTCACCTTGGCTTGAAATATTCAAAACATGCAAACCTTGTTGCCATCCTTTTTTTATTTGATGCCAAACACCACACCATATGCCCCTCTTTTTTTCAAATGGAGTTTCCCACTCCAAACTCTCAAAACATGGCCGGACCATGATTCTTTTAGCACCAGCTGGTGCAGCACCTCTGGCCCGACCAAAGCCCGACCAAACCCTATCCCTGGACTCCCCTCTCTCCCTCCAACCAAGCCCAACACGAGCAGCCCCATGGGCCACTCCACCCCAAACCCTAAAAAAACAGAAAACGCATGCAGGAAGCCTCTCCCGCTCGACCCCTTTCCTTCCCGCGCGCCCCTCCCTCCTGCTGACGTCTCCAGCATGACGCCACCCCGCCCCCACCTCCTACGTCATCCCGACATCCGCCCCGGCCACCCATTGGCCATGAGCCGCCGCACCTCCCTCCCATGCCCTTCAGCCCTATAAAAGCAACCCCTCTGCCCTCCTAACCCTCACTCCCACCTCTCCTCCCCTCCCTGAGACCTCGCAAGAGCACACGCGCTCTATCCCACGCTGCTCGCCGGAGAAGAAGCTCACCGGCGTGGTCACCGTGAGGAGGCGAGCAGGGGAGCTCGCCCCCGACGCCCTCTCTTCCCTCTCTTTCCTTCCTTTCCGCCGCCCTCTTCCCGCCCTAACACCTCCCTCTTCGCATCCAGGTCCGCCGGAGACCACCGCCTTCACCGGACCGGAACTCTGCGAGGAAACCGCCGGGAGGAGCTGTGGAGGACGAGCTAGCCACCGCCGAGCCACCCTAGACGCGCCCTGGACGGCCCCGACGCGCCACCACTCCGCCCAGCCCTCGCCGTCGCCCGGCCGGCCCTGAGCCGCTCGCCGATCGAGAACGCCTGCGTGCGTGGTCGCGAGGGAGACGACGCCGCGCGTGCATGGCATGGGCCACGTCGGCCATGCACATGGGCCCCGCCCGGGCCCTCTCTCCCCTTTCTTTTCTTTTATTTTCCCTCCCTCCACCTGTATAACCACCTGGGCCGGCCCAACACTGCCACCCTGCGCGGCCCAGAGCTTTCCCGCCCGTTTATTCGTTTGAAAATTTGAATTTGCAGTTTGTTGTGATAAAAAAACCCAGTGGCACTCTTTTGTTAATAACTCTAGATCCACAAACCCAAATTCAGTGAAACCAATTGCATTAGTTCACAAATTTAAATACCTTTCCAATGCCACTGGTCACGTATTTTTAGGATTTTTGTACGATTTTTAGTGAATTAAACATGCTCACTGTATTCTATCTAGTGTTTGTAATTCCTAAAATTGTAGGATTAATATTTTTGGGTAAATCCAATTGGGTTAGTCTTATTTTAGCACTGGCCATCTAGGAAAAATATTTTTAGTCACTGTTCATGCATATTTGTTACTATTAGTAATATGTGTGTGTCACATCATTTGTTGAACCAAAACTTTTTGTTTATTTAAAAACTTTGCCCATCTCTTTTATTAAAAATGGTCAACCTATGTTTTATTTCTGAAAAACAAAACCTTTCTCAACTTAAACCAAGTGTTATTGTTTTGCTTAAGAATTCAAAAGGAGTAGTACCTTGGTTACTTCCTATTTTTGGTATAGTGTTATGTAAGCAAAATACAATAGGAAAATGATGTCCTGCTTTTCCAAAAATGTTTTATGAGGCCAAAGCATTGCACTTGTCTTCTTTTTGGTGTTATCTACCAGGGGATATTTAAACTATGCCATGGTGATAACCGGAGAGGCAATTGCTACTTTGTGAGGCTCTCATACTTGTATTAAGTAAAATAAATGGGTTTTCTTTTGAAAAGTTGTTTTGAAGTAACTATAAGCCCTTTTGTATGTTAGCCCTTAGTAGAGTGCTTAGCTATTGATTGTTGATTGTTGATTGTTGTGTTGTTGGTACCATATGATTGATTGTGTTCCTTTTATATTTTCCGACGATAGATGCGAACGATTCCGGAGAAGAAGAAGTGGATCGGACAAGGATTTTATTTTTATTGTTGGAATTCTTATATTGATGAAGTTGAAGAAGTCCAGGGACAAATAAGCCAAGGCAAGCCATCTCTTGATCTCTGAATGTTAAATCACATATTGTGGTTACTTTGTTGTTATTATTGTCTCTCAATCTATCTTGTGTTGTTTCTACTTTTGTTGTTGGAGCATGCTCACCATGAGCATGTTTAGTCTCTTTGGCACCTCACCGACAACCCCCTTTAGTGACATGGTGGTTGTCATCATCATGATCTCGGTGTACCCTCTAAGTGTGATGGGTATGCCCACTTACCTTGAGTGTGTCGACCTCTCGACACCCTTTTTGCACCCCTTCGTGGTATGATAGTTAGTATCATGCCCTTGTTATACCTTCTACTTTGAGTTATGCTATGCATACTTACTCCCAAGTGTGCCGAACCTCTTGTTGATGCTATACATACTTACTCTCAAGTATGTTGCACCCTTGTTGATGTTCTGCATACTTACTCTCGAGTATGTTGAACCCCTTGTTGATCTTATGCATGCTTAACCTAAGCATGTATGCCCCCTTGACCGCCTATATTATCATCTTCTTAGTGGTATGATGAGTAACATCATGACCCTTGTTTAATCATCCTACTTATATTGTCCCTACACATGCTTATCCTAAGTATGTATGATCCCCTTGACACCTCATTTATCACCTCCTTAATGGTATGATGGCTAGCATCATGCCATTGTTGTCTCTTAGTTCTTACATGAAACTATAGGTTGGGAACCCCTTGGAAAAATACCTTGTTGAAAAGAACTTTTGAAAAACCTTGGGTGAGTTGGACTTACCTAAGTGTGTGTTTATGAAAGAAAAGGATCTTGGCAAAGATGGTTGGAAAGAGAATCTTGTTTATGAAAACTTTGGCGTCTAAGTATTCACCCGTGACAATTAACCCGCGCAACCACAGCTACTCCAACGTGGGCACGGAGCTTAGCTTGACGTTTGTTCTTCTTAGCATGAGGCACCGCACAACTATACAAGGGTACGGTTACCCCCGAGTCCGGGTTGTCATGGTTGGGACAATAGTATAACGGGGGCTGACCCGTCCGGAAGACACTATGGGTCTCCTGGCTTGGCGGTGGAGCCACGCTCAAAGGGAGGTGAGCTGCCACAGTGCCGGGGAGGTACATACTCCATAGGGTAGGACCTCTTGCTAAGTCGAATGGCGAAAGGCTATGTTCGGGTATCCGTCGTGGCATATGTTGTTACGCGGGGATGATGCCCACACGATAGGTATCCGGATAGAGGTGGGGAAAGTGTGCAAACTCTGCAGAGTAAAATCTATTCGAATAGCCGCGTCCGCGGTCATGGACGGTTGGAATGGCTGTTGCTTAGCCTGATGAGTTTTGGTTTACAAAATGGTTTGGCAAATGAAAGGAAAGAACTTGTTTTGAAGTACCGGAAGGGTACGGGAAAGGTTGTGTCGACCATATGGAGATGGTCGGGAAGGACAAATAAATTGGGTTACCCCATCCTAGTGTTTTATGTTGTGGAAATCTTTTGAAGTATCATCTTTAACAAAGATATAGAGATGTCATAGAAATGTCTTACCACCCTCTTAGTGTCCCCTTCAACTGTGATGTGGGATGCTATATCCACAAGAGAAACTTATTCTCTTTCACATGCTATATCCACAAGAGAAATGATTCTCTTTCACATGCTATATCCACAGAGAAACTATTCTTCCTCTCTTGTCTTCTTTAGTTAGAATTGTCACCTTCTGATGGTTTGCGAGTACAATGCAAATGTACTCGGCTTTGTCCCTGGCTATTTACTTGGCCAGACACTGGAGACTTGACAGATGAAGAAGGAGAGTGACGACGTCTATGCGAGCTAGGAATGTCTTCCCAGTCGATTGCATGTAGGGTTAAGGCAGATGACTTGGGCTCTACGCTGCTGAAGTGATTCTGCTACTCTGATGATTAGATTAGGCCCTTTGAGGCTATCTTGTAAAGATGGGTCATGTGACCTTATTGTAATTTTCTTATTCCGTTTTGTAAAGGATGATGTAATTTGATATCGGTTCGGTTATGTGTTCACGGCACACTGATCATGGGAACGTGAGAGCGTATACATAACAGGGTATTTCGGACAACTAGTCCGGGGTCCCCACAGAGAATGAGAGAGATTTGTTTTTTTTGTGAGAGGGACAACAGAAGGATCCGGAAGGACCAGGACTTCCAATACGCATCTGATGCGTCTTCTCTTGACAAAAAGATGATGGCTTTGCGTACCTATTGCACATGACTTGTGCTCACTGAAGTGTGGGACCACACGCGTGGGCACCACACGTAAGTGACAGACCTGTTGGTGTAAAAACTCGGTTGATTATTATAGTGCATTAGAACAAAGTTTCCTATGGATTCAAGGGTAGGAAATCCAAGTTAACTCATTTACATGACATTATTTTTTCCGTGAAGCAAAGTTAACACTATCAATTGGTACATTTTGGAGTGACTAAGAAGGATCATGGCTTACTTATTCGTTTAATTTCACGTGTTAAACTTGTCTAAATCTTGTTCAAACCTAGGATTTGACCAAGATTCAAATGGGCAGAAAAATAAATAAAAAACAGAAAAATGAAAAACCAAATCACATAGTCTTCTTATGTCATATAGTAAGCACTAAAGTTGATAAACAAGGTCTAGAAATATCAAACCATACAAATCATGTATCTACCCCTAACCCCTAAACTATGTCTTATGAAGTCAAGCATGAAGAAGTGGTTTTGGGTTTCAAACATGGAAATTTCAAAAACCTCCCAAAAACTACATTTTAGAGTGACTAAGAAGGATACATGCTTCCCTTTTCATATTCATGTTTTAAGCTTATTTAAATTATCTTGGTCAAACCTAGGATTTGACAAGATTCAAATGGGCATCAAAATTGAAAAAAAATCTGAAAAAAAAAAACAAAAGCAAATAGTTTTCTTATGTCATATAGTAAGCATTAAAGTTGAGAAACAAGGTCTAGACATATTCAAACTAGACAAAATCATGTATCTATACCCCTAACCCCTGAACTCTCTGTCTTATGAAGTCAAGCATACGAAGAGAAGTGGTTTTGGGTTTCAAACATGGAAATTTGAAAAACCTCCCAAAAACTTCATTTTAGAATGACAAAGAAGGATAAATGCTTCCCTTTTCATATTCATGTTTTAAGCTTGTTTAAATTATCTTGGTCAAACCTGGGATTTGACAAGATTCAAATGGGCATCGAAATTGAAAAAAAAAATCAGAAAAAAGAAAAACCAAAGCAAATAGTTTTCGTATGTCATATAGTAACTAGACAAATCATGTATCTATACCCCCCTAACCCTAAACTCCGTCTTATGAAGTCAAGCATATGAAGAAGTGGTTTTGGGTTTCAAACATGGAAATTTCAAAAACCCTCCCAACAGTTTCATTTTAGAGTGATTAAGAAGGATCCATGCTTACCTTTGCATTTTCATATTTTAAACTTGTTTAAATCATTATCAAACCTAGGATTTTACCAAGATACAAATGGGTGGGCACAAAATTCAAAAAAATCAGAAAAATGAAAAACAAAAGCACATAGTCTTCTTATGCCATATCGTGTATGCACTCAAGTTAAACGAGGTCTAGGTATATCCAAACCAGACAAATCATGTATCTACACCCTGTCGATCTTATGAAGTCTAGCATGAAGAGAAGTCGTTTTGGGTTTCAAACATGCATGGAAATTTCAAGAACATCCCAAAAGCTTCATTTTAGAGTGACTAAGAAGGATATATACATGCTTCCCTTTTCATTTTCATGTTTTAAACTTGTTTAAATCTTGGTCAAACCTAGGATTTGACCAAGATTCAAATATATGGGCATAAAATTCAAAAAAACAGAAAAATTAAAAACCAAGGCACATAGTCTTCTTATGTCATATAGTAAACAATCAATTAAGTTGATAAACCAGGTCTAGACATATTCAAACTAGGAAAATCATGTATCTACCCCCTAACCCTAGCTAAACTATGTCTTATGAAGTCAAGCATGCATGAAGAGAAGTGGTTTTTGGTTTCAAGCATTTAAGCCAAAAGTAAGCATGGATCCTCCTTAATTAGTCATGTAAAATGAAGCTTTTGGGAGGTTTGTGAAATTTCCATGTTTGAAACCCAAAACCACTTAAGACAGAGTTTATGGTTAGGTGTGTAGATACATGATTTTTCTATGTCTAGACCTTGTTTATCAACAGATGCTTACTATATGACATAAGAAGGCTATATATATGTGTGCTTTGGTTTTCATTTTTGACTTTTTCTAACTTTTACGCCCATTTGAATCTTGGTCAAATACATACTAGGTTTGACCAAGGTTTAAACAAGTTTAAAACATGGCAATGAAAAGGTAAGCATGGATCATTCTTAGTCTCTCTAAAATGAAGCTTTTGGGAGGTTTTTGAAATTTCCATGTTTGAAACCAAAATCACTTCTCTTCATATGCTTGGCTTCATAAGACAAAGATTAGGGTTAGGGGTAGATATATACATGTTTTGGGAGGTTTTTGAAATTTCCATGTTTGAAACCCAAATCCACTTCTCTTCATCCTTGGCGTCTTCATAAGACAAAAGTATAGGGTTATGCATGGGTAGATGCATGCTTTTTTGGTTTGAATATGTATAGACCTTGTTTAATTATCAACTTAATTGAATGCTTACTATATATATGACATAAGAAGGCTATATATGTGCTTTGTTTTTCATTTTTGATTTTTTCTGAATTTTTATGCCCATTTGAATCTTGTTCAAATCCTAGGTTTGATCAAGATTTAAAAACAAGTTTAAAAAATGAAAATGAAAGGTAAGCCAATCCTTCTTAGTCTTGTAAAATGAAGCTTTTTGGGAGGTTTGTGAATTTTCATGTTTGAAAAAAAGCACTTCTCTTCATGCTTGACTTCATAAGGCAGTTTAGGGTTAGGGGGTGTAGATACATGATTTGTCTGGTTTGAATATGTCCAAATCTTATTTATCAACTTTTGAATGCATGCTACTCTCTCAAAGAAAAACTTTTGAATGCTTACTATATGACATAAGAAGACTATATGATTTTAAAATTCAAACATATGGTAAGCATTCTTATGTCATATAGTAAGCATTCAAGTTGATAAACAAGCAAGATTTGGACATATTCAAACCAGACAAATCATGTATCTACCCCTAACCCCTAATTAAATTGTCTTATGAAGTCTAGCATGAAAAGAAGTGGTTTGGGTTTCAAACATAGAAATTTCAAAACCTCCCAAAAACTTCATTTTAGAGTGACTAAGAAGGTACAAGCTTCCCTTTTCATTTTCATGTTTTAAACTTGTTTAAATCTTGGTCAAACCTCTAGGATTTGACCAAAAGATTCAAATGGGCATAGAAATTTATAAAAAATCAAAAGAATGAAAAACCAAAGGACATAACATTCTTATGTCATATATATATAGTAAGCATTCAAGTTGATAAACAAGGTCTAGACATATTCAAACCAGAAAATCATGTATATATCTACCCTAACCCTAAACTCTGTCTTATGAAGTCAAGCATGCATGAAGAGAAGTGGTTTTTGGTTTCAAACATGGAAATTTCGAAAACCCTCCCAAAGCTACATTTTGGAGTGACTAAGAAGGATATATAGATGCTTCATTTTTCATATTCATGATTTAAACTTGTTTAAACCATGTTCAAACCTAGGATTTGACCAAGATTGAAATGGGCATAAAATTTTAAAAAAATAAAAAAATAAAAAAACAAGGCACATAGTATTCTTATGTCATATAGTAAGCATTCAATTAAGTTGATAAACAAGGTCTAGACATATTCAAACCAGGAAAATCATGCATCTACCCCTAACCCTAGCTAAACTCTATCTTATGAAGTCAAGCATGCATGAAGAGAAGTGGTTTTTGGTTTCAAACATTTAAGCCAAAAGCCCCTTTTCAAATATTTCAAACTTATTCAAATTTGGTTCAAATTTGAAAGACATACAAGTTATAGCACACATAGTGCATACATTTTCACACATATTGCACTAGATGCTAACCCTATAGTTTGAGGCCATTTGGGTGACCTAGGTCGAAAAAATTCTTGGATTAGAATCGTGTTGTTCGAACCCTAGTTGGATTTTTTGAACCCTTGATCTGTAGAACTGGGCAAAACCTAGTTTAACCTATTTAATTATAGATTCGTATATCGATTTTTCTACAAGTACTACCTTTTTATTATTACTATGCAGCACATGGGTGTTTGCCGTCGAGTGAAACTCGGAGGAAGAGGGATCACTTGGAAGGAGAGAAGAAGGGAGAGCATTATGGTGTCTTCCCTTTTTGGGTGATGATGTTGACTTTTGTGCGGGTTTGTCGGTGAGCAGGAGGTGCGACGAGCGAGTCGAGCGAGGCGAGAATGAGAGAGATTTGTTTTTGTGAGAGGGACAACCGAAGGATCAGAAGGACCCACGGACTTCCAATACGCATCTGATCGTCTTCTCTTGACAAAGAAGATGGCTGGGAGTTTGCATACCTATTGCACGTGACTTGTACTCACTGAAGCGTGGGACCACACGCGTGGGCACCACACGTAAGTGAGACCTGTTGGTGTAAAAACTCGGTTGATTATTATAGTGCATTAGAACAAAGTTTCCTATGGATTCAAGGGTAGGAAATCCAAGTTAACTCATTTACATGACATTATTTTTTCCATGAAGCAAAGTTAACACTATCAATTGGTACATTTTGGAGTGACTAAGAAGGATCAAGGCTTACTTATTCGTTTAATTTCACGTGTTAAACTTGTCTAAATCTTGTTCAAACCTAGGATTTGACCAAGATTCAAATGGGCAGAAAAATAAATAAAAAATAGAAAAATGAAAAACCAAATCACATAGTCTTCTTATGTCATATAGTAAGCACTAAAATTGATAAACAAGGTCTAGAAATATCAAACCATACAAATCATGTATATACCCCCTAACCCCTAAACTATGTCTTATGAAGTCAAGCATGAAGAGAAGTGGTTTTGGGTTTCAAACATGGAAATTTCAAAAACCTCCCAAAAACTACATTTTAGAGTGACTAAGAAGGATACATGCTTCCCTTTTCATATTCATGTTTTAAGCTTGTTTAAATTATCTTGGTCAAACCTAGGATTTGACAAGATTCAAATGGGCATCAAAATTGAAAAAAAATCTGAAAAAAGAAAAAAAAAGCAAATAGTTTTCTTATGTCATATAGTAAGCATTAAAGTTGATAAACAAGGTCTAGACATATTCAAACTAGACAAATCATGTATCTATACCCCCTAACCTGAACTCTGTCTTATGAAGTCAAGCATACGAAGAGAAGTGGTTTTGGGTTTCAAACATGGAAATTTGAAAAACCTCCCAAAAACTTCATTTAGAGTGACAAAGAAGGATACATGCTTCCCTTTTCATATTCATGTTTAAGCTTGTTTAAATTATCTTGGTCAAACCTAGGATTTGACAAGATTCAAATGGGCATCAAAATTGAAAAAAAATCAGAAAAAAAGAAAAACCAAAGCAAATAGTTTTCTTATGTCATATAGTAACTAGACAAATCATGTATCTATACCCCGGCCCTAACCCCTGAACTCCGTCTTATGAAGTCAAGCAGATGAAGAGAAGTGGTTTTGGGTTGTGTTACCCTCCAAAACCCACCGACGGGCAATGGCTAAGCAACACGAAG
Organism: Lolium multiflorum; assembly: GCA_030979885.1. Classification (NCBI taxonomy): domain Eukaryota; kingdom Viridiplantae; phylum Streptophyta; class Magnoliopsida; order Poales; family Poaceae; genus Lolium; species Lolium multiflorum. The sequence goes on from CM061749.1 coordinate 187,728,988, forward strand.
AGCCGTGAGGCTCCCAAGGCCGCTTAGTGGACCCTGGCACCTCGCGTCGTCCCGCAAATCTTCCGGCCACGTCCTGGCGGTTGCTAGGTGTGCCTGACCTAGACCCGATCGGGAAGGTGTTAGAGTGCTTCGATTGTTCCTGCGGTAGACACGTAAACATTAAATACGAGCCCTATCGGCTCTCGGGTTGCCCTGTGGATCGGCTCAAGGAGCGGTCGCCCCATGGTTCACGTTGGATTTACAATGACATGGGGATCTGCTTGATCAAAACAAAGTTAAACCAATCTACGACAGTTTAGGGTTTTCACCGCATAGCCGGAACGTCCTACGTGTGATCGGGCCTAGCAGCTACGGAAGATGATGCAAACTACCCCTACGAGAGGCCTAAAAACCAACATAACGTTGATTCCCGGAACATCCCTTGCAGGGACGGTGAACAACACCTAACGCACTACCGGATCGTCGACCCCAGCATAAGGCCTAACTATGCAGATATTAAACTAATCCTTGCCGAACAGGAGCAACTAACGGATCGGATCTACTAAGTAACGAACAGGCAAGATGCCCTTACAGATAGGTGTAAGGGCAGCTAGGTGTCGGACGGAATTGCCACGCGATACGCACGAGAAAGCATCAATGCAAGCCCTAAACACCTAAGGATAAATATCTGCTCGCCATCAACAAGCTTCGACGAGCAGTACAAGGTAGGCAGATCGCGTGTCTTGCCTAGATCGCAAATGCGATCTAGGCAGCATGATGCTGCCGGAAGAAACCCTCGAAGAAAGGGGTGGCGATGCGCTGATTTGTGTTTGTTGTGAACGATGATTGTCCTTCTTTTCCGATAACCCTAGATACATATTTATAGTCCAAGGGACTTTCTAATTGAGGCGTGCACCTAACCGTACACGGGCCGGACTCTATCTTTTAATCTAAATACGATACGATCTACTATATTACAGATACATGGGCAACTTAGCCCAAACTCTTAGCAAGGCCGCTTCGAAGATGCTCCATGTGTACGTCCTTCAAGCCCATCTTCACTTGGCCCATCTCTGATTTGGCCAAATCGGTGATAACACATGCCCCTGGTTTGTAATGATAATATCAAAACCATGTTTTTCCTTCGAGGGGTCGTGTCGTGGCAGAGCAGAACCGTCGCAGTATTCTTCATCATGACGTCTTGCCTTCTCAACTCCTCTGCATGATTTGACAATTTTGGCCCTATACCCTCGAACTGTTCGAGCATTGATCTCCAATACATCCCCCTTTATTCCGCATCGAACAGTTCTCTTCCTCATCCCCTTGCTCCAAACCAGCCGTCAGCCAAAAAACCTCCTCCTTCATAGCCATGTCTTCTCCTTCCTCTTCCCAACCCTCTTCCGCAAGTGAGGGAGAGCCGGAGGTCAATCAGACGGAAGCATACAACCGGCGCGCTCCCGAGCATTGGGATGAGCAGGTGACTTTGACTTCGTGCCCGAAGGCCGACCCGAAGACCTCGTCTGGTCGGATGGTGACATGCCCTGACTGACGGGGAAGATGATCTTCGGTTCTTGATCGATGGAGAACTAGAGGCGGAGAGCGACAACAACGACCCTCTCTTCGGGGTAAATTCACTTCCTCCACCAAAAGAGGAAGAAGAAGAAGAAGAAGAGACGACGAAGACGACGTCTCCTCCGACACGAAGAAGGAACCAGAGGATGACACCTCCTCCGAGGAACCGCCGCCAAAGCGCATCCGTGGCTGGGCCTGGTCCGATGAGGAGGATGATGATGACGAAGAAGAGGCCTCCGCTGAAGGTCACAGTAGCACGACGAGGAATTCGTCAACATGGCGATGAGGGCAGCTACCCCAGCGACGACGAAGACGACAACAGCCCTTAGAGTAGGGATTCACTAGCATAAGACTAGCAGTAGCAATCTGTTCCCCTTTTGTTTGAGTAATCAGCTCTTCCTTGTAAGAAATCCCTTTTTAATCAATGAAGATGGATAGATTCCTCCTTTTGAGGGCAACCAGCTCTTCCATGTAAGAAATCTGATTTATCAATGAAGAATTTCCTCCAATTTGACTTTGTCGATTTTCCTCAAATCGATTTAGCCGATTCTCTCTCAACTGATTTTGCCGATTTTACTTAACCAATGCTTAATAAGCCGATGTTAACGCATCGGTCCTACGTAATCCATCCTTCCATTCCTCAACTAACGACTTTGAGACCTGGTAATCTTCAAGAATTCATCATTTGTTGAAGAAAGTTACGGCGAAGGATCAGCCGATGATATCCCAATCGGCTTCTAAACAGAACATCCACCAAGACCAGCTGCCCCCGAGCCTCAGTCAAGGCGAGACTAGCGGTGAGGATGCGCAGATCGAACAAAGGGCTTTGTAGGTAATTTGAGGCAGTCACTATGCAGAACCAGCCAAACTTGCCCCCATTGATTACCTTCCCTCCACTGAAAGCCGATGTTGTAGATGAATCACCAACAGCTTAACTGATGCTTCTGACAGTACTGCCGAATTCGCATCTTGAACATGCAGCTGGTAGATCTTGTGTAATTGTACTAGAGTCGATGTCCAAGCATCGGCTATGCTGAAATTTTCGTATTTTTTCGATTTTTTACCAGCCGATTAATTTCTGAATCGGCTCACCTGGGTACATTTTCGCGGTCTTGTACGCCTTGTACCTTCTCTGTATATGCCCCCCGAGCTCCTTCAATTCAACGATGCGGCTTCGGTGAGAATATTGAGATCGTCATCTTGGTCAAGCCTATGGGCAGTTTCGGGCGCCCAAACTGACGCTTCTGCTAGCACCGCTACACTTGAAGGCTTGCAAACGAAGTTGGAGGTCCTCGCAGAGAAGACCTGAGTCACCAATCAGTTGGAGGTCCTCGCAGAGTAGAGCCTCGCCATGTAACTCGAAGACTACCTCATCAGGCTTCTTCTTATAACAGTTTGTACCCCTTGAGTCGATGGCCGTGTATCGGCTTGTCATTCTTAAGTCGATGTCTACGCATCGGCTGTGCTCAAAATTTTGGATTTTCCATTTTTAAACCTTGAGCTACTGGGCCTTTGGCATGCATCCTCAGCTTCGTATCCTCGTGTCTCACCCATCTATGTGCCCCCCGAGCCGATTCTGTCCAGTAATTGATGGTATCGGCTCTTCGGGCATCTGTTGGATCAATGCTGAACACAAACGAAGGTATGTTGAGGATAGTTTTGGCCGTTGCGGGAATCGGCCTCCCTCTTCATTGCAATGCTTGACGATGGTTTGCAACTTCTCGGATTTCCACTGTAGCTACGTGGCATGCTGGAGATAAGATCTTTTGCTTTTCATTTTCTGAGGGCCGATCTCAGGGATCGGCCTTGCCTACGTCCAATGTCTTGAGCTACTCTGTTAGGCCGGTGGATAAAACCAGCCTTACCCATTTTTTGAAGCTTCGATGCGCTCACGGCCCTCTAAGCTGATTCCAGAGAGCGGCTCTTGGTTATCTGCTTCCCACACGCTCATGGCAGCTAACGATATCTCGATTGAGTCATCCGCCTACACTTCATCTCCATCCCACTATATGATGCATTGGTGCATTGTGGATGGAATGCAGTTAGCATGAATCCAGTCCCTTCCTAATAGGACGGCGTAATTGCTTTTGCTATGAAGAACGCGGTAGGTATGGTTTTCCGGCCTACGTAAGCTCTACATTCAGAACACCTTTTCGACGCCTTTGGCCGTTGAAGTCGCTTAATGTGATGTTGGTCTTGATCAGATCATCGCTGGAATGCCCCAAACGTCGTAGCACGGAATACGGAATTATGTTGACTGCCGCTCCGGTGTCAACCAACATCTTGCTGACAGGCTGCCTGTTGATGTAACCCCTCAAGTATAGGGCTTTCAAGTGCCTATAGCTTCTATCTCGTGGCTTCTCAAAGATAACTGGTCGTGGACCGCGGTCGAATTGAGCCACTGATACTTCCTCGTCGTTTGGAGCGCGAAACTCCAGCGGGAGTATGAACACCATGTTTGTGTCAGCCGACGTTCCTACATCGGCCTCAGCCGATGCCTGTGCAACGGCACCGTCTGTTTGGGCGCCATACTTTCTTTGGCGGCGCGCCTTTGTCTCCATGGTTTGCTGAATTTCGCGGCCAGATCGGGCCGCGCACGCAACGTGCACAGTACTTGTGCCTCGGCTTCTTCAAGTTCCGCAGGCGGCGCACTGCTGCCACGAGAATGGCTGAGTCCATCGGGCACCACCTTGGTCGGTGATACCTATCTTCGTCATCTGACTCCTCAAAGTCTTCTTCTTGAGATGACTCAGCTCGTTTATTCTGAGGTGGGAGAGGCCCTAGACGCTCAAACACTGAAACCTCATTTGTCCTTCTCCTTTGCTGTTTGCATTCTGGGCAGTTCTCGATTGTTGGCAATCGGCTCATTCCTGAGTCCCAGCAATGTTTGAAGAAGGGACAGTTCCAGTGCTTGTCCACGTCATCTTGCTCCCTGACCTCCCTCTAGCGTGAGGCTCGTGCCGTCGTTGTTTTGTCGTGCGACGATACCTTACGTGACGCATCGACCGACGATATCTTTCGTCGTCTTCGTCGTGGCGTCGACGTCGGTCGTCTGCTGCTCGTATTTGTTGAGGAGATGCACGGAGAGTGGGCGCGGATACCGTATGCTTCTCACCTCCTCCTCGGTTAGGTACCGTCTATCATCATCTTGGGGCCGGTCGCGTGGAACGGCCTCCTCTTTATCTTTGCCACGAGAGTCTCTCTGCTTTGTCCGCGCCATGGCGGTTCACAAACCCTGCCAAGTCGACACTAAGGAGAACCCTGGCTCCCTTATGGAGAGCTGAGATCCACCGTGTTGACGCACGGACGCGCGTTTCCTTTGAGCTTGATTGAAATGCCCGCAAAGGAGCCGATGAGCTCGGCTTCACAGATGGCCTTCAGCTCATCGCATTTCTTCTTGTGTTCTGCAGGAAGATCCTTGTATGTGTCTGTTCCTCTGCCATCTCGGTGTCGGTGGTTGACGTGGATGTTGGAAGAGGTCACCAGTGTCGTGTAATGTGTTACCCTCCAAAACCCCAGACGGGCAATGGCTAAGCAACACGAAGGCCGGAGGCTCCCAAGGCCGCTTAGTGGACCCTGGCACCTCGCGTCGTCCCGCAAATCTTCCAGCCACGTCCTGGCGGTTGCTAGGGCGTGCCACCTGACCTAGACCCGATCAGGAAGGTGTTAGAGTGCTTCGATTGTTCCACATGGTAGACACGTAAACATTAAATACGAGCCCTATCGGCTCTCAGGTTGCCCGTGGATCGGCTCAAGGGCCGATCGCCCCATGGTTCACGTTGGATTTACAATGACATGGGGATCCTGCTTGATCAAAACAAAGCTAAACCGATCTACGACAGGTTTAGGGTTTTCACCGCATAACCGGAACGTCCTACGTGTGATCGGGCCTAGCAGCTACGGAAGATGATGCAAACTACCCCTACGAGAGGCCTAAAAACCAACACACGTTGATTCCGGAACATCCCTTGCAGGACGGTGAACAACACGTAACGCACACGGATCGTCCGACCCCGGCCTAACTATGCGAGATTAAACTAATCCTGGAGCAAGGAGCAACTATAACGGATCGGAACTACTAAGTAACGAACAGGCAAGATGCTGCCCTTACACCTGGATAGGTGTAAGGGCAGCTAGGTGTCGAGGGACGGCATTGCCACGCAGATACGCACGAGAAAGCATCAATGCAAGCCCCTAAACACCTAAGGATAAGTAGTACTGCTCGCCATCAACAACGCTTCAGCACGAGCAGTACAAGGTAGACGAATAAACGTGTACTGCCTAGATCGCAAGATGCGATCTAGGCAGCATGATGCTTACCCGGAAGAAACCCTCGAAGAAAGGGGTGGCGATGCGCCTGATTTGTGTTTGTTGTGAACGATGATTGTCCTTCTTTTCCGATAACCCTAGATACATATTTATAGTCCAAGGGACTTTCTAATTGAGGCGTGCACCTAACCGTGCACGGGCCAGACTCTATCTTTTAATCTAAACACGATACAATCTACTATATTACAGATACATGGGCAACTTAGCCCAAACTCTTAGCGCAAGGCCGCTTCGAAGATGCTCCATGTGTACGTCCTTCAAGCCCATCTTCACTTACGGCCCATCTCCTGATTTGGCCAAAATCGGGTGGTAACAGGTTTCAAACATGGAAATTTCAAAAAACCCTCCCAAAAGCTTCATTTTAGAGTTACTAAGAAGGATCCATGCATGCTTACCTTTGCATTTTCATATTTTAAACTTGTTTAAATCATTATCAAGCCTAGGATTTTACCAAGATACAAATGGGTGGGCACAAAATTCAAAAAAATCAGAAAAATGAAACAAAAGCACATAGTCTTCTTATGCCATATCGTGTATGCACTCAAGTTAAACGAGGTCTAGGTATATCCAAACCACACAAATCATGTATCTACACCCTGTCGATCTTATGAAGTCTAGCATGAAGAGAAGTCGTTTTGGGTTTCAAACATGCATGGAAATTTCAAGAACATCCCAAAAGCTTCATTTTAGAGTGACTAAGAAGGATACATGCTTCCCTTTTCATTTTCATGTTTTAAACTTGTTTAAATCTTGGTCAAACCTAGATTTGACCAAGATTGAAATATATGGGCATAAAATTCAAAAAAAACAAAAAAATTAAAAACCAAGGCACATAGTCTTCTTATGTCATATAGTAAACAATCAATTAAGTTGATAAACCAGGTCTAGACATATTCAAACCAGGAAAATCATGTATCTAACGCCCTAACCCTAAACTCTGTCTTATGAAGTCAAGCATGCATGAAGAGAAGTGGTTTTTGGTTTCAAACGTTTAACCCAAAAGGTAAGCATGGATCCTCCTTAATTAGTCACTCTAAAATGAAGCTTTTGGGAGGTTTGTGAAATTCCATGTTTGAAACCTGATACGTCTCAAACGTATCTATAATCTCTTATGTTCCATGCTACTTTTATGACAATACTTGAATGTTTTATACATACTTTACAGCATTATTATACATTTTCCGGCACTAACCTATTAACAAGATGCCGAAGTGCCAGTTGTTGTTTTCTGCTGTTTTTGGTTTCAGAAATCCTAGTAAGGAAATATTCTCGGAATTGGACGAAATCAACGCCCAGGTCCTATTTTTACACGAAGCTTCTAGAAGACCGAAAGGGAAACAAAGTGGGGCCCCGACGCGGCCACACACCAGGGCGGCGCGGCCCAAGCCCTGGCCGCGCCGGCCTGTTGTGTGGGCCCCTCGCGTCGCCCCGACCTACCCTTCCGCCTACATATAGCCTTCATCGCGAAACCCCCCGTACCGAGAGCCACGATACGGAAAACCTTCCAAGACGCCGCCGTCGCGAATCCCATCTCGGGGGATTCAGGAGATCGCCTGCCGGAGAGGGGAATCATCACCGGAGGGGCTCTACATCATCATGCCAGCCTCCGGATTGATGCGTGAGTAGTTCATCCTTGGACTATGGGTCCATAGCGGTAGCTAGATGGTTGTCTTCTCCGCTTGTGCTATCATTCTTTAGATCTTGTGAGCTGCCTAACATGATCAAGATCATCATTTGTAATGCTACATGTTGTGTTTGGCGGGATCCGATGAATATAGAATATTACGTTAAGTTGATTATCAATCTATCATATATGTGTTGTTTATGTTCTTGCATGCTCTCCGTTGCTAGTAGAGGCTCTGGCCAAGTTGATACTTGTAACTCCAAGAGGGAGTAATTATGCTCGATAGTGGGTTCATGCCTCCATTTAATCTGGGACAGTGAGAGAAAGTTCTAAGGTTGTGGATGTGCTGTTGCTACTAGGGATAAAACATTGATGCTTTGTCTAAGGATATTTGTGTTGATTACATTACGCACCATACTTAATGCAATTATCTGTTGTTTACAACTTAATACTGGAAGGGGTTCAGATGATAACCTGAAGGTGGATTATTTAGGCATAGATGCATGTTGGATAGCGGTCTATGTACTTTGTCGTAATGCCCTGATTAAATCACATAGTAATCATCATTGATATGTATTGAATCTTTATTTGTCAATTGCCCGCCTGTAATTTGTTCACCCAGCATGTTAGTTATCTTATTGGAGAGACACCTCTAGTGAACTGTGGACCCCGCTCCATTCTTTTACATCTGAATACATTCTACTGTTCTTACTGGTCTTTGCAAACAAACACAATTTTCCACTCGATACGCTTAATCCTTTGTTTTCAGCAAGCCGTTGAGATTGACAACCTCACTGTTACGTTGGGGCAAAGTACTTTGATTGTGTTGTGCAGGTTCCACGTTGGCGCCGGTTTCACTGGTGTTGCGCCGCTACACCTCCTCCACCAACAACCTTCACGTGCTTCTTGGCTCCTATTGGTTCGATAACCTTGGTTTCTTTCTGAGGGAAAACTTGCTGCTGTGCGCATCACCTTCCTCTTGGGGTTCCCAACGGACGTGTACATCTACGCGCAAGCTCTTTTTGGCGCCGTTGCCGGGGAGATCAAGACACGCTGCAAGGGGAGACTCCATCTCTTTACTTTGTTTTTGTCTTGCTTTACTTTATTTTATTTACCATCTTGTTTGCTTCATATTAAAAACACAAAAAAATTAGTTACTTTATTTACTGTCTTATTTCCTAGCTCAATATCAAAACACAAAAAAATTAGTTACTTGTCTTTACTTTATTTGCTTAGTTTACTTTATTACTATTAAAATGAGTAATCCTGAAGTTGAAGTTCGTTCTTTTAAGCAACAAGGTGGAGAAAGTTTTAAAGATGCTTGGTACAGAATTAGTAATGCTCATCATAGGTGCATTAAGAAACACTCCACTATTATCCTTCTTAGGAACTTTTATGTTGGCTTATCTAGTTGGAATAGGTATGTTCTTGATACTCTTTCGGGAGGTAATTTCCTAGGTACTCCCGCTTTAGAAGCTAGTTGCATCATAGAGAGTCTAGTTGGAATACCACCTGTTAATGAAGTTAAAATTGAAATCTCTCTTGAGGATGTTATGAAAAAATTGGAAACCATAGAGAAAAAATTTCCAAGTATTGAAACTAAATTGGAAATGTTACTTGATAAAACTGATGAACTTGATAAATCCTTAGGAGGAATTGATGAAAGAATTAGTGTCCTAGGAACTTGTGTTGTCCATGATAATCAAACCAATAGGATTGATGAACTTGAAAAAGCTATGGGAACCTTGGGTTCAACTTTTTCTTCTCTTAAGTATAAGGAGAAAGCTTATGTGGGTAAAGAGCAAAAATTCATGTATGCCTCTAAGGTGCATAAACAAAAGAATTATTATAGGCCTAAAATTGATAAAACCCCTAGCACCACCATAGAAAATTTAGATAATGGAGCATCTAAGGTACCCTCTGCAACAAGTTGTGTTTGTAAGAAAAATAATGATGTTGATGCTTCTTCTCTTGATGTTACTTGATTTGCACTTTCGCCTAGCTGAAAGGCGTTAAAGAAAAGCACTTCTTGGGAGATAACCCATGTTTTATTTACTGTATTGTTGAGTCTTGGAAGTTGTTTACTACTGTAGCAACCTCTCCTTATCATGTTTTTGTGCCAAGTAAAGTTTCTATGCTAAAGTTGATACTATATTTGGGATTGCGCAGAAACAACATTGCTGTCATCACGAATTCTCGTGAGCTCTGTAAAAATTGAAAAAAACAAATTTACGAGCGTGATCCTCATATATGTACGCAACTTTCATTACTTTTGAGTTTTTCCATTTGAGCAAGTTAAGTGCCCTGCGATTCATCTTTACGAACTGTTCTTTTTTTGACAGATTCTGCCTTTTATTTCGCATTGCCTATGTTGAATGAGTTTCATTGTTCCATTAACTTTCATAAGCTTTGTGCAATGTCCAGAAGTGTTAAGAATGATTGTGTCACCTCTGAATATGTGAATTTTGATTATGCACTAACCCTCTAATGAGTTTGCTTGAAGTTTGTTGTGAAGGAAGTTTTCAAGGGTCAAGAGAAGAGGATGATATACTATGATCAAGAAGAGTGAAAGGTCTAAGCTTGGGGATTCCCGGTGGTTCATCCCTGCATATTTTAAGAAGACTCAATCTAAGCTTGGGGATGCCCAAGGCATCCCCTTCTTCATCGACAACATTATCGGGTCACTTCTAGTGAAACTATATTTTTATTCCATCACATCCTATGTTCTTTACTTGGAGCGTCGGTTTGCTTTTATTTTCGTTTTGGTTTGAATAAAGTTGGATCCCATCATTCGTATATTGGAGATATTACGCTCCACTTTTTCATATGGAACACTTGTGTTCTTAGTTGTGCTTTAATGTTCATGGCGAAGGCTGAAATTGCTTCGTTAAATTGCTATTTGGTTGGAATCAGAAAATGCATATGGTTTGGAATAACTTGGCAATTGTTTGAGATCTCATAGATCATGTTTAAGCTTTGCATCATGTAGTTTAATCTATTAATGAAGAACTACCGTAGAGCTTGTTTAATTTGGTTTGCATGATTGGTCTCTCTAAGTCTAGATATTTTCTGGTAAAGTGTTTGAACAACAAGGAAGACAGTGTAGAGCCTTATAATGTTTGCAATATGTTCTTGTGTAAGGTTTGCTGTACCTGTTCATACTTGTGTTTGCTTCAAACAACCTTGCTAGCCCAAACCTTGTACTGAGAGGAAATGCTTGTGCATCCAGACACCTTGAGCCAAAACCCATGCCATTTGTGTCCACCATATCTACCTACTATGTGGTATTTTTCTGCCATTCCAAAGTAAATTACTTGAGTGCTACCTTTAAAATTTCACTCCTTTATCTTTGAAATATATAGCTCATGGGACAAATAGCTTAAAAACTATTGTGGTAATGAATATGTAGTTATGTGTCTTAATTCTTATAAGTTGCTTGTTGAGCGGTAACCATGTTTCTGGGGACGCCATCAACTTTTTACCTTTGTTGGATATCATGTGAGATTCTATGCATGTTCGTCTTGTCTGAAGTAAGTGCGATTTCATGATCAAATGGTTTGAGTATGCATATGCTAGAGAAGAACATTGGGCCGCTAACTAAAGCCATGTATCATGGTGGAAGTTTCAGTTTGGACATACAACCTCAATCTCTTATGAGAATATTATTTGTTGTTGAATGCTTAAGCATTGAAAGAGGAGTCCATTATCTGTTGTCTATGTTGTCCCGGTATGGATGTCTAAGTTGAGAATAATCAAAAGCGAGAAATCCAATGCGTGCTTTCTCCTTAGACCTTTGTATAGGCGGCATAGAGGTACCCCTTTGTGACACTTGGTTGAAACATATGTCATGCAATGATAATCCGTGTTTTCCGAGCTGATTAGGACAAGGTGCGAGCACTATTAGTACTCTATGCATGAGACATGCAACTTGTAGGAAGTATTATGCATAGCACATATGAATTATTACTACCGTTGACAAAATTGTTTCTATGTTTTCAAAACAAAAGCTCTAGCACGAAAATAGTAATCCATGCTTCCCTCTGCGAAGGGCCATTCTTTTACTTTATGTTGAGTCAGTTTACCCACTTCTTTCTATCTTAGAAGCAAACACTTGTGTTAACTGTGTGCATTGATTCTTACATGTTTACTTATTGCACTTGTTATATTACTCTATGTTGACAAATATCCATGAGATATACATGTTACAAGTTGAAAGCAATTGCTGAAACTTAATCATCCTTTGTGTTGCTTCAATGCATTCTACTTTGAATTTATTTCTTATGAGTTAGCTCTTATGCAAGTCTTATTGATACTTGTTTGAAAGTACTATTCATGAAAAGTTTTGCTATATGATTCATTTGTTTAGTCATTATCTTTGTTAGCAATCTTTTGTTCAGATCACTCCATTCATCTCATATGCTTTACAATAATGTTGATCAAGATTATGTTGGTAGCATGTCACTTCAGAAATTATTTGCGTTATCGTTTACCTACTCGAGGACGAGTAGGAACTAAGCTTGGGGATGCTTGATACGTCTCAAACGTATCTATAATTTCTTATGTTCCATGCTACTTTTATGATAATACTTGAATGTTTTATACATACCTTACAGCATTATTATACATTTTCCGGCACTAACCTATTAACAAGATGCCGAAGTGCCAGTTGCTGTTTTCTGCTGTTTTTGGTTTCAGAAATCCTAGTAAGGAAATATTCTCGAATTGGACGAAATCAACGCCCAGGGTCCTATTTTACACGAAGCTTCTAGAAGACCGAAAGGGAAACGAAGTGGGGCCACGACGCGGCCACACACCAGGCGGCGCGGCCCAAGCCCCGGCCGCGCCGGCCTGTTGTGTGGACCCCTCATCGCCCCCTGACCTACCCTTCCGCCTACATATAGCCTTCGTCGCAAAACCCCCTGCGAGAGCCACGATACGGAAAACCTTCCAGAGACGCCGTCGCGAATCCCATCTCGGGATTCAGGAGATCGCCTCCGCACCCTGCCGAGAGGGGAATCATCACCGGAGGGGCTCTACATCATCATGCCAGCCTCCGGATTGATGCGTGAGTAGTTCATCCTTGGACTATGGGTCCATAGCAGTAGCTAGATGGTTGTCTTCTCCGCTTGTGCTATCATTCTTTAGATCTTGTGAGCTGCCTAACATGATCAAGATCATCTATTTGTAATGCTACATGTTGTGTTTGGCGGGATCCGATGAATATAGAATATTATGTTAAGTTGATTATCAATCTATCATATATGTGTTGTTTATGTTCTTGCATGCTCTCCGTTGCTAGTAGAGGCTCTGGCCAAGTTGATACTTGTAACTCCAAGAGGGAGTAATTATGCTCGATAGTGGGTTCATGCCTCCATTAAATCTGGGACAGTGACAGAAAGTTCTAAGATTGTGGATGTGCTGTTGCTACTAGGGATAAAACATTGATGCTTTGTCTAACGATATTTGTGTTGATTACATTACGCACCATACTTAATGCAATTATCTGTTGTTTACAACTTAATACTGGAAGGGGTTCGGATGATAACCTGAAGGTGGATTATTTAGGCATAGATGCATGTGGATAGCGGTCTATGTACTTTGTCGTAATGCCTGATTAAATCACATAGTAATCATCATTGATATGTATTGAATCTTTATTTGTCAATTGCCACCTGTAATTTGTTCACCCAACATGTTAGTTATCTTATTGGAGAGACACCTCTAGTGAACTGTGGACCCCTGGTCCATTCTTTTACATCTGAATACATTCGTTCTTACTGTTCTTTGCAAACAAACACCATTTTCCACTCGATACGCTTAATCCTTTGTTCAGCAAGCCGGTGAGATTGACAACCTCACGTTACGTTGGGGCAAAGTACTTCGATTGTGTTGTGCAGGTTCCACGGCGCCACACCGGTGTGTTGCCGCACTACACCTCCACCAACAACCTTCACGTGCTTCTTGGCTCCTACTGGTTCGATAACCTTGGTTTCTTTCTGAGGGAAAACTTGCTGCTGTGCGCATCACACCTTCCTCTTGGGGTTCCCAACGGACGTGTACATCTACGCGCATCAAAACCCAAAACCACTTAAGACAGAGTTTATGGTTAGGTGTGTAGATACATGATTTTCTTGTTTGAATATGTCTAGACCTTGTTTATCAACTTGAATGCTTACTATATGACATAAGAAGGCTATATATATGTGTGCTTTGGTTTTTCATTTTTTGACTTTTTCTGAACTTTTACGCCCATTTGAATCTTGGTCAAATACTAGGTTTGACCAAGGTTAAAACAAGTTTAAAACATGGCAATGAAAAGGTAAGCATGGATCATTCTTAGTCTCTCTAAAATGAAGCTTTTGGGAGGTTTTTGGAATTTCCATGTTTGAAACCCAAAATCACTTCTCTTCATATGCTTGGCTTCATAAGACAAAGATTAGGGTTAGGGGTAGATATATACATGTTTCGGGAGGTTTTTGAAATTTCCATGTTTGAAACCCAAATCCACTTCTCTTCATCCTTGACGTCTTCATAAGACAAAGTATAGGGTTATGCATGGGTAGATACATGCTTTTTTCTGGTTTGAATATGTATAGACCTTGTTTAATTATCAACTTATTTGAATGCTTACTATATATATGACATAAGAAGGCTATATATGTGCTTTGTTTTTCATTTTTTCCTTTTTATGCCCATTTGAATCTTTGTCAAATCCTAGGTTTGATCAAGATTTAAACAATTTTAAAAATGAAAATGAAAAGGTAAGCCTGGATCCTTCTTAGTCATTGTAAAATGAAGCTTTGGGAGGTTTGTGAAATTTCCATGTTTGAAACCCAGCACTTCTCTTCATGCTTGACTTCATAAGACGAGTTTAGGGTTTGGGGGTAGATACATGATTTGTCTGGTTTGAATATGTCCAAATCTTATTTATCAACTTTTGAATGCATGCTACTCTCTCAAAGAAAAACTTTTGAATGCTTACTATATGACATAACAAGACTATATGCTTTTAAAATTCAAACATATGGTAAGCATTCTTATGTCATATAGTAAGCATTCAAGTTGATAAACAAGGAAGGTTTGGACATATTCAAACCAGACAAATCATGTATCTACCCCTAACCCCTAATTAAATTATCTTATGAAGTCTAGCATGAAGAGAAGTGGTTTTTGGGTTTCAAACATGGAAATTTCAAAAACCTCCCAAAAACTTCATTTTAGAGTGACTAATAAGAAGGATATACAAGCTTCCCTTTTCATTTTCATGTTTTAAACTTGTTTAAATCTTGGTCAAACCTCTAGGATTTGACCAAAAGATTCAAATGGGCATAGAAATTCATAAAAAATCAAAGAATGAAAAACCAAAGGACATAACATTCTTATGTCATATATATATAGCATTCAAGTTGATAAACAAGGTATAGACATATTCAAACCAGAAAATCATGTATATATCTACCCCTAACCCTAAACTCTGTCTTATGAAGTCAAGCATGCATGAAGAGAAGTGGTTTTTGGTTTCAAACATGGAAATTTCGAAAATGTTATCACCAGATTTTGGCCAAATCAGGAGATGGGCCGTAAGTGAAGATGGGCTTTGAAGATTACACGTGGAGCATCTTTGAAGCGGCTTGATACGTCTCCAACGTATCGATAATTTCTTATGTTCCATGCTACTTTATTGATGATACCTACATGTTTTATGCACATTATATGTCGTATTTACGCATTTTCTGGAACTAACCTATTAACAAGATGCCGAAGAGCCTGTTTTCTGCTGTTTTTGGTTTCAGAAATCCTAGTAAGGAAATATTCTCGGAATTGGACGAAATCACCGCCCAGGGTCCTATTTTGCACGAAGCTTCCGAAGACCGAAGGGGAGTCAGTGGGGCCACGAGGTGGCGGTGATAGGGCGGCGCGGCCCAGGCCCTGGCCACGCGGCCCTGTCCCCTGGGCCCCTCGTGCCGCCTCTTGACCTGCCCTTTCGCCTACTTATAGCCTCCGTCGCGAAACCCCCAGTACCGAGAGCCACGATACGGAAAACCTTCCAGAGACGCCGCCGCGAATCCCATCTCGGGGGATTCAGGAGATCGCCTCGGAGAGGGGATTCATCTCCCGGAGGACTCTTCATCGCTATGATCGCCTCCGGAGTGATGAGTGAGTAGTTCACCCCTGGACTATGGGTCCATAGCAGTAGCTAGATGGTCGTCTTCTCCAAATTGTGCTTCATTGTTGGATCTTGTGAGCTGCCTAACATGATCAAGATCATCTATCTGTAATACTATATGTTGTGTTTGTCGGGATCCGATGGATAGAGAATGCTATGTTATGGTGATTATCAATCTATTGTTTATGTGTTGTTTATGATCTTGCATGCTCTCCGTTATTAGTAGAGGCTCTGGCCAAGTTTTTACTCTTAACTCCAAGAGGGAGTATTTATGCTCGATAGTGGGTTCATGCCTTCATTGAACTGGTGACAGAAAGTTCTAAGGTTGTGATGTGCTGTTGCCACTAGGGATAAAACATTGATTCTATGTCTAAGGATGTAGTTGTCGATTACATTACGCACCATACTTAATGCAATTGTCTGTTGCTTTGCAACTTAATACTGAATGGGGTTCGGATGATAACCTGAAGGTGTACTTTTTAGGCATAGATGCAGTTGGATGGCGGTTTATGTACTTTGTCGTAATGCCCGGATTAAATCTCACTATATTTATCATATCATGTATATGCATTGTTATGCCCTTCTCTATTTGTCAATTGCCCGACTGTAATTTGTTCACCCAAAATGCTTTTATCTTATGGGAGAGACACCTCTAGTGAACTGTGGACCCCGGTCCTATTCTTTACATCGCATACAATCTACTGCAATACTTGTTTTACTGTTTTCTTGCAAACAATCATCTTCCACACAATACGGTTAATCCTTTGTTACAGCAAGCCGGTGAGATTGACAACCTCACTGTTTCGTTGGGGCAAAGTACTTGGGTTGTGTTGTCCAGATTTCCACGTTGGCGCCGGAATCCCTGTTGTTGCGCCGCATCACATTTCGCCACCATCAACCTTCAAAGTGCTTCTTGGCTCCTACTGGTTCGATTAAACCTTGGTTTCATACTGAGGGAAACTTTCTTCTATACGCATCATACCTTCCACTTGGGGTTCCCAACGGACGTGTGCATCTACGCGTATCAAGCTAAATTTTTGGCGCCGTTGCCGGGGAGATCAAGACACGCTGCAAGGGGGTCTCCACTTCTCAATCTCTTTACTTTGTTTTTGTCTTGCTTTATTTTATTTACTACTTTGTTTGCTGCACCTAAACAAAACACAAAAAAATTAGTTGCTAGTTTTACTTTATTTACTGTCTTGCTCTCTATATCAAAAACACAAAAAAATTAGTTACTTGCATTTACTTTATCTAGTTTGCTTTATTTACCGTTGCTAAAATGAATACCCCTGAAAATACTAAGTTGTGTGACTTCACAAACGCAAATAATAATGATTTCCTATGCACCTATTGCTCCACCTGCTACTACAGCAGAATTCTTTGAAATTAAACCTGCTTTACTGAACTCTTGTTATGAGAGATCAATTTTCTGGTGTTAATTCTGATGATGCTGCTGCCCATCTTAACAATTTTGTTGAACTTTGTGAAATGCAAAAGTATAAGGATGTAGATGGTGATATTATTAAATTGAAAGTGTTTCCTTTCTCATTAAGAGGAAGAGCTAAAGATTGGTTGCTATCTTTGCCTAAGAATAGTATTGATTCATGGACTAAATGTAAGGATGCTTTTATTGGTAGATATTATCCTCCCGCTAAAATTATATCTTTGAGAAGTAGCATAATGAATTTTAAGCAATTATATACTGAACATGTTGCTCAAGCATGGGAGAGAATGAAAACTTTGGTAAAGAATTGCCCAACCCATGGACTCACTACTTGGATGATCATCCAAACCTTCTATGCAGGACTAAATTTTTCTTCGCGGAATTTATTGGATTCAGCTGCTGGAGGTACCTTTATTTCCATCACATTGGGGCGGCTACAAAACTTCTTGATGATATGATGATAAATTACTCTGAATGGCACACGGAAAGAGCTCCACAAGGTAAGAAGGTAAATTATGTTGAAGAAACCTCTTCCTTGAGTGATAAGATTGATGTGATTATGTCTATGCTTGTGAATGGTAGATCTAATGTAGATCCAAATAATGTTCCTTTAGCTTCATTGGTTGCTCAAGAAGAAAATGTTGATGTGAATTTCATTAAAAATAATAATTTCAACAACAATGCTTATAGGAACAACTCTGGTAATAACTATAGGCCATATCCTTCTGCTAATGGTAATGGTTATGGTAATTCTTATGGGAATTCTTACAACAATAATAGGAGTGTACCCTCTGGTCTTGAAGCTATGCTTAAAGAATTTATTAGTACACAAACTGCTTTTAACAAATCTGTTGAGGAAAAGCTTGATAAAATTGATATTATTGCTTCTAGAGTTGATAGACTTGCCTCTGATGTTAATCTTTTAAAATTGAAATTTATGCCTAATAATGATATTGATAATAAGATTACTACTACAGCAAGTGCCATCCAAGTTAGAATTAATGAGAATATAAGATTAATGGCTGAATTGCGTGCTAGGTGGGATAGAGAAGAAAATGAAAAACTAGCTAAAGAGAATAATGTAGCTAAAGTTTGGACTATTACCACCACTAGTAATGCTAATTCTTCACATGTTGCTGCACCTCCTACTATCAATGGTAAAATAATTGGTGTTGGCAATGTTTCTACTCCTAGTGCAAAGCAAACAAAACTGCCTGAAATTGCTAAAACTGCTGAAACTGCTTGTGATAAAACTGCTGAAATTTTTTCCAACCTTGGGAACAATGATCCCATTGCTGTAGCTCATAATGATTTAGATTTTGATGATTGCCACATCTCTGAAGTTATAAAGTTCTTACAAAAACTTGCTAAAAGTCCTAATGCTAGTGCTATAAATTTAGCCTTTACAAAACATATTACAAATGCTCTCATAAAAGCTAGAGAAGAGAAACTAAAACTTGAAACTTCTATTCCTAGAAAGTTAGAAGATGGTTGGGAGCCCATCATTAAAATGAAATTCAATGACTTTGAATGTAATGCTTTATGTGATCTTGGTGCAAGTATTTCTGTTATGCCTAAAAAGATTTATGATATGCTTGACTTGCCACCATTGAAGAATTGTTATTTGGATGTTAATCTTGCCGATAATGTTAAAAAGAAACCTTTGGGGAGGATTGATAATGTGCACATTACGGTTAACAATAACCTTGTCCCCGTTGATTTTGTTGTCTTGGATATCGAATGCAATGCATCTTGTCCTATTGTGTTGGGAAGACCTTTTCTTCGAACCGTTGGTGCTGTTATTGATATGAGGAAGGTAATATTAAATATCAATTTCCTCTCAAGAAAGGTATGGAACACTTCCCTAGAAAGAGAATGAAGTTGCCTTTTGATTCTATTATTAGAACAAGTTATGATGTTGATGCTTCTACTCTTGATATTACTTGATTTGCACTTTCTGCTGAAAGGCGTTAAAGAAAAGCGCTTATGGGAGACAACCCATGTTTTTACTACAGTACTTTGTTTTATATTTGAGTCTTGGAAGTTTTTTACTACTGTAGCAACCTCTCCTTATCATGTTTTTGTGCCAAGTAAAGTTTCTATGTTAAAGTTGATGTTATATTTGGGATCGCTGCGCAGAAACAGCATTGCTGTCTGTCACGAATCTGGGCAAGTCTCTGTAGAAAATTAAAAAATCTGCCACGAGTGTGATCCTCAGATATGTACGCAACTTTCATTAGTTTTGAGTTTTTCCATTTTAGCAAGTCTGGTGCCATTTTAAAATTCGTCTTTACGGACTGTTCTGTTTTTGACAGATTCTGCCTTTTATTTCGCATTGCCTCTTTTGCTATGTTGGATGAATTTCTTTGATCCATTAATGTCCAGTAGCTTTATGCAATGTACAGAAGTGTAAAGAATGTTTGTGTCACCTCTGAATGTGTGAATTATTAATTGTGCACTAACCCTCTAATGAGTTTGCTTGAAGTTTGGTGTGAAGGAAGTTTTCAAGGGTCAAGAGAGGAGTATGATATACTATGATCAAGAGGAGTGAAAGCTCTAAGCTTGGGGATGCCCCGTGGTTCACCCCTGCATATTCTAAGAAGACTCAAGCGTCTAAGCTTGGGGATGCCCAAGGCATCCCCTTCTTCATCGACAACATCATCAGGTTCCTCCCCTGAAACTATATTTTTATTCAATCACATCTTGTGTTCTTTACTTGGAGCGTCGGTTTGTTTTTGTTTTTGTTTTTGTTTGAATAAAATGGATCCTAGCATTCACTTTGTGGGAGAGAGACACGCTCCGCTGTTGCATATGGACAAATATGTCCTTAGGCTTTACTCATAATGTTCAAGGCGAAGTTTCTTCTTCGTTAAAATTGTTATATGGTTGGAATTGGAAAATGATACATGTAGCAATTCTAAAATGTCTTGGATAATGTGATACTTGGCAATTGTTGTGCTCATGATTAAGCTCTTGCATCATATACTTTGCACCCATTAATGAAGAAATACATAGAGCTTGCTAAAATTTGATTTGCATATTTGGTCTCTCTAAGGTCTAGATAATATCTAGTATTGAGTTTTGAACAACAAGGAAGACGGTGTAGAGTCTTATAATGTTTACAATATGTCTTTTATGTGAGTTTTGCTGCACCGGTTCATCCTTGAGTTTGCTTCAAATAACCTTGCTAGCCTAAACCTTGTATCGAGAGGGAATACTTCTCATGCATCCAAAATCCTTGAGCCAACCACTATGCCATTTGTGTCCACCATACCTACCTACTACATGGTATTTCTCCGCCATTCCAAAGTAAATTGCTTGAGTGCTACCTTTAAAATTCCATCATTTACCTTTGCAATATATAGCTCATGGGACAAAATAGCCTTAAAAACTATCGTAGTATTGAATATGTACTTATGCACTTTATCTTTTATTAAGTTGCTTGTTGTGCGATAACCATGCTTCTGGGGAACGCCATCAACTATTGTTGAATATCATGTGAGTTGCTATGCATGTCCGTCTTGTCTGAAGGATCTATCACCTTAATGATTGGAGCATGCAAATTGTTAGAGAAGAACATTGGGCCGCTAACTAAAGCCATGAATCATGGTTGAAGTTTCAGTTTTGGACATATATCCTCAATCTCATATGAGAATAATAATTATTGCTACATGCTTATGCATTTAAGAGGAGTCCATTATCTGTTGTCCATGTTGTCCCGGTATGGATGTCTAAGTTGAGAATAATCAAAGCGAGAAATCCAAAATGCGAGCTTTCTCCTTAGACCTTTGTACAGGCGGCATGGAGGTACCCCTTTGTGACACTTGGTTGAAACATGGCATTGCAAAGATCCGGTAGTCCAAGCTAAGTAGGACAAGGTGCGGGCACTATTAGTATACTATGCATGAGGCTTGCAACTTGTAAGATATAATTTACATAACTCATATGCTTTATTACTACCGTTGACAAAATTGTTTCATGTTTTCAAAATAAAAGCTCTAGCAGAAATACAGCAATCGATGCTTTCCTCTTTGAAGGACCTTTCTTTTACTTTTATTGTTGAGTCAGTTTACCTATCTCCCTCCACCTTAAGAAGCAAACACTTGTGTGAACTGTGCATTGATTCCTACATACTTGCATATTGCACTTGTTATATTACTTTATGTTGACAATATCCATGAGATATACGTGTTATAAGTTGAAAGCAACCGCTGAAACTTAATCCTCCTTTGTGTTGCTTCAACACCTTTACTTTGATTTATTGCTTTATGAGTTAACTCTTATGCAAGACTTATTGATGCTTGTCTTGAAGTACTATTCATGAAAAGTCTTTGCTTTATGATTCAGTTGTTTACTCATGTCATTACCATTGTTTTGATCGCTGCATTCATTACATATGTTTACAAATAGTATGATCAAGATTATGATGGCATGTCACTTCAGAAATTATCTTTGTTATCGTTTTACCTGCTCGGGACGAGCAGAACTAAGCTTGGGGATGCTTGATACGTCTCCAACGTATCGATAATTTCTTATGTTCCATGCTACTTTATTGATGATACCGACATGTTTTATGCACATTATATGTCGTATTTACGCATTTTCTGGAACTAACCTATTAACAAGATGCCGAAGAGCCAGTTGCTGTTTTCTGCTGTTTTTGGTTTCAGAAATCCTAGTAAGGAAATATTCTCGGAATTGGACGAAATCACCGCCCAGGGTCCTATTTTTGCACGAAGCTTCCAAGACCGAAGGGGAGTCGAAGTGGGGCACAGGTGGCCAGTGACAGGGCGGCGCCCGAGCCCTGGCCGCGCGGCCCTATCCCCTGGGCCCCTCGTGCCGCTCTTGACCTGCCCTTTCGCCTACTTATAGCCTCCGTCGCGAAACCCCCAGTGCGAGAGCCACGATACGGAAAACCTTCCAGAGACGCCGCCGCAATCCCATCTCGGGGATTCAGGAGATCGCCTCCGGCACCCTGCCGGAGAGGGGATTCATCTCCCGGAGGACTCTTCATCGCCATGATCGCCTCCGGAGTGATGAGTGAGTAGTTCACCCCTGGACTATGGGTCCATAGCAGTAGCTAGATGGTCGTCTTCTCCAAATTGTGCTTCATTGTTGGATCTTGTGAGCTGCCTAACATGATCAAGATCATCTATCCGTAATACTATATGTTGTGTTTGTCGGGATCCGATGGATAGAGAATGCTATGTTATGGTGATTATCAATCTATTGTTTATGTGTTGTTTATGATCTTGCATGCTCTCGTTATTAGTAGAGGCTCTGGCCAAGTTTTTACTCTTAACTCCAAGAGGGAGTATTTATGCTCGATAGTGGGTTCATGCCTTCATTGACACCTGGGACAGTGACTAAAGTTCTAAGGTTGTGATGTGCTGTTGCCACTAGGGATAAAACATTGATTCTATGTCTAAGGATGTAGTTGTCGATTACATTACGCACCATACTTAATGCAATTGTCATGTGCTTTGCAACTTAATACTAATGGGGTTCGGATGATAACCTGAAGGTGGACTTTTTAGGCATAGATGCAGTTGGATGGCGGTATATGTACTTTGTCGTAATGCCCGGATTAAATCTCACTATATTTATCATATCATGTATATGCATTGTTATGCCCTTCTCTATTTGTCAATTGCCCACTGTAGTTTGTTCACCCAACATGCTTTTATCTTATGGGAGAGACACCTCTAGTGAACTGTGGACCCCGGTCCTATTCTTTACATCGCATACAATCTACTGCAATACTTGTTTTATTTTCTTGCAAACAATCATCTTCCACACAATACGGTTAATCCTTTGTTACAAGCCGGTGAGATTGACAACCTCACTGTTTCGTTGGGGCAAAGTACTTTGGGTGTGTTGTGCGGGTTCCACGTTGGCGCCGGAATCCCCGTTGTTGCGCCGCATCACATTTCGCCACCATCAACCTTCAACGTGCTTCTTGGCTCCTACTGGTTCGATTAAACCTTGGTTTCATACTGAGGGAAACTTGCTTCTATACGCATCATACCTTCCACTTGGGGTTCCCAACGGACGTGTGCATCTACGTGTATCACGGCTTTGCGCTAAGAGTTTGGGCTAAATTGCCCGTGTATCTGTAATATAGTAGATCGTATCGTGTTTAGAATTAACAGATAGAGTCTGGCCCGTGCACGGTTAGGTGCACGCTCAATTAGAAAGTCCCTTGGACTATAAATATGTATCTAGGGTTATTGAGAAAGGAGGACAATCACGTTCACAACAAACACAAATCAGGCGCATCGCCACCCCTTCCTTCGAGGGTTTCTTCCGGGTAAGCATCATGCTGCCTAGATCGCATCTCGATCTAGGTACACGTTATTCGTCTACCTTGTGCTGTCGTGCGCGTTGTTGATGGCGAGCAGCACTACTTATCTTTAGGTGTTTAGGGGCTTGCATTGATGCTTTCTCGTGCATATATGCGTGGCAATGCCGTCCCTCGACACCTAGCTGCCCTTACACCTATCTGGGTGTAAGGGCAGCATCTTGCTTGTTCGTTACTTAGTAGATCCGATCTGTTATAGTTGCTCCTTGCTCCGCAAGGATTAGTTTAATATCTCATAGTTAGGCCTTATGCGGGGTCGGACGATCCGGTAGTGCGTTAGGTGTTGTTTACCGTTCCTACAAGGGATGTTCCGGGAATTAACGTTATGTTGGTTTTTAGGCCTCTTGTAGGGGTAGTTTGCATCATCTTCCGTATCTGCTAGGCCCGACTACACGTAGGACGTTCCGGTTATGCGGTGAAAACCCTAAACCGTCGTAGATCGGTTTAGCTTTGTTTTGATCAAGCAGGATCCCCATGTCATTGCAAATCCAACGTGAACCATGGGGCGATCGGCTCTTTGAGCCGATCCACAGGGCAACCTGAGAGCCGATAGGGCTCGTATTTAATGTTTACGTGAACAATCGAAGCAATCTAACACCTTCTGATCGGGTCTAGGTCAGGTGGCACGCCTAGCAACCCAGGACGTGGTGGAAGACTTGCGGGACGACGCGAGGTGCCAGGGTCCACTAAGCGGCCTTGGGAGCCTCCCGGCTCTTCGTGTTGCTTAACCATTGCCGGTGGGTTTTGGCAGGTAACACATTCTCGCATGCGGTGGGACAATCTTCTGCAACATCCACGTCAACACCGACATCCGAGATGGCAGAGGAACAGTCACATACGAGGATCTTCCTGCGGAGCACAAGAAGAAATACGATGAGCTGAAGGCCATCTGTGAAGCCGAGCTCATCGGCTCCTTTGCGAAAACCCGTTCGCACGGCATCAAGGTCAAAGGAGGCACACGTTCGTCTCCTGGCGTCAATATGGTGGATCTCAGCCACTCTATAAGGGAGCCAGGGTTCTCCTTTGGTGTCAACATGGCAGGGCTTGTGAGCCGCCATAGCACGGACAAAGCAGAGAGCAGCCACTCTCGTGGCAAAGATAAAGAGGAGGCCGTTCCACGCGACCGGCCCCAGGATGATGACAGACGATACCTAACCGAGGAAGAGGTGAGATGCATACGGTATCAACGCCCACTATCCGTGCATCTCCTCAACAAATATGAGCAGCAATACGACCGACGTCGGCGCCACGACGAAGACGATGAAAGATATCGTCGGTCAGATGCAGCGGACAGGAGGTATCGTCGGCACGACAGAAACAACGACGGGTACGAGCTTCACGCTAGAGGAGGTCAAGGGAGCAAGACAACATGGATAAGCACTGGAGCTGTCCTTTCTTCAAACATTGCTGGGACTCCGGAATGAGCCGATTGCCAACAATCGAGAACTGCCCAGAGTGCAAACATCAAAGGAGGAGGGCAAATGAAGTTTCAGTGTTCGAGCGTCTAGGGCCTCTCCCACCTCATAATAAACAAGCTGAGTCATCTCAAGAAGAAGACTTTGAGGAGTCAGATGGAGAAGAAGATAGTATCACCGACCAAGGTGGTGCCCTGATGGACTCAGCCATTCTCGAAGCGTAGGGTGCAGCGGCTGCGAACCTGAAGAAGCCGAGGCACAGTACTACACGTTGAGGAAGGCACGGCCCGATCTGGCCGTGAAAATTCAGCAAACATTGGAGACGAAGGCGCGCCCGCCAAAGAAAGTATGGCGCCCCAAACAGACGAAAGCCGATGCACAGGCATCGGCTGATGCCGATGCAGAGGCATCGGCTGGTACAAGCACAGTGTCCAGGATCTCCTCAGAGATTTATGACCCAAGACATGGTGAACATACCTCCAGTGAGTCACGTCACCATAATAAGAGACCAAGAAGTTGTAAACCCTCATTAAGCATTACAATGGAAAAGGAGGCCGATTTTAGCAATCGGCCAGCATTATCCTCAACATACGCTTTGCCTGTGTTCAACATTGACCTGGCAGGCGATGGAAAGCTGGGTTATGGGTTCACATCAGCTGACGAGCTAGAAGAGATTGAGGAAGTCAAGAGGGATATCAAGAAGATGTTGGACGCCGGGTGCCTCAGGCCGTGCAGGTACACTGAATGGATTTCCAATGTTGTACTTACAAAGAAAAAGGATGGCCGATGGCGCGTCGCTATAGATGTCCGGAGCCTCAATGGCGCTACTCCACAGGATGAATAGTCGGACCAACCGCAAGGGGAGCCGATTCCAGCAATCGGCTAAAATTGCACCACCACCAGTGTCCACCGATATGCTATTTCGCATGAGGATTGGCGAGACAAACTCGAATTGGCTGAAAAAGCCGATATCTTCAATCACTTGAAGGATTCGGCTCGGGGGGCATACACACGGAGAAGGTACAAGACCATAGAGTATGCACCCAGGGGAAGCCGATTCATGAATCAATCGGCTAAACAAAAAAAAATCGAGAATACAAGAATTTTCGGCACAGCCGATGCTTATCCATCGACTCAAGAAGTACAACAAGGTACAAGTTCAGTACAACATTTAGTAATCTACACAGAGAGGTTCTCCTGAAGAAATTCGTCAAGAGCATGAAGGGCGTCAGCACGGATACGATCCACTCCGGCAATCTCAGCCTCATCGTCCTCGTCTTTGCCTGTCACCAGCTGACTGCTCAGGGCACGAATTTCAGCCAGATCAGTTTTCAGATCGGCTGTGAGGCCTTGCGCTTCCTCTCGAGAGCGGGCAATGAGGGTTTCCTTCTCTTGGATAAGTCGCTTGGTCATCCTAACTCTTTCTTCAAGGTTCTCCAGTTCCTTTCGCAGGATCTCGAGTTCAGCGCTATTCGCAGAAGTGTCAGTCTTGGCGTCCAGAGCAGCCTTTTTCTCATTAAGCCGTCGACACTTCTCTGCAATATCGGCTCTAATTGGGAGCTGGGCATGGCGAAGGGTAATTCTTTGACGCGCCGACTGCACTCTTGACCTGAAGGCCGACAGGGTCACGGCTGGCCAGAGCTTCACATGTAGTGTCACGGGGAGATGGGACTGGATTTCTTCAAGGATGCCCCTGATTGCCTCGGGGTTTTCAACCAAGATCTCGACTGAGGAGGATAGCAAAGTTTTCAGATGCTGGAGCGGACCATGGACTGTACCAGGGCTTGGCTCTTCGCCCGCCTTGGAAGTAGCTGGCTCGATGGATTCAGGATCGAATGCCAACAAGCTTGAAAGATCACATCCCTGACAGACAAACAAGAGCGGTGTGAGTATACAACACAGGAAAAGGAAGAGACAAGAGAGGTGAGTGTACCTCTCCCAAAGAAAGAGGAGCAGCCGATGATGTGACGATCGGCTTTTCCGGAAGCTTGGCTAGGTTGGCCACTTGGCCAGCCACACTTGTCGAGGCGGCCAGATCTAGTGTGGCCGAGGGCATCGGGACCTCTTCACCGTCCCCGCTAGAGATCTCATTAATCTGCAAAAGGAATGGTGAGCCGATCCAAGTAACATTGAGATGACAGGGAATATGAATTGATGAAGTGACTACATTCGAAACCTCTTGGCTTGAGGAGGAAACTTGCGAGTCTTTGCGAGCCCTTTTGATGCATCGACGCTTCACACGGGACCTTGCTGGGATTGGAGCTTGAGGGGCAACAGGCTCGGGAGTCGATCTTTTCCCGGAAACTGACGCTGGCGAGTCCGTATGGCTCTGCGTGGTGGATCTCCCAGAATTACCCGGGTTCGAGTCCCTTTGACTAGAATGTACCTCCTCGCTAGAGTTTTCTTCGGTGGAAGTCTGCAAAAGGAAGTGGATGCATGTCGGAAAAAGACTGGGAGGACAGATAGCAGTCAGGGCTCGGGTCAGCTTACATGCAAGTTTTCCTGGATAGGAGCTTTGCGCTTCAGGGTCTTCCTGGCAGCTACTTTCCTCACCGCCTTCCTCGCTTGGGTTGAAGCTCGGGGGGCAACGGGCCCCGAAGATGCTTTACTCTTGGGAGCCGATTTTGGTGAAATCGGCTGGCCCTGCATTATGACCTTCTTCAGGGCCGGCGAGTTCTGACAAAAGAGAACTACCGGGGCTGGCGGAAGGAATGTGAAGGGAGAGCCGTCGATCTGCGTGGGCTCTGGGCCATCTTGTTCCTGCCAAGAAATAAAACCAGGTTTTTAGACAATTATCATGGGCAATTGCAAGAAATTTCAATGTAATGGTACCTGATGTGCAGGAATGTCATATTCGGCATCGAGTTGCCTCAGCAACGGTCCTAGAGCTCTTCTGAAGGCATGGGTCTTCCACATGGACCACCAAGTATCAAATCCATCGGTAGTAGTGGTGAAACAGAGGTTGTGGGGAATTGGAATGGCCAGAGCGTCAAAGAAGGTATAGCACCTTTGGCCGGTAAGAATGTCAGGCAGTTCAGCTCTGCTTGATGTCAGGTGGTGGAGAAAGAAGTGTGGAGGCACTTGCCCAAGACCGAGCTGGCGAGCTACTACCACTGGTTGGTAAGACTCGTAACCAGGCTTGATGATCCGGTTAGAGGTACTCATGCCAACTGGGAGGAAGCAAGGACGGATCATGATGGAGTACAAGTGCCGGGTGCTAGCGTCATCGGCAAAGCTGTCTAATCGGAAGGAGACTGGATTCTCGAAGTTCTCCGATTCAGTGTAGGGGAAGAACAGGGGGTCGTCCGAGCCTTGGAAGAAACTCTTGAACCACCCTGCGGCTTCCTTAGGGATCAGCCTGCTGCCTGGGAGGCTATACAGAGCTTGACCATAGCTAGTGCACCGTATCTCCTTCCCATTGGCATCGGGGAAGGTACAGGTGGCCAAAGATGGAAAGTCTGGGATCTGGTTCTGGAAGTACAGCTGAGCCCATAGCTGAATGAACCACCAGGGGCCTCCTGTCTTAACTGTCTTTTGAGAGAGCAGTTTAACCGATGTCAGTTGAAGAGATCGATAGACCTCTCCAAGGAACAGTTTACCAAGTCCAAGTTGAGTGCCTTTGGCGAGTTCGTAGGCCAGGGAAAGGTAATTCTTGGTTGGAGCGAGTGAGGGACCGCAGAATATGAAGTGCTCCAACCAGAAGTTCAAGAAGGCCGTGTGTTCTCTTTCAGTTACAGGGCCTTTGGTTTTCATATAACGCCTGAGGTAGGCGCCCCAGCTTGTACACTCTGTTTTAGAAGAGAGGGTGAAAGGGACTTTTGGCAGCTTAAAGGCAGAGGGGCTGGGGGATGCAATGTCAAGGCCTGTGATCATGGCTACATCCAGCAGAGTTGGCGTCATGGGACCATGACCAAACATGAAACAGTTCAGTGCGTCGGACCAAAAGTAGCCGATGGTTTTCAGAATGTTCTCATTCTTTTCAAGAGGAGACAATGATAATGACAATGCATCGGCTATCCCTATCGTTTCCCAGGTGGCATAATGGGTTTTGGACACTCTAGTGTACCATGCCACCCAACCTTCAGGAGGATTAGGCCAGGCTCGTAGGCAGTCGGCCCAGGAAGTCAGATCTAAATTTTGATTCACGAAGGGGATTCTGTTCGCCTCACAGGAAATTAAGTGGGCGGGACTCTCGGAAGAACGGGGGCCAAGACACATGGAATTTGGGAGAGAAGGATGCGGCAACAGGATGTCAGAGACCTAAAATTAATAACGGAATAGAACATTAATTCAGGTGTTCCTCTGTTCAATCCTGAGATTGATCCTAATGGCAAAGAAGCAGTGGAGTATTACCTTCAGACCGGAGACCATGGCGTTGGTGTTGGAAGATTCCGCCATTTGATGGCCTACCCGAGGCCTCGCGATCCTCGTCATCCGGCTGCCTGCCGGAGCCGCTTCATCGACATCGTCATCAACCGGACCGGATCATCCCCGCCGAACCTCGAAACCATATGCTCATCCAGCAGTCTACCGCAGTCGCTTCAGCTGCGGTATCATCCACCGCATCGGATCTTGCTCACCGACACCGATGTGCATGAACCGAATCTGCTTCACCGGCGCCGTGCATGATCTAAACTCTTCTACTGTCGCTTTTCTATTGCTTGCCTGCAAGTTCTTGTTTAATCTTGGGGGAACCTGTTTGTGCTAACGACGCGCCGTTACGTCTTTGCAGATGAGATGAGTAACCATGAAGTTTAATGGCCGTCTCTCCAACCCCAAGGAGCACATGTAGTGTACTTCATCACCGGATCTATCAACCCCAGGAAGATCTGCTGTGACTCCCACAGAGTGCTTCTCCTAATGTAAGTCCCTTGTTTTAGCGCCATGTTCTGGGTTCAGATGCTTGTTTGTCTGAAGCTCTTTTAGTTCATTCCTAGTTATGACCGTAACACCTTGCTATTTTCTAGTTCATTGCTAACTTCAAGCGATTGAACATTTTGGTTTGCATTCCCTGCTCTGTAGATGTAGCCATCATAACTTCTATCTTGCTCATTCGTTGTTCATGCCAATCTTGTTCTCCCTGAACATGTTGGTTTGCATTCCCTGTACTACGGTGATGCCATTGTTATTTCTATCTACTTCGTCGTAAGCTAACAAATTAACTGCCTGCTATTAGTTCCTGCATGCTATCGCTCTGCCATCCTGCAGTACAAATTTATTTGAACTCGTCACAGCAGCTACTTCCATCATAATTTTGTCTGCCATCTGATTCTTCAAAAGCTGCAATATTAACTTGTTTCTCTTAATTGGCATGGCGCTCACATATAGAATTGTGAACATATTGGTGTGCATTCCCTTTTCTACAAGTTCAGATCCCACTATATTCCGTTTCTGGTCCATCCTAAGCCGTAGCATTAACTATTCTCTATGTGTTGCTCATTACAACTTTATATCCCGAAACAAATTGATTTTTTTCCCTTATCTACAAGTTTATCAGTGATGCCATTATAACTCCTATCTGTTTTATTCCTAGCTATTATAGTAACATCCTGCTATTATTTAGTTCATGGCCAATTTTAAGTAATTGCACATGTTGGTTCGCATTCCCTGCTCTATAGCTTTTGGCATCGTAACTTCTATATTTGGTTTACATTCCCTGCTCTGTAGATCTAGCCATCATAACTTTATCTTGCTCAGTCGTTGTTACAAAAATTATGGCCTGCTACTATGTTGTTTGTGCCAATTTTTTACTCCATGAACATGTTGGCTTGCATTCCCTGTACTACGGGTGATGCCATTGTTTTGTATCTAGTTCATTGTAAGCTAACAAAGTAAGGACTTAGTTTGGCATGCTATCACTCTGCTATCTAAGCCTGTAGTACAAATAAACTTGTCATATTACTAGATAATAATTTTGTGTGCCATCTTGTTCTTCAAAAGCTGCATTATTGACTTGTTTCTCTGACTTGGCATGACGCTCACATATGGAATGCTGAACATATTGGTTTGCATTCCCTCTTATACAAGTTCACAGGTGATCCCACTATATTCTGTATCTTGCTCAGTCGTTGTTACAAAATTTATAGCCTGCTACTATGTTGTTCATGCCAATTTTGTACTCCCTGAACATGTTGGTTTGCATGGGACTCGACAGTAGTAAGTCTGATGTTTCATTCTAACATGCTCTGTTATATTGGCTGTTGGTATGCGGCATGCACTCTTTGTTTGCTTATTGTGCGCATTACAATGATCTTCTTATAACGACGAAATGATGAGTTCCAAATTCTTTGGCAAACAATATTGTAGTGTCTTTGCCTTTCCATTGTTGCTGTCTTAACTTGTAAGGTCTTTGTTTCAGATATAGGTGGTGCATGGACAACTTAAAAGATTGCCGAATGGCTTCATTGTATTGCTAGGTTTAATTACCATTCAATTTCTCTGGGTTCTGTAATATTTTTTCAAAGCCTTGCAGCTGATGTAATATTTAGTTAGTTTTTATAGTTCTTTCGCGCATTTTTTCTTTTGTGCTTGTGGTAAGTGAGGCTATCCGACAGAAATCATGTGCTGCGTAAATATTCTCAGTATCAAAATCACAAATTCCCATCCCTTAAACGGCCCAATTAAGCGAAATCACATAAGTGCCGGCCCGCAAAATCCTAAAGCGCCTATTATGCCGGCAACTAAACGAGTGGGCCAGCCCACTTGATTTATGGTGGACCCCACCGTCTAATTGGGCCGGTCCACTTGCTTTAATGTGGGCCCCACCCACATCTGGGCCGGCCCTGACTGAAAAGCGGGCCCCACAAGCTTATTGGGCCGGCCCACTAACTTGTTGGGCCAGCCCAACTGCTTTATGGCGGGCCCCACATTTATTATTGGGCCGGCCCACTATCTTGTTGGGCCAGACCACTTGCTATATGATGGACCCCACATACTAAATGGGCCGGCCCATTAACAGGAATGTGGGACCCACCTGTGTTTTTGGCCCGGCCCACTATCTTGGTGGGCCAGCCCACTTGCTATATGGTGGACCCCACATACAAAATGGGCCGGCCCTTTAACAGGAAAGTGGGACCCACCTGTGTTTTTGGCCCGACCCACTATCTTGTTGGGCCGGCCCTTTAACAGGAAAGTGGGTCCCACATGCTAATTGGGCCGGCCCACTTGCTATATGGTGGACCCCACACACTAAATGGGCCGGCCCTTTAACAGGAAAGTGGGACCCACCTCTGTTTTTTGGCCCGGCCCACTACCGTGTTGGGCCGGCCCACTCGCTATATGGTGGACCCTACATGCTAAATGGGCCGGCCCATTAACAGGAAACTGGGACCCACATGCTAATTGGGCCGGCCCACTAACTTCTTGGGGCGGCCCAGTTGCTAAGGTGGACCCCACATGTTAAATGGGCGGCCGATAACAGAAAGTGGGCCCCACATGTCTTGTGGGCCGGCCCTTTTGCCTGTTGACCGGTCAAACGAGTGCATTCGGCCCGGCCCACTTGCTTAGTGGGCCGGCCTTTAAGTTTTGACCAGTCAACCTTAGAGGTTAGGCCCGGCCCACGTACTTAATGGACCAGCCCAGCTATATAGTTGACCGGTCAAACTAAGTCAGCTGGCCCGGCCCGCAAACTTAATGGGCCGGCCCGCTTAAGACGTGGCAGGCCTCGTGTGGGCCTACCATCTACCACGGGGTTTCAGCCGGTTAACGCCGTTAACTACCAGCAACGCCTGCCACGTGTTAGTTTGCATGACGTCGCAGTCAACGGCCTCGAAAACACTTGCGCAACAATCCGATTTTCCGTGGCGGAAGGGCGCCCAAACACGACGGACCGAAAAAAACATCGTAGGACTTTGCCTGACATAGTTTCGACAACAGAACCCATATCGTCGGGTTAGGCCCATAGGCGATGAAAAATACCCCTTAGTGGACGATTTTGGGACGTTGTCTATCAGAACTTTTCTTGTAGTGACTGTAGTTCTCCACTAATAGATTTAAACTACATGATGCAAGAGCTTAAACATGATCTATGAGAGCTCAAAACAATTGCCAAGTATCAAATTATTCAAGATAATATACCAATTACCATATGAAGCATTTTCTGTTCCAACCAAATAGCAATCAACGAAGCGGTTTTTAGCCTTCGCCATGAACATTAAAGCAAAACTAAGAACACAAGTGTTCAATATGAAAAAGTGGAGCGTGTCTCTCTCCAACACAAGGATGTTTATGATCCGATTTTATTCAGAGAATGAAAATAAAAAAACAAAAATAAAAGCACACAGATGCTCCAAGTAAATTACATAAGATGTGACGGAATTAAAATATAGTTTCACTAGAGGTGACCTGATACATTATTGATGAAGAAGGGGATGCCTTGGGCATCCCCAAGCTTAGACGCTTGAGTCTTCTTGAAATATGCAGGGATGAACCACGGGGGCATCCCCAAGCTTAGACTTTTCACTCTTCTTGATCACATCATATCATCCTCCTCTCTTGATCCTTGAAAACTTCCTCCACACCAAACTTAAAGCAATCTCATTAGAGGGTTAGTGCATAATAAAAATTCACATGTTCAGAGAGGATACAATCATTCTTAACACTTCTGGACATTACCCAAGGCTACTGAAAGTTAATGGAACAAAGAAATCCACTCAACACAGTAAAAGAGGCAATGCGAAATAAAAAGGCAGAATCTATCAAAACAGAACAGTCCGTAAAGACGAATTTTTCTGAGGCACTTAACTTGCTCAGATGGAAAAACTCAAACCTAATGAAAGTTGCGTACATATCTGAGGATCATGCATGAATTTTCACTGATTTTTTTGATTCTTCTACAGAGAGAAAAACGCGAATTCGTGACAGACAGCAAATCTGTTTCTGCGCAGAAATCCAAATCTAGTATCAACCTTCTATTAGAGACTTCACTTGGCACAGAAACGAAATAAACATTTTTTTTGAGGTAAGACAGTGGGAAAGGCTCCCACTGCAATTTTTTATTATATATAAAAGAACAAACTGTACAAGCATATATACAAAGAAGAAGAAAGAGAAATTAGAAAACTAAGAAACTAAGAAGCTAAAAAGAAAGAAAACTATAGCACAGAGTCTAGCCAAGAAACATAACAAGCTTTGTGTTTCTTTTTCATTCTATGGGCAAGGAGCTTTAGTTCTTCCATGTAAATAGCTTTCCATCCTTGGAAACTAGCATTCTGTCCTCGGAAAATTTTGTTGTTTCTTGTCATCCAGAGTGCCCAGGAAGCCAGAATAATAATTTCCATCGAGAAAGGAAGCTTTAAAGAAACTTTCAAATCCTGGAATGCTTCATTTACAGAGAGGTTTCTTTGTCGACTGGGACATATAAAGTTCCAACATTCTTCTGCAAAGGGGCATGTCAAAAAGAGGTGTTGTAGAGTTTCTTCCCTGTTACATTCCAAAATAGCACAATTATAAGATTGCAAGACCATTTTCTTCCTCCCAAGCAGATTTCTAGTATTGATCCTATCATTGAGCAAGAGCCAAAAGAAAAACTTGTGCTTTGCTTGACAGGAAGATTTCCATATCCAAGAAAAGAGGGGAACTGTTGGTTGAACACCAATTAGAGCTATGTATGCTTTTTGAGAGGAAAAATCATAATATCCCCAAATGTATGACCAGGTATCTTTTCCATCTGAGAGCACTTTTTCCATAGCATCTTGACAAATAACCTCCAAGTCATTAAATTCCTCAAAAGCTTCTTGAGGCAGGGGAGATTAAAGAGATCTTCAGTGTATTCAGTGAGAACAGCCTCATTTACCGAAATATTTGTTTTTTTTGCAAAGGTGATAAGGTGTGGAAATTTCTGATGCAGACACTGATCATTCCATAAATCCCCCCAGAAGAAGACACTCTTTCCATCACCAATGTTACATCTAGCCATAGCTTTATAGCTATCTAAAAGTTTTAAGTGGGCTCTCCACCAAAAGGAACCCACTAATCTTTGCCCAGGAACTGCTCCAGATGCATAGTAAGAATTCCAAATTAAATTCACCCATGGAGTATCTTCTCTGTTAAACAACTTATGGACATTCTTAAGGAGCAAAGTTTTATTTTGTAGGTCAAGGTTCAGAACTCCAAGTCCTCCTTGCTGTTTTGGTCTACAAATCTTTTTCCAAGCAACCAGGGCAGAGCCTCCTGCTTGCACATCATTATTCTTTTTTCTCCATAAACAATGCCTCATGTACTTTTGGACTTGTTCCTTAATTGTTACTGGGACATCCAGGCAACACATAAAGAAAATAGGAAGAGAGGCAAGGACCGATTTAACCATCAGAAGTTTTCCTCCATAATTCAGAAAATCTGCTATGCCACAAAGCCTTCTTTGTACTCTTTGAACCATTGGTAGGAAGTGTTCAATGGAGGGTTTAGTCAGTCCCAGAGGCAGACCAAGGTAGGTGAAAGGAAGGCTTCCAGTCTGACAATTCAAAGTAAGGGCAAAATGATGTAATCTTTGCTCATTCACATTTATTGGCATCATATTGGATTTGCTATAGTTGACTTTTAGCCCAGTAGAGATGGCAAAGGATTGTAGAAGAGCTTTTAAGCAAATCAACTGTGATGCATCAGCTTTACAAATTACCAGCGTGTCATCAGCATATTGAATCACAGGGAAGTCAGGGCAGGAGGGACATGTAATTGGCATTGAGATAAGACCAAGCAACAGAGCCCTATTTAGAATTGATTGAAGAAGGTCAGCAGCCAGAACAAACAGCAGAGGAGATAAAGGATCTCCTTGTCTAACCCCTCTTTTGCAGTAGAATTTCTTCCCAGGCACTCCATTTAACAGGACAGCTGATGTACCAGAGCTTAGGATCAGGTGAATCCATTTTAACCATTTTTCACCAAAACCTTTTGCTTTAAGGATCTCAAGAATGGCTGAATGGTCAATAGTGTCAAAAGCTTTTGCAAAATCCAATTTGAGGATAAGAATTTCCTCTTTAGACTTGTGACATTGATACAAATATTCAAAGGCCCAGCCAAGGCAGTCCTGTATTGATCTACTCTTGAGGAACCCATATTGATTTTTGTGTACAATCTTTAAAATAATATTCTGTAGTCTGTTTGCCAAGAGTTTTGTGATAATTTTGAGGACAGAATTCAGAAGAGATATTGGTCTATAGTCTCCAGCATTCAATGGGGTATCATTTTTTGCAATAAGAGAGAT
The DNA here is from genome assembly GCA_030979885.1 of Lolium multiflorum. NCBI lineage: Eukaryota > Viridiplantae > Streptophyta > Magnoliopsida > Poales > Poaceae > Lolium > Lolium multiflorum. Next base: position 187,765,079 of record CM061749.1, read on the forward strand.
AAAAGAAGTATTGATACTCTCCAGTTCCACTTCACCATTATAAAAATCAGTGATCAAGGAGAAAATGTCATCACCAATGATAGGCCAACAGCTCTTAATGAACTCATTATTAAAACCATCAGGACCTGGAGATTTGTCATTTGGCAATTTTTTAACAATGTCCTCAATTTCCTTCTTCTCAAAAGGTCTTTCAAGGGAAGTTCTCATCTCACTAGAGATAGGCTCACAGAGTTCCTCTAAATTGAATTGCATAGCAGAATTGCCAGATGTGCCCATCCTTTCTTTAAAAGCTTTCCAAAGTATTTCAGCTTTTCCATCATGATCAGTTATGTCAGCAAGATCATCATTTTGCAGCATAGCAATCTTGTTGTGCCTAAAATTGATTGTTGCCCTAGTATGGAAGAACTTTGTGTTTTCATCTCCCAGTTTTACCCATTTGATCTTCCCTCTTTGCTTCCAGTAAATATTCTGATTCTTTAAGAGAGTGAGCACATGGGACTTTAACAGATCTCTTAAACAAATTTCCTCTGCAGACAAGCTTCTCATCTCTTCCAGTACATCCAGGAAATCAATTACTTCATTCACACTCTTTATCAGATTCTTCAGACAAGGGAGATTTTTTGACCACAGCTTAATAGCCCTTCTCAAATTCTTCAGCTTTGCATTAACCCTTTTTGCACTGTTTGAATGGTTAACATGAATGTCCCAAGCATTTTTCACAATATTCATAAAATCACTATGCTGCAACCAGTAGTTCTCAAACCTAAAGATGTTTGATCTTGGAATTTTTGTGTCAATAGCAATAACACAAGGAATGTGATCAGAGATTGGTTTGACCAAAGAGTACACCATAAAATTTGGGTATGAAAGAGTCCAAGAAGCAGAAGTGAAGAACGAGTCTAGTTTTTCCAAAAGAGGGGAGCTTTGCATATTACTCCAAGTGAATTTTCTTCCCTTCAAAGGTAATTCAATGATACCCAGGTTACTAATGGCTTCATTAAATAAAAGCATACTGTTTGTATCCCCTCCTGGTTTGTTTCTATCTGTTGGAGTTCGATGAAATTAAAGTCACCAACAATTAACTAGTCAGTATCATCTGGCATATCAATATTTGCAAACCAATCAAGAAATCTAGCTTTTCTTTCAGCTTGACATGGACCATAGATGTTTGTAAGTATCCAGGAGTCCAGGGAGATTTTACAGGTGAATTTTATAGAAAGGGAAAATTCATTGGTGAAACTGATTTCCCCATCAAAAATGCTACCATTCCAAATGGTAATAATCCCCCCTGAGGCACCCATAGAAGGCAAATACTCAAACTTGTTGAATTTTCTAGGACAGAATTTTTTTATGTAATCCATGTCAAAGGTTAGTCTTTTTGTTTCCTGCAAACAAATGATATCACAACCACTTTCTTCAATTTTGCTTGCCAATGCTAACCCATTTTCCTCTGAATTTATGCCTCTAATGTTCCAATTCAGAATTTTCCATAGTCTTTTGTCACTCATTGATAAACTGTGTGGTTTTTTGTGGTACACCTATCCCAAAGTGGGAACATTTGTTTCTTATGAAAACACCCATGTTCAAAAGACCCAGTAGATAAGAAGCCCAAGGAGAAAAATCACAGCCCATCAAAGCCCAACATAAAGGAAGCATAAGATAACATCCAGGTTCAGTAATATAACAGGACATGATCATCAAGATTACAGCCATTGTTTTTAACATAAACAGAGTAACCACTTGGGGACTAGGGAAAAGAAGAATTCCAAAAGCAGCTGAATAAGACCATTCAGCACACACACAAAAGCAGCTTGGTGTACACATGGGGGAAACTATTTCTTCTTCTTCTTGTCCTGCAGCTTGCCACCATCGACTGCTGCATCTTTAACTTCCTTTTCCTTCATTTTTCCCAGTTTCACCACTCTTCCATCATATTCTTTCCCTGCCACCTTGCATAAAGAGGTTGCCAAGTTTTTAATAACTTTTTTTGAGTCACAGGAGGTGCAACATTACAAGGCAGACAATCTTTATCATTGCAAGAAGAATGTTTCTTGAAACCCTTATTTAATTGAACAATCCTTGGGCTCCTTCTTACCTCAGACTCAACTAGAGGGATGTCACCTCTCTTCCTTTTTGGAGCAGCAGGAGGGGGAAGCTGATCCAAAGGTTCCAAGTCAGTCACATAATCTATTTGACTATTTCCACAATCTTACAAGAAGGAGCCAGAGAGGAAACACATTTATCAGGTATGTCAAAAAGAAAGACTTGCTCATTTACATCAGTGGCAGAAACAAAATCCCATAAAGGAGATCTCAGCAGGGCAGAAGTCCAATCAAATTTTTCGGTGAGCAAGATCATAGTAATAAAGTTGAACCAACTTACAGGAATCTTGCAGAGACTCCTCTTCTTCTCAATGTCAGGCTCAAAGTGAGGGGCAAAATATTTTTCCCAAAGCTCCATTCCTAGTGCAGAGAACTTGGTCTTCTCAACTTCATGGTCCACAGGGTAGAAGAAAGTATGAACCATACCAAGCTGCAGGTGAGCAACATCTGGTTGAACAAGGGTATTTCCTTCAAACATACCCAAGTCCTCATCTTCAGCAGACCTACTAGAATTGCTTGACTGTCCTTCCTCCATCTCATTATCATCAGAGGCATAGGAATCAAGGATGCTTAGTAATCCAGCACCAAGAGGGATGGGTTGGTCAACAGCATTACAACCACTATTATCTTCATTTTCAACAGCAGCTGAAGAGAGACCAGAGATAGAACAATTTTCCACAGGTGGGGGAGGCAGATCCTGGTTGAATCCCATCTCATCAGGCACAGCAGCAGCAATCAGCTCCATCATGGCAGCATTGTGTGGGACCTCCTCAATATCCATGTTGTTATTGACAGGTGGAAGGGCCCAGTGACCCCAGCCCTGGTTTTCAGCATTTTGTTCCATCACTGCATCCTCTGCTGCTTCATTGGCTTGATTATTTGCCACAGGTGGTGGAAGAAACTGTTGCAGTTGCTCATCTTCATTTGGCAAGGGGTGAGGGTCCACACCATCACCAGGCAGAGGGTCTTCATCACCTGGTAACTCACCCAACAGGTTTTCTTCAAGGATCTACATAGAGCAGGTCCATGACTCTGTGTCATCAGCATCACCAATAGTGAATCTGAGGCTTTTTGGAATATCTTCAAGATCAGTAACACAAACTTTGACTAGAACTCTTTCTTTATGTGTAGGGTCTTTCTCCCAAATCAGAAGCTTGCCAATGTCCACAAAAGCAGCAGCCAAATCATCAGTGTTAATGAAATCCAGTGGGGGCCCCACAATCATCAGCCAACACTCACGGTTGAACAAAGCCCTACGCCAGTTTGTGCCTCTGTCATGCCTAATAAAAGAAATATTTGCATCTAGAAATTGGATAGGACTCGCACGCACCAATCTGTCTCTATCTCGGACATGAGCAAACTGCACATAAGCCGAACCAAATGGGCAGGGCTAGAGATCGTGAAAAACAACTCTAGCCTCATTTGTCAAGAAATCTGCCATCACCTCTCTGATATTCTCAAAAGGAATCTGACCTGGCGGAACAGGGTTGATGGTGGCGATGGAGAAGTCTTCATGCTGCCTCTGCTGCCGAGGAACCACCACCTGCTTTACTCCAAAACGTCCAGGAACATCAAGAATCTGGAATCCTCGAGGCACAAAGGGTCGGGGATCAATCGGGATGTTCGCCATTACCGGAGAAACATCCTCTGACGTAGCAGCAGAGGGAGGGGTGGAAAGGAATGGCACTGTAGACGACGAAGTCGAGGAGGCGAGAGGAAAATGTGGCGAACGTCGGAGAAAACCGCCAGGTCCTTCGACAGAAACTACCCAATTTGGGGGCAGCCCATGGGCCCCGAACTAATTTGGAAAGAGCCTTCTGGCCAGGCCGAACAATCAGGGGAAGGGAAGGAAGGAAATTTTAAAAAGGTGGCGGGATTTTTGGCATTGACACGGCCATGATCACCAATTGATTCTCTATTAAGATCCTCATAACTCCAATTTGAATTTTCCATATCTGGTTGAAACTGCCCTCTTGAATTATTGGTCTTTGCATAATCATCGGAGGGAAAAACCAAACGATCAAAAACAGAAGAAGTGTTCACAGGATAATTCTTTTGGTAAGAAAGACGATCAAAAACCGAAGCTCTCCTTTGAACCACTTTCCAAGAATTCATCTCTTCTCTGTAAAACATTCTTTCTTATGCTTGCCAATTAGCTCCACCATTTCCCCAAAGCTTGATAAAGAATTTACAATTCTTATCAGAGAAATTCCCAATATTGTAAATGTGAAAACCCATCGAGGTAGATGCTACAGAAAATCAAGGTTCTCTCTCAAGAATTTAACTCTGAATAATTTAGTATTACCACCAAAATGTGCTTGAAGAACAATACTGACAGTGTGTAGATGAAGCCTAAAGGAAGCTCTTCCAAAAGAAATGACCAGAAAGAATTCTCTCTTAAATCTGTTGGGAAAAAATTAACCTGTTCTCCAAGCTTACTATGAATCTCTTTAGAGAAGGCTACACCTTTAGCAAAATCAAAAGCCACTGGCTCAACTGCAGGAGAAGCAACACGTGCAGGTTGAGAAGAAGAGACAACTCCAGCAAATGTTTCACGAGGATCACCTGGGCGTAAGAGTTGTGAAGCTCTGAGCATTTGTTTATCTCCATTTCCAGAGAGGGAAGAACACCATTATCAGAATTAAGCAATTCTCTGCCATGCACAATAGAATCTGAAGAAATACGCTCCCCAACTAAGACAGAGAACACTTGCATATCCAAGGAGAGACCAGAACAAACTTTTTCATTGAGGAGAAGGAATCTAGCATCAAGCACTTGCTCTTTAGCATCAAGCAAAACTAGCCTCTTGGCATTGGGCTTTAGAATAAGGAAAGCAAATTTTCCCATTGGAAATTTGTTATCCTCTGACATCAAAGAGTTTCCAAGTGGAGTATAAACAACCCTCCATATGATAGGAGGAGCCTCAGGGAAAGATGAAAAACCAGGAGGGGAGACCAAACAAGAGAGGACCGAGACCATATGAGTAGGGAAACTCACAGAAGATCCAGTATAGAAAGCTTCATCATCTTTGATGTACTTGCCCACAATTGGTGAATCCTTATGATTAACCAAAGCAAGCCAATTTCTTGGCCAAAGGAGCAGAAGCCAGAAAATGCTTGGATCTATCCTTGCCATGCAAGAACACGAAAGAAACCTTCCATCGACCAAGAGGGGGAGGAGGGTTGGGAGCCATGACACATCACCTTGATCAGCAGAACACGCCGGAGAGGAAGATTGGATCAGCTTCCGGGGAGCATCAACGGTCAGCATGATCGCCGGAGGCCGAGGTGGCAACGGGAGAGAGAGGTGGGAGGAGCCATTTCTCTCCGGTCCCCTTGGAAACGTTGAGGACGCTGCTCCGAAACGAAAGAAACATGATAAGGAGAGGTTGCTACAGTAGTAACAACTTCCAAGACACAACAAAACAGTAGCAAAATAAAAAACATGGGTTATCTCCCAAGAAGTGCTTTCTTTATAGCCATTAAGATGGGCTCAGTAATTTTAATGATGCTCTCGCAAGAAATAAGATTTGAAGCAAAAGAGAGCATCAAGAAGCAAATTCAAAACACATTTAAGTCTAACCCACTTCCTATGAAAAGGAATCTTGTAAGGGAACAAGTACTGAAAGCACAAAGCAACAAGCATAGAAAGGCAACACAAGCGCAACTTCAAGATTCTCAACATAAAGAGGGGAAACTTAATATTATTAAGATGCATATAACCATGTTTCCCTCTCTCATAATAACTTTCAGTAGCATCATGAATAAACTCAACAATATAACTATCACATACATCATTCTTGTCATGAGCTACATGCATAAAATTATTACTCTCCACATAAGCACAATCAATTTTATTAGTTGTAGTGGGAGCAAATTCAATAAGATAGCTATCATTATTATTCTCATCACCATAATCATCATATATAAGAGGCATATTGTAATCATAATTAATTTTCTCCTCAATAGTAGGTGGACTGAAAATATGATAGTCATCATTGTAATCATCATATATAGGAGGTAAAGTATCATCAAAGTAAATTTTCTCCTCCATGCTTGGGGGACTAAAAATATCACAACCAGCTTCCCCAAGCTTAAATTCTTCCATAGCATTAGCAATAATAGTGTTCAAAGAGTTCATGCTAATAACATTGCTACAACTATTTTGCAAACAAAGTTCCATGGGTTTTTTAATTCTCTCTTCAAACACATCATGTCCTAATTCAAGATAAAGTTCATTAAGATCTCTATTTTTTTTGCTATTTTCCATTATGCCTACCTAGTGAAAATAAAAACAAGAGACAAAAAGATAAAATTGCAGAATCTAAAGGAGATAGTTTCGAGTACTCACACACCAGCAACAGTGCTAGGAAATAGCTTAGTAGTCGGAGGATGTGAATACCTTTACCTTACCTCCCGGCAACGCCTTTAAAATAGCTTGATGTCTATTCACGCTTCTATTCCCGTAGACGTGTTGGGCCTCCAAGAGCATAGGTTTGTAGAACAGCAGCAAGTTTCCCTTAAGTGAATCACCCAAGGTTTATCGAACTCGGGAGGTAGAGGTCAAAGATATTCCTCTCAAGCAACCCTGCAATTAAGATACAAGAAGTCTCTTGTGTCCCCAACACACCTAATACACTTGTCAGATGTATAGGTGCACTAGTTCGGCGAAGAGATATTAAAACGCAGATGATATAGATGGTGGTAAACGATAATTGCAATCTGAAATAAATATTGCAGCAGACGAACATGTAGCAGAATTTGTTAGAAATGGTGTTTCAATGCTTAGAAACAAGGCCTAGGGATCATACTTTCACTAGTGGACACTCTCAACAATGATCACATAATTAATAAATAACTTCTCACTTGTGCTACTTTCAAACATTCTCTTGTTGGATAAAAAACACCATTCATTGTGTAGGGCTACAAGAGCCTCAAGCCGGAGTAAACAAGCTCCACAACATCCGGAGTTCATATTAAAGTAACCTCTAGAGTGCATAATAGACCGTTGCAATTTAGACCGAGTACTAACATAGCATACACACTGTCACCAATAGCTATGAAAGGGGGAATAGATCACATCAATACTATCATAGTAATAGTTAACTTCATAATCTACAAGAGATTACAATCATAACCTACGCCAAGTACTACATGATGCACACACTATCACATTTACATCATGGAGGAGGAATAGACTACTTTAATAACATCACTAGAATAGCACATAGATTAATAGTGATACAAAGCTCATGATCACATAAAGATCACACCATGGGAGAGAGAGATGAACCACATAGCTACCGGTAGAGCCCTCAGCCTCGGGGGAGAACTACTCCCTCCTCATCATGGGAGACAGCAACGGAAGATGGCGGTGGTGTCAATGGAGATGGATTCCGGGCAATTCCCCGTCCGGCGGCATGCCGGAACAGAGACTTCTGTCCCCCGAACTTGGCTTCGCGATGGCGGCGGCTGCGTAACTTTTCCCGTATCGTGGCTTGATTATTTAGGGTTTTCGCAACTGGAAGACTTTATAGGCGGAAGGGCGGCCTCGGAGGGCTCCCGAGGGGCCCACACCATAGCCCCCCCCCTTGGCCGCGCCGCCATGTGGGGTGGGGCCCCTTGGCTCCCCTCTGGCCCCTCTCTGGCTCTCTGGAACCTTCCGTGGAAAATAGGAAGTATGGCTTTTGTTTCGTCCAATTCCGAGAATATTTCCTGTGTAAGATTTCTGAAACCAAAAACAGCAGAAACAGGAACTGGCACTTCGGCATCTTGTTAATAGGTTAGTTCCTGAAAATGCATAAAAATGATATAAAGTGTGAACAAAACATGTAGGTATTGCCATAAAACTAGCATGGAACATCAGAAATTATAGATACGTTGGAGACATATCATCCGAGTCCAGCCACCTTTGCGTAGGTCGTCGAGGCGCCCTCGCGCAGGTCACTGAGGAGCGCACGTCGCCGAGTAGGCTGGGGGATAAGGAATTCCAACGAGAGAAGCGGAATCACCACCTGACCTGATGGAGGGCCGCTCCGCCAAGTAGGCTGGGGGAGAGAAACACTGCCTCTCATTGTTCTTTAGCTAGTCCTCCGATCCATATTACTTGATGTTAAAATGGATGTATCTACAACTGAAATATGTCTAGATACATATATTTTAGTATCACAAAGTAAGTATCAACGTTTATATTGCCCAAGTCTTATTATCCATCCCTAAGCTGGGTCGCTTTTGTAACTACTGATTGCAGATTCGACTCTTCTGACGAAAGATTTGTGGCCATGTGCCTTACAAGTCTAGTTCCAACTGACATTATTTGTACTCGCTAAAAATGTATTATTCAGTACCCCCTCTGAATAATACTTTCGTAGTATGTGCTTCTAAAATTGTAGATGTTGATATTTTTTATGTAGAGTTCCTCAATCTTTTGAATTTTGACTTGGCTGAAAAAATATATGTATCGTAATTAGGGAAGGAGATAGTAGCAAGTTGGGTTGCATCTGGATTTGGATGTTTGGCGTCACTCGAACCTCTGTTCATAGGATATGCTCAGGATTTCTGTAGGATTGATCCTCTTGATTTTTTTGTTTTTCAGGGCTCCTTTGATTCATAGGATAGGAAAAGAACATGAATAGGAAAAGCATAGGATTTAGATGTCAATCCTATAGGAAGATGAAGTGTGTTTGATTGTAGCAAAGGAATTTTCCTATGACAATTAGTTCCTATAGGATGTGGTCCTACCAATCAAACAACTTGTATAGGAAAATTTCCATATGGTCCAAATCCTACACAATTCCTTTACAAATCCTATGAATCGAAGGATCCCTCAAAGGTTTTTGGATTCCTGCTAACTTATCCCACATATACTTATAACATGTCCATTTTTGAACACAATTGGCATGAAGAAAAGCCTCATCAAACATGCATTTGGGCACACCATACCAATAAATGATGTAACATATTCATTTGGTTCTCTTATCTTATAAATCAAAACATGCCTAAAATAACGACAAATGTATGTTGTTAAAGAAGTACACTAAAACTGCTGAAACTGATTGATGTTCCTTGCGCGTGATACATAGAGGATCACAAATACATATACACTCAAAATAACCTCATCCGAACGGCCCTATCCCATCGTCCACAACCGTTACAATACTACTACCCCCGTCTATGAAAAATGCGGATGCTTGTCTAAATGTGAGGGCTCCTTTGATTCACAAGGGGTAAATCATAGGAATAGGGAAAGCATATGATTGAGATTTCATGGCTAGTTGAATCCTATAGGAACATGATGTGTCTTTGATTGTGCCAAAGGAAATTTTCCATGAGGTATGACCTAATGTTTTATTCGTATAGGATTTGCACTGCAAGATTCCTATAGGATAGTTCCTATGAATCAAACAACTAGTGTATACCCTAACCCTAAACTCGGTCGATCTTATATATGAAGTCTAGCATGAAGAGAAGTCGTTTTGGGTTTCAAACATGGAAATTTCAAGAACATCCCAAAAGCTTCATTTTAGAGTGACTAAGAAGGATCCATGCTTACCTTTTCATTTCATGTTATAAACTTGTTTAAATCATGGTCAAACCTAGGATTTGACCAAGATTCAAATGGGCAGAAAATTAAAAAAATAAGAAAAATGAAAAACCAAAGTACATAGTCTTCTTATGTCATATAGTAAGCATATTCAAGTTGATAAACAAGGTTTGGACATATTTAAACCATACAAATCATGTATCTACCCCTAACCCTAAACTCTCTTATGAAGTCAAGCATGAAGAGAAGTGGTTTTGGGTTTCAAACATGGAAATTTCAAAAACCTCCCAAAAACTTCATTTTAGAGTGACTAAGAAGGATACAGGCTCCCTTATCATTTTCATGTTTTAAACTTGTTTAAATCTTGGCCAAACCTAGGATTTTACCAACATTCAAATATATGGGCATAAAATTCAAAAAAAAAATAGAAAAATGAAAAACCAAAGCACATAGACTTCTTATGTCATGTAGTTAGCATTAAAGTTGATAAACAAGGTTTAGACATATTCAAACCAGACAAATCATGTATCTACCCCAAACCCTAAACTCAGTCTTATGAATTCTAGCATGAAGAGAAGTCGTTTTGGGTTTCAAACGTTTAAGCCAAAAGCCCCTTTTCAAATATTTCAAACTTATTCAAATTTGGTTCAAATTTGAAAGACATACAAGTTATAGCACACATAGTGCATACATTTTCACACATACAGCACTAGATGCTAACCCTATAGTTTGAGGCCATTTGGATGAGGTCGAAAAAATTCTTGGATTAGAATCGTGTTGTTCGAACCCCGTAGTTGGATTTTTTTGAACCTTGATCTGTAGTACTGGGCAAAACCCTAGTTTAACCTATTTAATTATAGATTCGTATATCAATTTTTCTACCTTTTTATTATTACTATGCAGCACATGTGTGTTTGCCCGTCGAGGGAAACTCGGAGGAAGTGGGATCACTCGGAAGGAGAGAAGAAGAGAGAGCATTATGGTGTCTCCCCTTTTTCGGGTGATGATGTTGATTGTTGTGCAGGGTTTGTCAGTGAGCAGGAGGTGCGAGCGAGCGAGTCGAGCGAGGCCGAGAATGAGAGAGATTTGTTTTTTGTGTGAGAGGGACAACCGAAGGATCCTGAAGGACCCAGAGACTTCCAATACGCATCCTGATGTGTCTTCTCTTGACAAAGAAGATGGCTGAGAGTTTGCGTACGTATTGCACGTGACTTGTGCTCAATGAAGTGTGGGACATCACGCGTGGGCACCACACGTAAGTGACAGACCTGTTGGTGTAAAAACTCGATTGATTATTATAGTGCATTAGAACAAAGTTTCCTATGGATTCAAGGGTAGGAAATCCAAGTTAACTCATTTACATGACATTATTTTTTCCATGAAGCAAAGTTAACACATCTATAAATTGGTACATTTTGGAGTGACTAAGAAGGATCCATGCTTACTTATTCGTTTTCATGTGTTAAACTTGTCTAAATCTTGGTCAAACCTAGGGTTTGACCAAGATTCAAATGGGCAGAAAAATTAAAAAAATAAAAAATGAAAAACTAAATCACGTAGTCTTCTTATGTCATACAGTAAGCATTAAAGTTGATAAACAAGGTCTAGACATATCAAACCATACAAATCATGTATCTACCCAACCCCTAAACTCTGTCTTAAGAAGTGAAGAGAAGTGGTTTTGGGTTTCAAACATGGAAATTTCAAAAACCTCCCAAAAATTTCATTTTAGAGTGACTAAGAAGGATACATGCTTCCCTTTTCATTTTCATGTTTTAAACTTGTTTAAATTATCTTGGCCAAACCTAGGATTTAACAAGATTCAAATGGGCATCAAAATTCAAAAAAAATCAGAAAAATAAAAAACAAAAGCAAATAGTTTTCTTATGTCATATAGTAAGCATTAAAGATGATAAACAAGGTCTAGACATATTCAAACCAGACAAATCATGTATATATCTACCCCTAACCCTAAACTCCGTCTTATGAAGTCAACCATGGAAATTTCAAGAACATCCCAAAAGCTTCATTTTAGAGTGACTGATACAGCTTTCCGTTTTCATTTTCATGTTTTAAACTTGTTTAAATCTTGGTCAAACCTAGGATGTGACCAAGATTCAAATAAGTTAAAAACATGAAAATGAAAAGGGAAGCATTGATCCTTCTTAGTCGCTCTAAAATGAAGTTTTTGGGAGGTTTTTGAAATTTCCATGTTTGAAACCCAAAACCACTTCTCTTCATGCTTGATTTCATAAGACATAGTTTAGGGTTAGGGGTAGATACATGATTTTTCTGTTTTGAATATTTCTAGACCTTGTTTATCAATTTGAATGCTTACTATATGACATAAGAATACTACGTGCTTTGGTTTTTCATTCTTTCAATTTTTTCTGAATTTTTATGCCCATTTGAATCTTGGTCAAATCCCAGGTTTGACCAAGATTTAAACAAGTTTAAAACATGACAATGAAAAGGTAATTAATCCTGGAACCTTCTTCATTAATCAGTCAGTCTAATTAAAATGAAGCTTATGGGAGGTTTTGAAATTTCCATGTTTGAAACCGAAAACCACACTTCTCTTCATGCTTGACTTCATATATAAGACAGATTTTAGGGTTAGGGGGTACATGATTTGTCTGGTTTGAATATGTCTAGACCTTGTTTATGAACTTGAATGGTTACTATATGACATAAGAAGACTGTATGCTTTGGTTTTTTATTATTTTTTATTTTATGCCCATTTGAATATTGGTCAAATCCTAGGTTTGACCAAGATTTAAACAAGTTTAAAACATGAAAATGAAAAGGTAAGCCTGGATCCTTCTTAGTCACTCTAAAATGAAGCTTTTGGGAGGTTTTTGAAATTTCCATGTTTGAAACCAAAACCACTTCTCTTCATGCTTGACTTCATAAGATAGAGTTTAGGGTTAGGGGGTAGATACATGATTTGTCTTATTTGAATATGTCTAGACCTTGTTTATCAACTTTTGAATGCTTACTATATATATGACATAAGAAGACTATGTGCTTTAGTTTTTCATTTTTTTTTTTTTTAAATTTTATGCCTATTTGAATATTGGTCAAATCCTAGGTTTGACAATGATTTAAACAAGTTTAAAATATGAAAATGAAAAGGTAAGCATGGATCCTTCTTAGTCACTCTAAAATAAAGCTTTTGGGAGGTTTTTGAAATTTCCATGTTTGAAACCCAAAACCACTTCTCTTCATGCTTGACTACATAAGACAGAGTTTAGGGTTAGGGGTAGATACATGATTTTTCTTGTTTGAATATGTCTAGACCTTGTTTATCAACTTTAATTCTTACTATATGACATAAGAAAACTATGTGTTTTGGTTTTTCATTTTTCTGATTTTTTTTGGAATTTTGATGCACATTTGAATCTTGGTAAAATCCTAGGTTTGACCAAGATTTAAACAAGTATAAAACATGAAAATGAAAAGGGAAGCATGTATCCTTCTTAGTCACTCTAAAATGAAGTTTTTGGGAGTTTTTTGAAATTTCCATGTTTGAAACCCAAAACCATGCACTTCTCTTCATGCTTAACTTCATAAGACAGAGTTTAGGGGTTAGGGAGTAGATACATGATTTGTCTAGTTTGAATATTTCTAGACCTTGTTTATCAACTTTAATGCTTACTATATGACATAAGAAGACTATGTGCTTTGGTTTTTCATTTTTCTATTTTTTTTTATTTTATGCACATTTGAATCTTGGTCAAATCCTAGATTTGACCAGGATTTAAACAAGTTTAAAATATGAAAATGAAAAGGTAAGCCTCGATCCTTCTTAGTCACTATAAAATGAAGCTTTTGGGATGTTTTTGAAATTTCCATGTTTGAAACCCAAAACGACTTCTCTTCATGCTAGACTTCATAAGATCGACAGGGGTACATACATGATTTGTCTGGTTTGGATATATCTAGACCTTGTTTATCAACTTGAATGCTTACGATATGACATAAGAAGACTATGTGCTTTTGTTTTCATTTTTCTGATTTTTTAAATTTTTTGCCCATTTGTATCTTGGTCAAATACTAGGTTTGACAATGATTTAAACAAGTTTAAAATATGAAAATGCAAAGGTAAGCATGGATCCCTCTTAGTCAGTCTAAAATGAAGCTTTTGGGAGGTTTTTGAAATTTCCATGTTTGAAACCCAAAACCACTTCTCTTCATGCTTGACTTCATAAGACGAGTTTAGGGTTAGGGGTATAGATACATGATTTGTCTGGTTTAAATATGTATAGACCTTGTTTATCAACTTGAATGCTTACTATATGACATAAGAAAACTATGTGCTTTGGTTTTTCATTTTTCTGGTTTTTTAAAATTTTGATGCCCATTTGAATCTTGGTCAAATCCTAGGTTTGACCAAGATTTAGACAAGTTTAAAACATGAAAAATGAAAAGGGAAGCATGTATCCTTCTTACTCACTCTAAAATGATGTTTTGGGAGGTTTTTGAAATTTCCATGTTTGAAACCCAAAACCACTCCTCTTCATGCTTGACTTCATAAGACAGAGTTTAGGGGTTAGTGGGTAGATACATGATTTGTATGGTTTGAATATGTCTAGACCTTGTTTATCAACTTTAATGCTTACTAGCTATATGACATAAGAAGACTATGTGCTTTGGTTTTTCATTTTTTGTTTTTTTTATGCCCATTTGAATCTTGGTCAAATCCTAGGTTTGACCAAGATTTAAACAAGTTTAACACGTGAAAACGAATAAGTAAGCCTGATAATCCCATTTGTTGACTCATTTAACTAATTAATCCCATTTGTCGACTCTCTGTTGACTAGGCACTTGAGGTATAAGACTGAGTATATTGATTCCAGGGTTAGACTCGAGTACGCGTGTTGCATGCGGTGCAGAAGTGGAAGACGTGCAATTATTGACGCGTAGACGCGGGTCGCGGTGCAGAAGTCGAAGACGTGCAATCGTGGACGCGTGTCGCGTTGCAGAAGCCCAAGACGTGCAGACGTTCAATGGTGGACGCGTAGGACGCGGGTCGCATTAACCACCCCTCGCCTTTATAGACGCCTCCTCGCACTATCTCTGTCACTCTCACTCGCTCATGCAACGCCGCCTCTCACGTCCCATCATCTTCTCCAAAGCAAAAAAACCCTCTCCCTCTCTGCAGGCGAGATGGACATGGAGAATGTGAATCCCATCGTCCATGACGCCGTCGGCTCCAAGCGCGACGCCTCCCTCTTCGACGTCGTCCCCTCAACGGCCGTCGCCGCCGCCGGTGGCGGTCGGATCCCGCCGGGATGGGACCCCTATGAGCCGGTGCCGTACATCTCGCCTCCGAACCCCTACGACACCTGCATGGACGACCCATGGAACGAGGTAACTATGGTTTGCTCCCTTTTTTGTTCCCCATTCCTTTTTGAACCCTATTTTTGTTGGTTCCCTAGTAACTATTAGTGCCGATCTGTAGATGGATGAGTATTGGGTTAATATTTGCGCCAATTTTATTCCATTTTGCTTTGATCCCTTCTTGATTTCGTTTATGATTTGGAGTTCGGCCGTTCGGTTTATTTATGCAAGTAATAATGGGATCTCAATCAGTTAATTTATGCAAGTAATCATGGGATCTCAATCAGTTATTTTATGCACGAATCAAAAGATATCAACCGTTTAATTTTGCAAATAATCTGGAATGTGTTCAAATTCAGATCTGGAATCTGTTTCTTTGCCTATGATGAATGGATGGGCACAAATTTTTACAGGGAGGTTTCAGTGAACCATTGCTGTGTACAAATATGTTGTGCATGAGCTTTCGTTCACTAACTCCATCCCTGTAGACATATAATCGTGTCCACTCTAACTGAGGCTGGCTCTGTTTTTCCTTACTTTGTTATCATGCACGTTAGTCATCGTTGCAACTCATTCACTAATAGTTCCCGTTTGATATGGATCAGCTGTCTGGCAGCGACGTCGGCAGCGACGACGAGCACCATGACATCAAGACTCGCCAGGTGCTGCGGAGGCTGCAGGTCGGCCAGTACGTCTCCTACTTCGCCAAGGGTGTCTACAGGTGCCCCTTCTGCACTAGGAGACTCGGCGGCACTGACTTCAACTGCCTCCTCACGCATGCCGAGAACATCGGCAACACCTTCCCCAAGGTCGGCACGACGGTGAACCCCCACTCCTTCCGCGCCAAGCACATGGCGCTCGACATGCACCTCCGCAGCATCCAGCGGGTGGAGATCTCCGACGGGCGCAGGCCTCCGCTCAAGCCCAAGGCTCCCAAGGGGAGCAACAAGTGGAGGCAGAGGCAGATGGGGTAGGCGGAGTCCTAGACGTGTGTGATACGTCTCAAACGTATCTATAATTTCTTATGTTCCATGCTACTTTTATTACAATACTTGAATGTTTTATACATACTTTACAGCATTATTATACATTTTCCGGCACTAACCTATTAACAAGATGCCGAAGTGCCGTTTGTTTTCTGTTTTTGGTTTCATAAATCCTAGTAAGGAAATATTCTCGAATTGGACGAAATCAACGCCAGGGCCTATTTTTACACGAAGCTTCCAGAAGACCGAAAGGGGAGACGGGGGCCACGAGGTGGCCGCACACCAGGCAGCGTGGCCTGTGCCCCGGCCGCGCCGGCCCGTTGTCCGGGCCCTCGTGCCGCCACTTGACCTACCCTTCCGCCTACAAATAGCCTTCGTCGTGAAACCCCCGTACCGAGAGCCACGATACGGAAAACCTTCCAGAGCCGCCGTCGTGAATCCCATCTCGTGGGATTCAGGAGATCGCCTCCGGCACCCTGCCGGAGAGGGGAATCATCACCGGAGGGGCTCTACATCATCATGCCCGCTCCGGATTGATGCGTGAGTAGTTCATCCTTGGACTATGGGTCCATAGCAGTAGCTAGATGGTTGTCTTCTCCGCTTGTGCTATCATTGTTATAGATCTTGTGAGCTGCCTAACATGATCAAGATCATCTATTTGTAATGCTACATGTTGTGTTTGGCGGGATCCGATGAATATAGAATATTATGTAAAGTTGATTATCAATCTATCATATATGTGTTGTTTATGTTCTTGCATGCTCTCCGTTGCTAGTAGAGGCTCTGGCCAAGTTGATACTTGTAACTCCAAGAGGAGTAATTATGCTCGATAGTGGGTTCATGCCTCCATTTAATCTGGGACAGTGACAGAAAGTTCTAAGGTTGTGGATGTGTTGTTGCTACTAGGGATATGATACGCGTAGATGCACACGTCCGTTGGGAACCCCAAGTGGAAGGTATGATGCGTATAGAAGCAAGTTTCCCTCAGTATGAAACCAAGGTTTAATCGAACCAAGGAGCCAAGAAGCACGTTGAAGGTTGATGGTGGCGAAATGTGATGCGGCGCAACAACAGGGATTCCGGCGCCAACGTGGAACCTGCACAACACAACCCAAGTACTTTGCCCCAACGAAACAGTGAGGTTGTCAATCTCACCGGCTTGCTGTAACAAAGGATTAACCGTATTGTGTGGAAGATGATTGTTTGCAAGAAAAAAGTAAAACAAGTATTGCAGTAGATTGTATGCGATGTAAAGAATAGGACCGGGTCCACAGTTCACTAGAGGTGTCTCTTCCATAAGATAAAAGCATGTTGGGTGAACAAATTACAGTGGGCAATTGACAAATAGAGAAGGGCATAACAATGCATATACATGATATGATAAATATAGTGAGATTTAATCCGGCATTACGACAAAGTACATAGACCGCCATCCAACCGCATCGATGCCTAAAAAGTCCACCTTCAGGTTATCATCCTAACCCCATTCAGTATTAAGTTGCAAAGCAACAGACAATTGCATTAAGTATGGTGCGTAATGTAATCGACAACTACATCCTTAGACATAGAATCAATGTTTTATCCCTAGTGGCAAACAACACATCACAACCTTAGAACTTTCTGTCACTGTCCCAGGTGTCAATGAAGGCATGAACCCACTATCGAGCATAAATACTCCCTCTGGAGTTAAGAGCAAAAACTTGGCCAGAGCCTCTACTAATAACGGAGAGCATGCAAGATCATAAACAACACATAAACAATAGATTGATAATCACCATAACATAGCATTCTCTATCCATCGGATCCCGACAAACACAACATATAGTATTACGATAGATGATCTTGATCATGTTAGGCAGCTCACAAGATCCAACAATGAAGCACAATTTGGAGAAGACGACCATCTAGCTACTGCTATGGACCCATAGTCCAGGGCGAACTACTCACTCATCACTCCGGAGGCGATCATGGCGATGAAGAGTCCTCCGGGAGATGAATCTCTCCGGCAGGGTGCCGGAGGCGATCTCCCGAATCCCCGAGATGGGATTCGTGGCGGCGGCGTCTCTGGAAGGTTTTCCGTATCGTGGCTCTCGGTACTGGGGGTTTCGCGACGGAGACTATAAGTAGGCGAAAGGGCAGGTCAAGAGGCGGCACGAGGGGCCCAGGGGACAGGCCGCGGCCAGGGCTGGGCCGCGCCGCCTTGTCACCCGGCTACCTCGTGGCCCCACTTCGACTCCCTTCGGTCTTCTGGAAGCGTGCAAAAATAGGACCCTGGCGGTGATTTCGTCCAATCCGAGAATATTTCCTTACTAGGATTTCTGAAACCAAAAAGCAGAAAACAACAACGGCTCTTCGCATCTTGTTAATAGGTTAGTTCCAGAAAATGCGTAAATACGACATATAATGTGCATAAAACATGTAGGTATCATCAATACAGTAGCATGGAACATAAGAAATTATCGATACGTTGGAGACGTATCAAGCATCCCCAAGCTTAGTTCCTCGTCCCGAGCAGGTAAAACGATAACAAAGATAATTTCTGAAGTGACATGCCATCATAGTCTTGATCATACTATTTGTAAACATATGTAATGAATGCAGCGATCAAAACAATGGTAATGACATGAGTAAACAACTGAATCATAAAGCAAAGACTTTTCATGAATAGTACTTCAAGACAAGCATCAATAAGTCTTGCATAAGAGTTAACTCATAAAGCAATAAATCAAAGTAAAGGTATTGAAGCAACACAAAGGAAGATTAAGTTTCAGCGGTTGCTTTCAACTTATAACATGTATATCTCATGGATAGTGTCAACATAAAGTAATATAACAAGTGCAATATGCAAGTATGTAGGAATCAATGCACAGTTCACACAAGTGTTTGCTTCTTAAGGTGGAGAGAGATAGGTAAACTGACTCAACAATAAAAGTAAAAGAAAGGTCCTTCAAAGAGGAAAGCATCGATTGCTGTATTTGTGCTAGAGCTTTTATTTTGAAAACATGAAACAATTTTGTCAACGGTAGTAATAAAGCATATGAGTTATGTAAATTATATCTTACAAGTTGCAAGCCTCATGCATAGTATACTAATAGTGCCCGCACCTTGTCCTACTTAGCTTGGACTACCGGATCTTTGCAATGCCATGTTTCAACCAAGTGTCACAAAGGGGTACCTCCATGCCGCCAAAGGTCTAAGGAGAAAGCTCGCATTTTGGATTTCTCGCTTTTGATTATTCTCAACTTAGACATCCATACCGGGACAACATAGACAACAGATAATGGACTCCTCTTAAATGCATAAGCATGTAGCAATAATTATTATTCTCATATGAGATTGAGGATATATGTCCAAAACTGAAACTTCAACCATGATTCATGGCTTTAGTTAGCGGCCTAATGTTCTTCTCTAACAATTTGCATGCTCCAATCATTAAGGTGATAGATCCTTCAGACAAGACGGACATGCATAGCAACTCACATGATATTCAACAAAGAATAGTTGATGGCGTTCCCCAGAGCATGGTTATCGCACAACAAGCAACTTAATAAAAGATAAAGTGCATAAGTACATATTCGATACTACGATAGTTTTTAAGGCTATTTTGTCCCATGAGCTATATATTGCAAAGGTGAATGATGGAATTTTAAAGGTAGCACTCAAGCAATTTACTTTGGAATGGCGGAGAAATACCATGTAGTAGGTAGGTATGGTGGACACAAATGGCATAGTAGTTGGCTCAAGGATTTTGGATGCATGAGAAGTATTCCCTCTCGATACAAGGTTTAGGCTAGCAAGGTTATTTGAAGCAAACTCAAGGATGAACCGGTGCAGCAAAACTCACATAAAAGACATATTGTAAACATTATAATACTCTACACCGTCTTCCTTGTTGTTCAAAACTCAATACTAGATATTATCTAGACCTTAGAGAGACCAAATATGCAAATCAAATTTTAGCAAGCTCTATGTATTTCTTCATTAATGGGTGCAAAGCATATGATGCAAGAGCTTAAACATGAGCACAACAATTGCCAAGTATCACATTATCCAAGACATTTTAGAATTACTACATGTAGCATTTTCCAATTCCAACCATATAACAATTTAACGAAGAAGAAACTTCGCCTTGAACATTATGAGTAAAGCCTAAGGACATATTTGTCCATATGCAACAGCGGAGCGTGTCTCTCTCCCACAAAGTGAATGCTAGGATCCATTTTATTCAAACAAACAAAACAAAAACAAACCGACGCTCCAAGTAAAGAAAACAAGATGTGATTGAATAAAAATATAGTTTCAGGGGAGGAACCTGATGATGTTGTCGATGAAGAAGGGGATGCCTTGGGCATCCCCAAGCTTAGACGCTTGAGTCTTCTTAGAATATGCAGGGATGAACCACGGGGCATCCCCAAGCTTAGAGCTTTCACTCCTCTTGATCATGGTATATCATACTCCTCTCTTGACCCTTGAAAACTTCCTTCACACCAAACTTCAAGCAAACTCATTAGAGGGTTAGTGCACAATTAATAATTCACACATTCAGAGGTGACACAAACATTCTTTACACTTCTGGACATTGCATAAAGCTACTGGACATTAGTGGATCAAAGAAATTCATCCAACATAGCAAAAGAGGCAATGCGAAATAAAAGGCAGAATCTGTCAAAAACAGAACAGTCCGTAAAGACGAATTTTAAAATGGCACCAGACTTGCTCAAATGGAAAAACTCAAAACTAATGAAAGTTGCGTACATATCTGAGGATCACGCTCGTAAATTGGCAGATTTTTTCGAATTTTCTACAGAGACTTGTGCCCAGATTCGTGACAGACAGCAATGCTGTTTCTGCGCAGCGATCCCAAATATAACATCAACTTTGACATAGAAACTTTACTTGGCACAAAAACATGATAAGGAGAGGTTGCTACAGTAGTAAACAACTTCCAAGACTCAAATATAAAACAAAGTACTGTAGTAAAAACATGGGTTGTCTCCCATAAGCGCTTTTCTTTAACGCCTTTCAGCTAGGCGCAAAATGCAAATCAAGTAACATCGAGAGTAGAAGCATCAACATCATAACTTGTTCTAATAATAGAATCAAAAGGCAAATTCATTCTCTTTCTAGGGAAGTGTTCCATACCTTTCTTGAGAGGAAATTGATATTTAATATTACCTTCCCTCATATCAATAACAGCACCAACAGTTCGAAGAAAAGGTCTTCCCAACACAATAGGACAAGATGCATTGCATTCGATATCCAAGACAACAAAATCAACGGGGACAAGGTTATTGTTAACCGTAATGTGCACATTATCAATCCTCCCCAAAGGTTTCTTTTTAACATTATCGGCAAGATTAATATCCAAATTCTTCAATGGTGACAAGTCAAGCATATCATAAATCTTTTTAGGCATAACAGAAATACTTGCACCAAGATCACATAAAGCATTACATTCAAAGTCATTGAATTTCATTTTAATGATGGGCTCCCAACCATCTTCTAACTTTCTAGGAATAGAAGTTTCAAGTTTTAGTTTCTCTTCTCTAGCTTTTATGAGAGCATTTGTAATATGTTTTGTAAAGGCTAAATTTATAGCACTAGCATTAGGACTTTTAGCAAGTTTTTGTAAGAACTTTATAACTTCAGAGATGTGGCAATCATCAAAATCTAAATCATTATGAGCTACAGCAATGGGATCATTGTTCCCAAGGTTGGAAAAAATTTCAGCAGTTTTATCACAAGCAGTTTCAGCAGTTTTAGCAATTTCAGGCAGTTTTGTACGCTTTGCACTAGGAGTAGAAACATTGCCAACACCAATTATTTTACCATTGATAGTAGGAGGTGCAGCAACATGTGAAGAATTAGCATTACTAGTGGTGGTAATAGTCCAAACTTTAGCTACATTATTCTCTTTAGCTAGTTTTTCATTTTCTTCTCTATCCCACCTAGCACGCAATTCAGCCATTAATCTTATATTCTCATTAATTCTAACTTGGATGGCATTTGCTGTAGTAGTAATCTTATTATCAATATCATTATTATGCATAACTTTCAATTTTAAAAGATTTACATCAGAGGCAAGTCTATCAACTCTAGAAGCAATAATATCAATTTTATCAAGCTTTTCCTCAACAGATTTGTTAAAAGCAGTTTGTGTACTAATAAATTCTTTAAGCATAGCTTCAAGACCAGAGGGTACACTCCTATTATTTTTGTAAGAATTCCCATAAGAATTACCATAACCATTACCATTAGCAGAAGGATATGGCCTATAGTTATTACCAGAGTTGTTCCTATAAGCATTGTTGTTGAAATTATTATTTTTAATGAAATTCACATCAACATTTTCTTCTTGAGCAACCAATGAAGCTAAAGGAACATTATTTGGATCATCATTAGATCTACCATTCACAAGCATAGACATAATCACATCAATCTTATCACTCAAGGAAGAGGTTTCTTCAACAGAATTTACCTTCTTACCTTGTGGAGCTCTTTCCGTGTGTCATTCAGAGTAATTTATCATCATATCATCAAGAAGTTTTGTAGCCACCCCCAAAGTGATGGACATAAAGGTACCTCCAGCAGCTGAATCCAATAAATCCGCGAAGAAAAATTTAGTCCTGCATAGAAGGTTTGGATGATCATCCAAGTAGTCAGTCCATGGGTTGGGCAATTCTTTACCAAAGTTTTCATTCTCTCCCATGCTTGAGCAACATGTTCAGTATCTAATTGCTTAAAATTCATTATGCTACTTCTCAAAGATATAATTTTAGCGGGAGGATAATATCTACCAATAAAAGCATCCTTACATTTAGTCCATGAATCAATACTATTCTTAGGCAAAGATAGCAACCAATCTTTAGCTCTTCCTCTTAATGAGAAAGGAAACACTTTCAATTTAATAATATCACCATCTACATCCTTATACTTTTGCATTTCACAAAGTTCAACAAAATTATTAAGATGGGCAGCAGCATCATCAGAACTAACACCAGAAAATTGATCTCTCATAACAAGGTTCAGTAAAGCAGGTTTAATTTCAAAGAATTCTGCTGTAGTAGCAGGTGGAGCAATAGGTGTGCATAGGAAATCATTATTATTTGCGTTTGTGAAGTCACACAACTTAGTATTTTCAGGGGTATTCATTTTAGCAACGGTAAATAAAGCAAACTAGATAAAGTAAATGCAAGTAACTAATTTTTTTGTGTTTTTGATATGAAGCAAGGTAAATAAAGTAAAACTAGCAACTAATTTTTTTGTGTTTTGTTTAGGTGCAGCAAACAAAGTAGTAAATAAAATAAAGCAAGACAAAAACAAAGTAAAGAGATTGAGAAGTGGAGACTCCCTTGCAGCGTGTCTTGATCTCCCCGGCAACGGCGCCAGAAAAAGTGCTGGCGTGTAGTTGACGTGGGAGTTAGAAATCTTTGTGGTGTAGCTTTTCTTCAGTTCCCTTGATACGCGTAGATGCACACGTCCGTTGGGAACCCCAAGTGGAAGGTATGATGCGTATAGAAGCAAGTTTCCCTCAGTATGAAACCAAGGTTTAATCGAACCCAGTAGGAGCCAAGAAGCACGTTGAAGGTTGATGGTGGCGAAATGTGATGCGGCGCAACAACAGGGATTCCGGCGCCAACGTGGAACCTGCACAACACAACCCAAGTACTTTGCCCCAACGAAACAGTGAGGTTGTCAATCTCACCGGCTTGCTGTAACAAAGGATTAACCGTATTGTGTGGAATATGATTGTTTGCAAGAAAACAGTAAAACAAGTATTGCAGTAGATTGTATGCGATGTAAAGAATAGGACCGGGGTCCACAGCTCACTAGAGGTGTCTCTCCCATAAGATAAAAGCATGTTGGGTGAACAAATTACGGTCAATTGAAAAATAGAGAAGGGCATAACAATGCATATACATGATATGATAAATATAGTGAGATTTAATCCGGGCATTACGACAAAGTACATAGACCGCCATCCAACTGCATCTATGCCTAAAAAGTCCACCTTCAGGTTATCATCCGAACCCCATTCATTAAGTTGCAAAGCAACAGACAATTGCATTAAGTATGGTGCGTAATGTAATCGACAACTACATCCTTAGACATAGAATCAATGTTTTATCCCTAGTGGCAACAGCACATCACAACCTTAGAACTTTCTGTCACTGTCCCAGGTGTCAATGAAGGCATGAACCCACTATCGAGCATAAATACTCCCTCTTGGAGTTAAGAGCAAAACTTGGCCAGGGCCTCTACTAATAACGGAGAGCATGCAAGATCATAAACAACACATAAACAATAGATTGATAATCACCATAACATAGCATTCTCTATCCATCGGATCCCGACAAACACAACATATAGTATTACAGATAGATGATCTTGATCATGTTAGGCAGCTCACAAGATCCAACAATGAAGCACAATTTGGAGAAGATGACCATCTAGCTACTGCTATGGACCCATAGTCCAGGGGTGACCTACTCACTCATCACTCTGGAGGCGATCATGGCGATGAAGAGTCCTCCGGGAGATGAATCCCCTCTCCGGCAGGGTGCCGGAGGCGATCTCCCGAATCCCCGAGATGGGATTCGCGGCGGCGCGTCTCGAAGGTTTTCCGTATCGTGGCCTCGTACCGGGGTTTCGCGACGGAGGCTATAAGTAGGCGAAAGGGCAGGTCAAGAGGCAGCACGAGGGGCCTAGGGACAGGCCGCGCGCCGGGCCGGGCCGCGCCGCCATGTCACCGGCTACCTCGTGGCCCCACTTCGACTCCCTTCGGTCTTCCGGAAGCTTCATGCAAAAATAGGACCTCGGGGTGATTTCGTCCAATTCCGAGAATATTTCCTTACTAGGATTTCTGAAACCAAAAACAGCAGAAAACAGCAACTGGCTCTTCGGCATCTTGTTAATAGGTTAGTTCCAGAAAATGCGTAAATACGACATATAATGTGCATAAAACATGTAGGTATCATCAATAAAGTAGCATGGAACATAAGAAATTATCGATACGTTGGAGACGTATCAGGATAAAACATTGATGCTTTATCTAAGGATATTTGTGTTGATTACATTACGCACCATACTTAATGCAATTATCTGTTGTTTACAACTTAATATCGGAAGGGGTTCGGATGATAACCTGAAGGTGGATTATTTAGGCATAGATGCATGCTGGATAGCGGTCTATGTACTTTGTCGTAATGCCCTGATTAAATCACATAGTAATCATCATTGATATGTATTGAATCTTTATTTGTCAATTGCCCCCTGTAATTTGTTCACCCAGCATGTTAGTTATCTTATTGGAGAGACACCTCTAGTGAACTGTGGACCCCGGTCCATTCTTTTACATCTGAATACATTCTACTTGTCGTCGTGGTGAACGGACAGATGCCATAGGATGGCTTATCTTGGGGCCGAATGGACGCTAGAGGATTCGGGGGAGGGTTTGTGACTAGATGGATGAACTTCCGGATGCTTTCCTCAAGAACTTGGCCAAGGCCAGAGGTAGAAGAAGAAAGACACAAGGATGAACTCGCTCTAGATCACCATGTTCATTGATCTTCACAGGTTACAGGTTTTTCTCTCTTCACTGGATCGCGCGTATGAAAGAGGTTGCCCCCTCTCCTTATATAGGGGAGAGGGTGGCTTACAGAACAAGAAACCCTAATGGGATCTTTGACTAGACAAACTACTTTACAAAGATACTTTATAAAGCTACTTTAATCATAGATGACGCCGGGGTCTTCTTTAAACATGGAGGCTGACGTCCTCCGGCTTCTTTGACCGTCATCCTCCTCTTTGTCTTCTAGCCTTCGTTTAAAGCTACTTTGCTTAGCTCATCCTTGTCCTTTAGCTCCTGACGGAATCTTTGACCAGTCAGCCGACATGCCCTTCCTTCCGGTGCGCCGGTATCTTTCCTTCCTGGTTCCGGTATACCCCTCTTGGGGATACCGGCTTAGCCTTACTTAGCCAAACTCTATCTTCTTATTCCGGTATGAACATTAAACCGGTATCTTGAAGGGTGAGACCATCCGGTATGGCATACCTTTGGCATACCGGGGGTCATCCCCCCAACATTAGTCCCCGAAGCTGGTATAGTCTGGCGGATTCTATCCAACAGACCATGCCAGGTTTTCGTATCTTTGGATACCGGTTTAACTTTCTCAGTTCTTGGCTCAAATCCGGCATCTTTGCTCGGACTTACATTTTCTCTGCTCGCAAGGCATTCTCCGGCATCTTACTCTCCGGTATCTTAGTCATTAAGTCTCTCCTCGACGAGGTCGAGAATATATCGGGTTCCGTGCCTGTCAGAGACATGCGCACTGTGACTGTCGCGCCAGTGTCAGTTGTCACTTCGTATTGACCCTCGCGCGCCCATTTAATGCACCGCTGCAGATCCCACTCACCGCTTCGGATCCCCTGTGTGCCTCCGTGTGGCCTCCCTTTTTTCGCGTGTATCTCTATGCCACGTGGCGATCAGCGACGCGAACCGTCGCGGGCCGCGAGGCAAACCGCGCAGGCCCAGCGGTTTTCGGCCCATCTTCTCTCTCCTTTATAAGCACAACTGCCCCTTCTTCTTCCTCTTCTCCGCATTCCCCTACCTTCGCGCATAGTGCTCCTCGCCTCTGCGCTCTCGCCGCTTTTCGTCCGCCGCTGCTTGCCTGAGTTTCGCCGCCCGGCGAACTTACGCCGCGCCTCCGCCGGACCTCGTCGTGCGGAGAGCTTCTGCAGCGTCTTCTTCAAGCGCGCTGCATTCTTGCTTCTTCTTGACCTTCACCGCCTCGCCGTCGGCAGAGCTCGTCGGCGACCGCAGGTCCGTTCCTTCGCCGGAGAAAGTCTTCCTCAACTACTGCGACGCTCGAGGTCAGTTCCAATCTTGCTTTGCTCGCCATTTGCTCGCTTTTCAGATCTGGGGTCTACGGTGTTCTTATTTCTTCCTTTTTCTTTGATTTTTCTCTTACTCGTAGATCTTCACGCGGGGTCCAAGCGTGGGATTTCTGTTTCTTTCGCCTTCCCATCCAATGTCTGACGAGGAATCCTCCTCCGCATCTTCTTCTTCTTCTTCCCTTAGACATAGCAAACAATCTTCCGGCGAATCTACAGCTTCAGATTCGATGAAGACCGATTCCGGCAACCAGCAGGAATCCAGTCAGCAGGCCGGTAGCCATCAAGATGCCGGTAGCCCCAAGATGCCGGTAGCCACCTAGAATCCGGTAGCTCTAGCCAAGCATCCGGCAGCCACCTTGAGGCAAGTAGCTCTGGTGAAGCCTCGAGTAGCTCCAGCCAATCATCTGGCGAAGAGCCTTCCCCAATCACCCGCGGAGCCTGGATGGGCTCCAACGTCACTAAGTATGAGATCGACTGGTTATACCGGTCCCGCAGGATTCCGGAAGGAGTCACTTGCCGGATTCCTGATGACGAAATAGTACCGGAACCCCAGGACGGTGAACGCGTTGTTTTTCTTGCTCACTTTGAGCGTGGCTTTGGCCTTCCTCCCTCCTCTTTTTTCCTGGATCTTCTAGATTTCTACAAGCTCCAACCTCACCATCTTCCTGGCAACTCCATCTTTTACCTTTCTTGCTACACCACCTTCATGGAGGCCTATATCGGCATTCGTCCCACTCGTGAGACGTTTGCCCGCTTCTTTGCTCTTCGGATTAACTCCGTTCAGGGCGTAGACATTCCTGCACCCAAACCCCCCGTGCAATGCGGGTCTTGCATAATCAGCTCCCGTCAAGGGAGCCCCTTTTTTAAGTTCTCCGGCCTGGAGTCTTGCCGGTTATGGCAAGGGACGTTTTTCTATGTGAAGAACAACGGCGCCGCAGATCTCATTTGTCTGCCTCCTTTTGATCCGGCGCCGCCCGCAAAGACCAACTGGAGCTACAATCCGAAGGAGTCTCACAACGAGACCAACCGGATTATACGCTTCATGAGACAGAAGATGAAGGACACCGGCATCTGCTCCGACGATATCGTCCGCACTTTTATCTCGCGCCGGGTGCTTCCTCTGAAGCGCCGTGCGCATAGGATGAGCGAGATGTATGGCCCTGGCGATCCTACCAAGATCACAGGCCATCCCCTTAGCAAGAAGGATGTTGTTCTCAAGGCTAAGCAGATTTGCCAAACTGCTATGCCTTTTAACTGGGAATGGGGCCTCCTCCCCTTCAGCACTACTAACCCTCCAACCCAAGAAGTAAGGGATTATGCGATTGGGGTTGTTTTTTGCCGGTAACCTTTTGCTTTTGCTTATTTTCTTTTTCATGTTTCAGGCCAAGGACCGCTTCCCCCTCATTGAAGCCGAGCGGCGAGGAGTTTGCCGGAAGCGCGCCCTCGACTCCTTCGACCCAGATCCCTACATTTTCTGGAAGGATCTGAAGATGGGCAAGACCCCGGCATCTCGTCTGGGCCGGTCTCCGCCAAAGCCAACCGGGTCCTCTGATGACCTGGTTATGCTTGAGGTATTTTCTTTTCCGGTTTCTCTTATCCTTCCGTTATCGTTTTCCTTCGAGCTGCTTCTTAGCCCGTTCGCGCCGAGGCCATGAGTTTGTGGACAAGCTCATGGCCCAGGGCCAGAAGAACAAGCGGCCGCCATCTGACGATGGCTCCAGCCAGGCCCCTCCCTCCAAGCGCTTCCGGACTGAGCCCCTGTCTACGCTCCTTTCCTGAGAGTGTTGGCCCAAGCAGGTTTGTAGAACAGCAGCAAGTTTCCCTTAAGTGGATCACCCAAGGTTTATCGAACTCAGGAAGAGGTCAAAGATATCCCTCTCATGCAACCCCGCAACCACAAAGCAAGAAGTCTCTTGTGTCCCCAACACACCAAATAGGTGCACTAGTTCGGCGAAGAGATAGTGAAATACAGTGGTATGAATATATATGAGCAGTAGCAACGGTGAAAATAGCTTGCTGGCGTGTAGTTGATGGTGGTAGTATTGCAGCAGTAGTAACGCAGTAAAACAGTAAACAAGCAGTAGTAACTCAGCAGTATTTGGGAACAAGGCCTAGGGATTACACTTTCACTAGTGGACACTCTCAACATTGATCACATAACAGAATAGATAAATGCATACTCTACACTCTTGTTGGATGATGAACACATTGCGTAGGATTACACGAATCCTCAATGCCGGAGTTAACAAGCTCCACAATAATGCTCATGTTTAAGTAACCTTAAGTGTAAGATAGATCAAAACGACTAAACCAAGTACTAGCATAGCATGCACACTGTCACCTTCATGCATATGTAGGAGGAATAGATCACATCAATATTATCATAGCAATAGTTAACTTCGCAATCTACAAGAGATCATGATCATAGCATAAACCAAGTACTAACACGGTGCACGCACTGTCACCTTTACACACGTGGAGGAGGAATAAAACTACTTTAATAACACATCACTAGAGTAGCACATAGATAGTAGTGATACAAAACTCATATGAATCTCAATCATGTAAAGCAGCTCATGAGATCATTGTATTGAGGTACATAGGAGAGAGATTAACCACATAGCTACCGGTACAGCCCCGAGCCTCGATGGAGAACTACTCCCTCCTCATGGGAGCAGCAGCGGTGATGAAGATGGCGGTGGAGATGGCAGCGGTGTCGATGGAGAAGCCTTCCGGGGGCACTTCCCCGCCCGGCAGGGTGCCGAACAGAGACTCCTGTCCCCAGATCTTGGCTTCGCGATGGCGGCGGCTCGGAACTTTTCTCGTATCGTGGCTTCCTCCGTAAGGGTTTTCGATGCAGGGGCTTTATATAGGCGAAGAGGCGGCGCAGGAGGGTCGAAGGGGTGGCGACACCATAAGGCGGCGCGGCCAGGTCCGGGCCGCGCCGGCCTATGGTCCTGGGGGTGCCCCCCTCTGGTCCTTCCCGGTGTCTGGAAGCTTCGTGGAAAAATAGGAACCTGGGAGGTGATTTCGTCCCGAGAATATTTCGTTACTAGGATTTCTGAAACCAAAAACAGCAGAAAACAGGAACTGGCACTTCGGCATCTTGTTAATAGGTTAGTTCCGAAAATGCGTAAATACGACATATAATGTGCATAAAACATGTAGGTATCATCAATAAAGTAGCATGGAACATAAGAAATTATCGATACGTTGGAGACGTATCAGCATCCCCAAGCTTAGTTCTCTCGTCCCGAGCAGGTAAAACGATAACAAAGATAATTTCTTAAGTGACATGCCATCATAACCTTGATCATATTGTAAACATATGTAATGAATGCAGCGATCAAAACAAAGGTAATGACATGAGTAAACAAGTGAATCATAAAGCAAAGACTTTTCATGAATAGTACTTCAAGACAAGCATCAATAAGTCTTGCATAAGAGTTAACTCATAAAGCAATAATTTAAAGTATAGACATTGAAGCAACATAATGGAAGATTAAGTTTCAGCGGTTGCTTTCAACTTATAACATGTATATCTCATGGATATTGTCAACATAAAGTAATATAACAAGTGCAATATGCAAGTATGTAGGAATCAATGCACAAGTTCACACAAGTGTTTGCTTCTTAAGGTGGAAGGAGATAGGTAAACTGACTCAACAATAAAAGTAAAAGAATGGTCCTTCAAAGAGGAAAGCATCGATTGCTGTATTTGTGCTAGAGCTTTTATTTTGAAAACATGAAACAATTTTGTCAACGGTAGTAATAAAGCATATGAGTTATGAAAATTATATCTTACAAGTTGCAAGCCTCACGCATAGTATACTAATAGTGCCCGCACCTCGTCCTACTTAACTTGGACTACCGGATCTTCGCATGCCATGTTTCAACCAAGTGTCACAAAGGGGTACCTCCATGCCGCCTGTACAAAGGTCTAAGGAGAATGCTCGCATTTCGGATTTCTCGCTTTTGATTATTCTCAACTTAGACATCCATACCGGGACAACATGGACAACAGATAATGGACTCCTCTTAAATGCATAAGCATGTAGCAATGATTATTATTCTCATATGAGATTGAGGATATATGTCCAAAACTGAAACTTCCACCATGGTTCATGGCTTTAGTTAGCGGCCCAATGTTCTTCTCTAACAATTTTGCATGCTCCAACCACTAAAATGATAGACCTTCAGACAAGACGGACATGCATAGCAACTCACATGATATTCAACAATAGTTGATGGCGTTCCCCAGAAGCATGGTTATCGCACAACAAGCAACTTAATAAAATATAAAGTGCATAAGTACATATTCAATACTACGATAGTTTTTAAGGCTATTTTGTCCCATGAGCTATATATTGCAAAGGTGAATGATGGAATTTTAAAGGTAGCACTCAAGCAATTTACTTTGGAATGGCGGAGAAATACCATGTAGTAGGTAGGTATGGTGGACACAAATGGCATAGTAGTTGGCTCAAGGATTTTGGATGCATGAGAAGTATTCCCTCTCGATACAAGGTTTAGGCTAGCAAGGTTATTTGAAGCAAACTCAAGGATGAACAAGTGCAGCAAAACTCACATAAAAGACATATTGTAAACATTATAAGACTCTACACTGTCTTCCTTGTTGTTCAAACTCAATACTAGAAATTATCTAGACCTTAGAGAGACCAATTATGCAAACCAAATTTTAGCAAGCTCTATGTATTTCTTCATTAATGGGTGCAAAGTATATGATGCAAGAGCTTAAACATGAGCACAACAATTGCCAAGTATCACATTATCCAAGACATTTTAGAATTACTACATGTAGCATTTTCCAATTCCAACCATATAACAATTTAACGAAGAGGAAACTTCGCCATGAATATTATGAGCTAAGAACACATGTGTTCATACGAACCAGCGGAGCGTGTCTCTCTCCCACACAAGGATGAACTTATTCAGAGAACTAAGATAATAAAACAAAAACAAAAATAAAAGCACACAGACGCTCCAAGTAAAGTACATAAGATGTGACTGAATAAAAATATAGTTTCACTAGAAGAAACCTGATAGGTTGTCGATGAAGAAGGGGATGCCTTGGGCATCCCCAAGCTTAGATGCTTGAGTCTTCTTAAAATATGCAGGGATGAACCACCGGGCATCCCCAAGCTTAGACCTTTCACTCTTCTCGATCACATTATATCACCCTCTTCTATTGACCCTTGAAAACTTCTGCCACACCAAACTTCAAGCAAACTCATTAGAGGGTTAGTGCATAATCAAAATTCACATGTTCAGAGGTGACACAATCATTCTTAACACTTCTGGACATTGCACAAAACTTCTGAAAGTTAATGGAACAAAGAAACTCATTCAACTTAACAAAAGCGGCAATGCGAAATAAAAGGCAGAATCTGTCAAAAACAGAACAGTCCGTAAAGACGAATTTAAAACTGGCACCAGACTTGCTCAAACGGAAAACTCAAAACTAATGAAAGTTGCGTACATATCTGAGGATCACGCTCGTAAATTGGCAGATTTTTTCGAATTTTCTACAGAGAAATAGGCCCAGATTCGTGACAGACAGCAATGCTGTTTCTGCGCAGCAATCCCAAATATAACATCAACTTTGACATAGAAACTTTACTTGGCACAACAAAACACAAAACTAAGATAAGGAGAGGTTGCTACAGTAGTAAACAACTTCCAAGACACAAATATAAAACAAAGTGCTGTAGCAAAATAACACATGGGTTATCTCCCAAGAAGTTCTTTCTTTATAGCCATTAAGATGGGCTCAGCAGTTTTAATAATGCACTCGCAAGAAATAGAAGTTGAAGCAAAAGAGAGCATCAAGAGGCAAATTCAAAACACATTTAAGTCTAACATGCTTCCTATGCATAAGAATCTTGTAAATAAACAAGTTCATGAAGAGCAAAGTAACAAGCATAGGAAGATAAAACAAGTGTAGCTTCAAAAATTTCAGCACATAGAGAGGCATTTTAGTAACATGAAAATTTCTACAACCATATTTTCCTCTCTCATAATAACTTTCAGTAGCATCATGAGCAAACTCAACAATATAACTATCACATAAAGCATTCTTATCATGAGTCTCATGCATAAAATAATTACTACTCCCAACATAAGCATAATCAATTTTATTAGTTGTAGTGGGAGCAAATTCAACAAAGTAGCTATCAAATATAGGAGGTATATTGTAATCATAATCAAATTCATCCTCCATAACAGGTGGTAACAAAAGACTACTATCATTATAATCATCATAAATAGGAGGCAAAGTATCATCAAAGTAAATTTTCTCCTCAATGCTTGGGGGACTAAAAATATCATGCTCATCAAAACCAGCTTCCCAAGCTTAGAATTTTCCATAGCATTAGCAACAATGGTGTTCAAAGCATTCATAGTAATAACATTCCCATTAACATGCATATAAAGTTCCATGGGTTTCTTAATTCTTTCTTCAAACACATCATGTCCTAATTCAAGATAAAGTTCATAAAGATCTCTCATATTTTTGTTGTTTTCCATTATGCCTAACTAGTGTAAACAAGAAACCAAATGTCGCAATTGCAGAGTCTAAAGGAAATAGCTTCGAGTACTTACAATGGCGCCGGAGAATAGCTTAGTAGCCGAGATCCGGAGTGTGAGTACCTTTTACCTTTCCTCCCCGGCAACGGCGCAGAAAAGTGCTTGATGTCTACGTTCCCCCTCCTTTCCTGTAGATGTTGGGCCTCCAAGTGCAGGTTTGTAGAACAGCAGCATGCCCTTAAGTGGATCACCCAAGGTTTATCGAACTCAGGGAGGAAGAGGTCAAAGATATCCCTCTCATGCAACCCTGCAACCACAAAGCAAGAAGTCTCTTGTGTCCCCAACACACCAAATAGGTGCACTAGTTCGGCGAAGAGATAGTGAAATACAGGTGGTATGAATATATATGAGCAGTAGCAACGGTGCCAGAAAATAGCTTGTTGGCGTGTAGTTGATGGTGGTAGTATTGCAGCAGTAGTAACGCAGTAAAACAGTAAACAAGCAGTAGTAACTCAGCAGTATTTGGGAACAAGGCCTAGGGATTACACTTTCACTAGTGGACACTCTCAACATTGATCACATAACAGAATAGATAAATGCATACTCTACACTCTTGTTGGATGATGAACACATTGCGTAGGATTACACGAATCCTCAATGCCGGAGTTAACAAGCTCCACAATAATGCTCATGTTTAAGTAACCTTAAGTGTAAGATAGATCAAAACGACTAAACCAAGTACTAGCATAGCATGCACACTGTCACCTTCATGCATATGTAGGAGGAATAGATCACATCAATATTATCATAGCAATAGTTAACTTCGCAATCTACAAGAGATCATGATCATAGCATAAACCAAGTACTAACACGGTGCACGCACTGTCACCTTTACACACGTGGAGGAGGAATAAAACTACTTTAATAACACATCACTAGAGTAGCACATAGATAGTAGTGATACAAAACTCATATGAATCTCAATCATGTAAAGCAGCTCATGAGATCATTGTATTGAGGTACATAGGAGAGAGATTAACCACATAGCTACCGGTACAGCCCCGAGCCTCGATGGAGAACTACTCCCTCCTCATGGGAGCAGCAGCGGTGATGAAGATGGCGGTGGAGATGGCAGCGGTGTCGATGGAGAAGCCTTCCGGGGCACTTCCCCGCTCCGGCAGGTGCCGAACAGAGACTCCTGTCCCCCGATCTTGGCTTCGCGATGGCGGCGGCTCTGGAACTTTTCTCGTATCGTGGCTTCCTCCGTAAGGGTTTTCGATGCAGGGGCTTTATATAGGCGAAGAGGCGGCGCAGAGGGTCGAAGGGGTGGCGACACCATGGCGGCGCGGCCAGGGCCTGGGCCGCGCCGCCCATGGTCCTGGGGCCAGTGCCCCCTCTGGTCCTTCCCGGTGTTCGAAGCTTCGTGGAAAAATAGGAACCTGGGAGGTGATTTCGTCCAATTCCGAGAATATTTTGTTACTAGGATTTCTGAAACCAAAAACAGCGAACCGGCTCAGTTTGGCACTTGTTAATGGTTAGTTCCAAAATGACAATATAATGTGCATAAAACATGTAGGTATCCAGTAGGAACATCAATCGAAGCGTTGGGACGAGCCCTTGGGGGAGAAGAAAGTGGGCATGCGCCGCTACGGGCGCAAGCAGATGCCAACTGCTTCCGGGTAAGTTTTTCATTTTCCTTGCCTCTTTTTGCCAAGTTCTTTTTCCGGTTGCCAAGTTCTTTTTCCGGCTGCTCTTTTCTAACTCTCTTCCTTTCTTTTTCTTAGCCCTGCGCTCAAGCTTGGCCCAAGGCCATCAGGCTCTGAGGGTTCCGCAAGGACCTCAACCCCTCCTCCTCACTCAAGCCCGGCACCACCTGGTGCCGGTAACACCTCTGCCTCCCTTTCGGGGGGCACAACAAGTTCGGGGCGTGCGGCCCCTTCATCATCAGATCACCGCACGGAGGAGGATCTTTCCTTCTTCCCAGAGAACCAAGACACCGGCACCAGCAACATCGGTGCCGGAGAAGAAGATGTTGCCGGGCAGGCGGAGCCTCCAGCTCCTCCTGTCCTTGAGAAAAAGACAACTTCCGCGCCGGAATCCTCCGCGCCGGAAGGTTCCAACCCGGGTGATGCGCCTATCGCTCCCCCTTCTCCACGAACCATCCTCATGCCGCCGCCAAGCGCTCCTAGCGCCCAGCCTTCCGGGGCCGCTTTGTTATCACCAGAATTTGACCAAGCCAGAAGTGGGCCGCGATCAAGATGGACTTGAAGATATACATATAGAAGAGATACGTGAATCGGCCTTTTATACCAAGTTGGGCTAAACTGCCCATGTATCTGTAACATATTAGATCGCATCTTAGTTTAGAAGTTAGAATTTTACCCGTGCACGGTTTGGTGCACGCCCACATTAGAAAGTCCCCTGGACTATAAATATGTACCTAGGGTTTATGGAATAAACAACAACCAACGTTCAACACAAACCAATCTCGGCGCATCGCCAACTCCTTCGTCTCGAGGGTTCCTCCGGTAAGCACCATGCTGCCTAGATCGCATCTCGCGATCTAGGCAGCACGAGCCTGCCTAGTTGTTCATGCGTTGCTCGTACTGAAGCCTTTTTGATGGCGAGCAACGTAGTTATCGTAGACGCGTTAGGGTTAGCATCGTTCTTAGCATCATATGCTCGCGTAGTGCAACCCTTGCGCGTCTAGCCGTCCTTGTGCCTCATCATGGGTGCAGGGGCGGCACCCCGCTTGATCTTTATTTAGTAGATCTGATCCGTTATGGTCGCTCCTTGATTCATCAAGGATTAGTTTAATATCTGCAATAGTTAGGCCTTACAAAGGGTTGGAGGATCCAGCGGCATGCAGGGTGTAGTTTGCTGCCCCTAGACAGGACGTTCCGAGGATCAACCTAGTGTTGGTTTTTAGGCCTTGTCTAGGGCTGGCTTACGTTTACCGTGCGTGAGCGCGAGGCCCAATCGTGAGTAGGATGATCCGATTATGCGGTGAAAACCCCAGATCGTCGTGGATCTCATATGCTTTATCTTGATCAAGCAGGACCACCATATGTTCGGCCACCTTGGACGAATCATGGGTGGATCGGCTCCATGAGCCGATTCACAGGACAACCTGAGAGCCGATCGAGGCTCGTATTTAACGTGTACGTGTGTGCCCTGCAGGAAACTAAGCGAGGCATCATCCACACCTTCCCGCCAGGTATAGGTCCGCCCGCGCCGCGACGGCGCGCGACCGGGAGGTGCGCCTGCCGCTCCCCCTTCCCACGCACCATCCTCATGCCGCCGCCAAGCGCTCCTAGCGCCCAGCCTTCCGGGGCCGCTTCTGCCGCGCCGCCGCCCAGGACTTCCAGGCTCATTAAGGGGAAGGCGACGGCTCCCAGCGCCTCTTCTGCCGGCCAGCAGCCCCTGGTGCTGCATGTCTCCAAGGCCGCCCAGAATACTGCCACTAAGGCCACCGGTCTTCTTGGCCGTATTACTGAGTTTAAGCGCAGAGGCCAGGATCTGGGGCATCTTCTGCCCTACGCCCAGAAGTGGAACGCCGCGGACATTACTCCGGCGACCCGCGGCTTGGGCAAGGACAGGCTGCCGGCACCTGATCCCGTTGGGAACCGGTCTTCCGAGGAGCACTTCACGCGGCTCCGCTGCGCCGTGAAAGAGCTGGACAGCGCGTGGTACGACGCCACGAACAATCTGATGGTACGTTCTACTAACTTTTCTCAATTGTTACCGGTTTCCTTACTTCCGGATTTGTTCTATCTTTTAGTTTCATGCCGGTTTCTCTCCTGTCTATCTTCCCAGTCCCCGAGTTTTGTGGTGAGAGCGCAGCTTTCAGGACAAAACTTGAACTTTGAAAACTTAGCGCGAAACCGGCACTGCCAGTCCCCGAGTTTCGGGTTAAGAACTTTGTTCTTAGCGCGAAACTTATCTTAGAACGCGCGAAACCGGCACTGCCAGTCCCCGAGCTTCGGGTTAAGAACTCTGTTCTTAGCGCGAAACTTATCTTAGAACGCGCGAAACCGGCACTGCCATCCCGAGTTTCGGGTTAAGAACTCGTTCTTAGCGAAACTTATCTTAAAACGCGCGAAACCGGCACTGCCAGTCCCCGAGCTTCAGGTTAAGGGTGTGTTTGGTTCGACTGTAGATTTCGTAAAAGCTGCTGTGAGCTGTGAACTGTGAGAAAGCAGCTGTGAGTTTAGAACTGTGGAAAATCTGAAAGTCGTTTGGTTGGAGTAGCTGTAGGAGTGTAGATTTTGTAGCATTTGTCTATAATGCCTCTAGGCACTTGGAGATTGTTTATTTGCGTATTGAAATATCGAAATAATATTTGAATGTCCTAATTTCTTTTGAATAACCAATAAAGATATTCACTTAAGAAATGAAATTGTAGACTTGTAAGAATTTATATTAAAGAAATATAAGAGTAGCTAAACGCAATATATTTGACTAGAACTCTACCAGTAACAAGAATTGGCTAACATGGATCGGTGAGGAAGATGTGTCGTACGAAGCCGCGGGCCATTGTCCCTAGGTTGTTTGTCAAATGAAATAATTTTCTTGCAATTGGATTGCTTCTCTGGCCGTCCCGCGGCGAGTGCTGTGCTGAAACAAAAGACGGACGACGACAACAAAAGCAAGGATTCGGGCAGATCAAAGCGGCATCTTGGCGTGTGGCTCCTCGACGGGGTCCCGTATTGGGAGACGCCTCACGGGATTGGTTTTCAGGGCCGGCTGCGACGATAGGATTCGGGCGGGTGGATCTCCTGGGAGAGCGCGTGGGGCGGAGGGTCAGGCGTCACCGGGATCCACTCGACTGTCTCCTCCCGATGCGGAAGAAAGAAGAAGAGGGGTTATGCGGGGGCTGAGAAAGGAATAGAAGCGAATCGTTACGACTTACCAGTGGCATTGGTGGGTAATTTTTAACAAAATCTAAAAGTCACCGCGGTGGAAGCAGGGGTTGAGGTACTGTGGAAAATACACTAAAAGCTGCTGCGTTCGGAGAAGCAGCTACAGAAAAAAATCGTTTGGTTAGCGTTTAGCTTTTCCGTAGTATAAGTTGGCTGAGAAAGCTAAACCAAACAGACCCTAAGAACTCTGTTCTTAGCGCGAAACTTATCTTAGAACGCGCGAAACCGGCACTGCCAATTCCCGAGTTTCGGGTTAAGAACTCTGTTCTTAGCGCGAAACTTATCTTAGAACGCGCGAAACCGGCACTGCCAGTCCCCGAGTTTCGGGTTAAGAACTCTGTTCTTAGCGCGAAACTTATCTTAAACGCGCAAACCGGCACTGCCAGTCCCCGAGTTTCGGGTTAAGAACTCTGTTCTTAGCGCGAAACTTATCTTAGAACGCGCGAAACCGGCACTGCCAGTCCCCGAGTTTCGGGTTAAGCACTTTGTTCTTAGCGCGAAACTTCACTAATCTTTTTGCTTTGAACAGCTCACGGCTGACGCTCGGAAGACCCTCTTTGAGGAGCTCTTATGGGAGCATCGGGAGCTCGCTGAGGCACACGATAAGTGCCAAGGTAAGTTTTTGTTCTGCCGGCATCTTTCTTACCGGAACCTTTTTTCCTTCTAACACTTGTAATTTCTGCTTGACAGTGATCCCGGAAGCTTCCATTGATGCTCTCAAAGAGCAGCTCGCCAACGCCCAACGTACAACTTTGTTTTTTCTTCTGCTAACTTGGTTTTACTTTCAACACCATCTTGTTTACACCTTCTTTTCCGGGTTGCAGTGGAGAAGGAGCAGCTCATTAAACAGCATCAGGAGGAGCTGAGCGCCCAGAAGACCAGCTACCAGGAGCTCAAGTCCCAGCTCATTCAGCTAGGTCTTGACCATGCCAAGGTTCTCGAAGCCGCTGAAGCTGAAGCAGCGGCCAAGATGAACGAGGCTCTGGAGGACGCCAGCAACGCCACCGTGGTGCTGCGAGCTGAGCTGGAGGAGCTGGCCAAGGCCCGGAAGGGTGCCGAGGAGAAGGCCGCGCGGCTGGAGGAGGAGCACAAGGAATGCAATCAGCTGATCCTTCAAACTGACGCCCTTGCCCATCGTGAGTTCTTTGACTATCGCCTATAAGCCATTTTTCCTCCGACCTCATTTTCTTTCCGCTATCTTTTCTTCCGGTCTCTTTTTCTTCCGGATTCTTTTCCTTCCGGATTCTTTTCCTTAGCCCTTTTTCTTTGCACAGGCCTCTTTCCGGACTCCCAGACGTATGCTGTCAAGAAGGTTAACGCGCGCCGCCCTAGCCAGAGCCAGG
Source organism: Lolium multiflorum (assembly GCA_030979885.1). Lineage (NCBI taxonomy): Eukaryota > Viridiplantae > Streptophyta > Magnoliopsida > Poales > Poaceae > Lolium > Lolium multiflorum. The sequence goes on from CM061749.1 coordinate 187,804,759, forward strand.
CGAATCTTGCCGTGCCATGGACGCCCAACGACCATCTGGTCGCGCTTAACGCGCGGGTGTCTCATATGCGCGCCATTGATCGCAACTTATCTGACATCCCTGATGTAGCTACCCAGCTCTTCAGGACCCTTTGGCCTGGCGAGGAGGTGCCGGACACTTTTTCTCTCATCAGCGATCGTCTCAAGGGCGCCGGCAGGAGGATCCGCGAGTGGCAGTGCTCGCTGCCCGCGCTGGAGCAGACTCTGCCCTCCGCGTCGCTTGTTCCTGGTACCCGGAGCTCGACCTGGATGCCCTCACCGGAGTGCGCGAAGGCGCGGAAACCGATCTGGACCCGATCCTTGCCGCCAAACGGCAGGATCGCGCGTACCGCATCGCGGAGTACGCCGAAATGCGCACCTTCATTCCTCCCCCTCATGGCGTCCAAGATTATCTTGACGAGGAGGAAGATGAAGCCGAGGAGGAGCCTCTTGACGATGCTGGTGCTGGCGATGCTCCTCCGGAAGCTCCTGCTGCCTGATTATCTACCCTGAGATATAACCTGTTAAGCTGTTTGGCCCTGCGTGGCTTAAGACAATGTTTCGTTAAATTCTGCCCCGGTATGCCGGGGCTTATGATGTAAAACTTTAAGTCTGCTCGTGGTTGACGTACAACATTTTGTGCCGGTAAGTTATACCGGTAGCTAATTATCTTAAGTTTGCCTTAGCGTTTTTGCGTTTGGTTCTGCTTTTATCCTGCACTTGCAAAGATTTCCAAATTGTTTCTGCATCCAATTCGATGCACACTTGGTTCTTTTGCCTTGGCTCTGCCTGCCTTCTCTGGGCGTTCTTTGGCGTATGAGCACAAGGTTCTTTCACCAAATAAGCATTTTCTTGAACTTAGAAATAATTCGAAATTTTGCAAAAAACCGGTATAACCGGGGTTAGTTAAATTTTTCCGGATTGTTCTTTCCCGGTTTCCCTCTCCACAGTTCATGTGCTTATCCCCTACCGGTTTATCTTGCTTGCCATGAAGCCAAGTTATGGACAACAGCAGAGTCGAAGACTCCGGTAGGGTTTAGCACATTACTAAACCGGAAAGAAAAAACGTTCAATAAGCAACCGGCAACAGAAAAAATAGACATGTTTCATGCAATTTAATAAGGCAAGTCCCCGAGATTCATTCGAGGTTCCGACATCTTTTTATTCATAGCACATAAGGTACAAAAAGGAACTTCTTACACCACAACTTCAAGAGTAGAAAGGACGCAACAAGGCTACGTTCCACGGGCGTTTGGTCTCGTCTCCGGATTTGTCCGCCTTTCCCTTCTTCCATTCCTGCGCATCGATTAGGTAATATGCATCATTGTGGAGAGCCTTGCTCACAATGAAAGGTCCTTCCCATGGGGGGGACAGCTTGTGCCTGCCTTCAGTGCGCTGCACCAGGCGTAGCACCAGGTCTCCTTCTCGGAATACCCTTGGGTTTACCTTCCGGCTATGATAGCGTCGGAGGTTTTGCTGGTAAATGGCTGTTCTTGCCAAAGCTAGCTCTCTTGCTTCTTCTAGCAAGTCCACATCATTTTCCCGGGCCTCCTTTACCTCTTCTTCGGTATAGAGCTGCACCCTTGGGGAATCATGGAGAATGTCGGTTGGTATGACCGCTTCTGCTCCATAAACCATGAAGAATGGTGTGTATCCGGTAGACCGGTTCGGAGTTGTTCTTAGACTCCACAGCACTGATGGTAGCTCATCGATCCAACATCCCGGTGATTTTTCCATTGCATCAATGAGTCTTGGTTTGATACCGGAAAGTACCAAAGCATTTGTTCTTTCAACTTGACCATTGCCTTGCGGGTGCGCCACTGAGCACAAATCCAGCCGGATGTTTTTGCTTTCACAGAACCGCTTGAATTCTCCTTGGGCAAAGTTTGTGCCATTGTCAGTTATGATACTATGTGGGTATCCATATCGCAGGATTACATCTTTCAGGAATTTTACTGCTGTGTGGCCATCACATTTTGCGATAGGCTTCACTTCCAGCCACTTGGTGAACTTATCCACCATTACCAAGATGTGGGTCATGTTTCCCCTTGCGGTTTTGAACGGTCCAACCATGTCCAGGCACCAAACAGCGAAAGGCCAAGTTAGCGGTATGGTTTTTAAGCCGGATGCTGGGGTATGGTTTTGCTTAGCGTACCTCTGGCAGCCATTGCATTTCCTTACCAAATCCTCAGCATTATCTAAGGCTGTGGGCCAGTAGAACCCATGCCGGAACACCTTTGCTACCAACGCCCTTGAAGAAGCGTGGTGCCCGCATTCTCCTCGATGAATTTCCTCGAGCATTTCTCTTCCTTCTTCCGGCTCCACACATCTTTGGAGGACACCGGTAACACTTCTCTTGTATACCTCGCCATTGATGATGGTGTAAGCTTTGGACCTTCTCTGTATCCTTCTTGATTCATTTTCGTCAACCGGCAAGGTGCCGTTGATCAGGAATTCCTTAATAGGTTTAACCCAAGATGGTGCCTCTCTAACCACAAACACCGGCATGTCTATGTCCATGCTGTCCACAAGCATTGCCTCTTCCGGCATGGGCGTCGCAGTCCCCGAGTTTACCGGTACAGTCCCCGAGTTTGCCGGAGTAGTCCCCGGGTTTCCTCCGTCAATCTCCATTGGCACCACATGTGATTCCGGTACAAAAATTGATTCCGACTCCGGACTTGGCTTGATTGATGGAACTCTCAAGTGCGCCAGAGCTATTCCGGGAGGAATTTCTTGCCTGGACGAACCTAGCTTGGATAAGGTATCCGCGGCCTCATTTTCTGCGCGCGGCACATGGTGAAACTCACACCCTTCGAAGAATCCGGCAATCTTTTGCACATGGAACCGGTATGAGGCCATGTTGGCATCTTTTGCGTCCCAATCTCCGGAACACTGTTGCACCACAAGATCTGAATCACCATAGCAAATGATCCTGAGTGCCCCGATTTCTTTTGCAACCTTGAGCCCATGTATCAGAGCTTCGTACTCAGCGACATTGTTTGATGCCCTGAAGTGCACTTGTAGAACATACCGGAGGTGGTCTCCTTTTGGTGAGGTGAGTACTACACCGGCACCTAGGCCCTCCTTGAGCTTGGATCCGTCAAAATGCATCTTCCAGTACTCTATTTTGTGTTCTGGCGGCTTGTATTGTATCTCCGCCCAATCGACCAAGAAATCAGCTAAAGCTTGCGATTTTATGGCATCTCTTCTTTCATATACCGGCACATACGGTGATAGCTGAATTGCCCATTTTGCAATCCGGCCGCTGGCATCCTTGTTACCCATGATATCGGAGATGGGTGCCTCACTCACCACCTTCATAGGGTGCTCCTCAAAGTAATGCTTGAGCTTTGTGGCGGCCATAAACACGCCATAAGTCATTTTTTGGAAGTGTGGGTAGTTTTGCTTTGATGAGGAGAGCACCTCGCTCAGGTAGTATACCGGCCTCTGGACGGTTTTTCCTTCCTCTTCTCTTTCCACCACAACCACAACACTAACCACCCGGTTCGTTGCCGCTATATAAAGCAACATAGGTTCTCTTTCCAAGGGCGAGGCCAAAATTGGGGCCGTTACGAGCATGTTTTTCAATTCTTTAAACGCTGCGTCTGCCTGTGTGGTCCAGACGAAAGTATCCGATTTTTTCATCAAAGCATATAGCGGCAAGGCCTTTTCTCCTAGCCTGCTTATGAACCGGCTTAGCGATGCCAAGCTTCCGGTAAATTTTTGCACATCTTTCAGTTCTCGTGGGATAGTCATTCTTTCTATTGCCCGGATTTTTACCGGATTGACCTCAATGCCCCGGCTTGACACAAGGAAACCGAGCAACTTGCCGGCAGGGACACCAAAGGTGCACTTTGCCGGATTGAGTTTCATCCGGAACCGCCTTAGGTTATCAAATGTTTGCCGGATGTCATCGATTAAGGTATCTTTTACTTTAGTTTTTATCACAATATCATCCACATAAACTTGCACATTTTTTCCGATTTGATCAAACAAGCATTTTTGCATACAGCGCTGGTACGTTGCACCAGCGTTGCGCAAACCAAAAGGCATAGTAACATAGCAATAAGCCCCGTGCGGGGTAATGAACGCAGTTTTTATTTGATCTTCTTTTTTCAGAGGGATTTGGTGGAAGCCGGAATAGGCATCCAGGAACGACAACAGCTCACACCCAGCAGTAGAATCAATCACTTGATCGATTCGGGGCAAAGGGAAAGGATCTCTTGGGCAAGCTTTGTTGAGGTTGGTGTAGTCGATGCACATGCGCCACACTTTTGCAAGTTTTGCCTCCAGGTTCTCATCTTTTTTCTTTTCGACCATCACCGGATTGGCCAGCCACTCTGTGTGCGTGACCTCCACGATGAAACCGGCAACCAACAGCTTTGTTACTTCTTCTCCAATGATTTTTCTCCTATCTTCAGCGAACCGGCGCAAAGGTTGACGCACCGGCTTAGCATCCTTCCGGACGTTTAGAGAGTGCTCAGCCAGCTCCCTCGGAACCCCTACCAAGTCATCAGTAGACCAGGCAAAGATGTTCCGATTCTCACGGAGGAAGCTGACGAGCGCGCTTTCCTATGCTTGCTGAGGCCGGCACCGATACGAACGGTGCGCTCTGGGTAAGCCGGATCCAGCACAATGTCCTTTGTCTCATTTGTCGGCTTGAATGTCGGTGAGTCCAAGCTTCCACTCATTGCCGCTAAGCTCAACTTTGAGGACTGAGCCAGCGCAACAGCAGTTTGCATTCTTTTCTTTTCTTCCGCTATCACCAGCGATTCTGCCAGGTTTGATCCGGCGGAAGCAGTTTCCATTGAGACTTTATAGTTCCCCACCACAGTTAGTGGTCCACGAGGTGCCGGCATCTTCATCTTGAGATAGGCCGTGTGAGTTGATGCCATGAAAGCTGCCAATGCCGGTCTCCCCAACAAGGCATGGTAGGGACTATCTAAGTCCACCACCTCAAACTCAAGGTTCTCAACACGACAATTGTCACGTCCTCCAAACGACACGTCCACCCGAACTTTTCCTATCGGGGCGCAAGACAAACCGGGAACAATCCCATGGAAAGTTGTGTGAGTCGGCTGCAGCATATTCTCCGTTATGCCCAGCGTACGCATGGTGTGCTTGTACATGATGTTTATGCTGCTACCATTGTCTATCAGCACCTTGCTGAATTTTACTCGAGTTTCCGGCCCCTTCATGATTGGGTCCACAACGAGAGCGTATCCACCCGGATTCGGCATGACTTTGGGGTGATCCTTGAACGACCAGGTGATTTCCTGATCTGACCACAGCATGTATTTTGGAACTGCCGGCATCACGGCGTTTACTTCCATGGAACGGCGATGCACACTTTGCCTGTCCATTGGCTCAGTGACAAAGACAACCATGCACAAGTGTGGGTCTTCATAAACATTCCGGCCTAAAGGTGCCGGTGGAGGTGGTTGGTCATTGTTTTGCTCCACCCGGTTAACCTGCTGGTACTGTTGCCTGTTTGGCTGAGGCTGCACCGGTAAGGCGTTTGCTCCAGTGAGTGGTGGTGGAGGTGGTAATTGCTGTTGTTGCTGCACGGGGCCCCCTGGCGCCTGCGCATCTTTTACCGCTCCCCTTTGCATCAAGAACTTGGTCCAAGAACAATCCTTCGTCAAGTGGTTCGACGGGTGATCCGGGTTCGGCGTGTGCCACCGGCAAGGTTGATCCATGGCAGCTTCCATGGTGTATTTCACGGGTTCCTGCCAGTTCTTTTTCTGGCCCCAGGGTTTCTTTTCTACCCACTGCTTCTTAGGACCCGCCCATGGCTGCGATCCGGTTTTTGTCTCTGACTGCCGCTGGCATCATAATTTTCCTGCACGGCAGCAACTTGCTGTGATGCATATCTTCGATCCGGGAAATCTTCCCTTCTTTTGTTGTTCCGGTTATCCCGGTATTGCTGCTGATGCGGATTCGACTGCTCCGGCTCAGCTTGCACTGCCGGTTGCATTGGGTCTCCCAACGCATAGCTATCTGCCACACGTATCATCTCCGCCAAGGTTGTGGGCATGCTTCTCTGCAGCCTTTGCCACAAAGGTGACCCTCTCCGGCATCCTTGACTGAACCAAGCAATGGCTTGTGCCTCAATCACTCCTTCACATGTGTTTCTCATTGAGTTCCACCGGGTGAGATAATCCCGGTCTGTTTCTCCTGCACGCTGTTGGCACAGCGCAAGCTGTTGGGGCCGGTTTGGCCTCTTGTAGGTACTGCTGAAGTTGTTCACAAATGCTTCCTCAAAGTCCAACCATCCGTTAATACTTCCTGCCGGCAAGTTGTTAAGCCAAATCCTCGCAGGACCCACGAGGTAGGACGGTATGATTCTTACCGCCCAACGCCGGTTTACTCCACCACCAGCCACATAAACAGCTGTGACATAATCTGCCAGCCAGTCTTCCGGCTTGGTCGTACCATCATACGTTCTTGTGTCCCGGGGCAACTGGAAGTTGCGTACCGGTGGTTCTTCTCTCATGATCCGTGGGCCAAAACACCTTGGGCCAGGAGGTCCCTCACATTCAACTATCGCAGATAGATGTACTCTGTCCAGCCTGTGCCTCGCATCCCGGTCTGGCAAACATCTTTCCCCCAGGCGTTCTCCCAAAGGGTTCCGGTGGACTCTTGTTCGTTCCACCTCAGAATCTGATTCATCGTACTCTTCCGGTTCCGCGGCTCTTGCCTGCCGGTACCCTGGTGGTGGCATTTCTTCATCCACGTATGCCACTCTTGCGGCTCGATAATTTTGCCCGGTTTCATATCTACCGGCATGATTGTTTCCGGCATAGCCTCCCTTGGCGTAGCCCCGATCTGCCCCTTGGCTTTTTCTACCGGCATCATGTTGCCCGGCTTTTTGCTTTCCGGCAAGAACTGGATCATACACAGTCATCTGCCGTGCGTTCTTTTCTCTTTCCCTTCTTTTGTCCGGATGAGGGGACGATGCCTGCCCCTGGGACTTGCTTCCGGCATTCTTTGTTGAACGCGCGGATTTTGAGGCCACTGCCTCGTTCAGCTTAGCCAGCTGCTCAGCATTTTGCTGCTCAATAGTTTTCAACAGCTCTTTTACACGTTCCTGCTGCTTTGCCAACTCGTCACCGGAAAGAGATTCACATAACTCTACTGCAGCTTTAGCGGCTTTTATAGTTTTATCCGGACTACTGTACTTAGGCTTTTCTACGATGCTCACAGATACAGATGCACTTTTGCCGGCAAGAACTTCTTTGCGCAAATCCTGATCTAGATTGCGAGCCTTAAGCCGGTTTTCCGGCATCCTAGCAGCATGAGCACTAACTGAAGCAAAGCCATGGGCAGCGTTGTACTCACGTAGGGTTAGGTTCAGCTCGCGCTGCGCCCGGATGATGTCGGCGCCACCGGTAAGCAGGGCCTTGCGCGTGGCCTCCAGCTCCTCCTGAGCCTTTGCCGGGTCGATGTTCTGCGCGATGGGCGTGGCCAGCGTGTTCATCGCCGCTTGGAGAGGTGTTGCCGGTGGTGCTGATGATGCTCCCGCGACGCCGGCGTCACGCTCCAGCGGTGGTTTTGCCGCGCGGGTCGATGCCGCACGTTCATCTCCTTCCTCCACAGCTCCCTTGCCGGTGTTGACCGCACCAGCCATCATGACCTCCACAAGTTTCCCTCAGAAAGAAACCAAGGTTTAATCGAACCAGTAGGAGCCAAGAAGCACGTTGAAGGTTGATGGTCGCGAAATGTGATGCGGCGCAACACCAGGGATTCCGGCGCCAACTAGGAACCTGCACAACACAACCCAAGTACTTTGTCCCAACGAAACAGTGAGGTTGTCAATCTCACCGGCTTGCTGTAACAAAGGATTAAACGTATCGAGTGGAAGATGTTTGCAAAGAAAACAATAAAGCAAGTAGATTGTATGCTATGTAAAGAATAGGACCGGGGTCCACAGTTCACTAGAGGTGTCTCTCCCATAAGATAAAAGCATATTGGGTGAACAAATTACAGTCGGGCAATTGACAAATAGAGAAAGGCATAACAATGCATATACATGACATGGTAAATATAGTGAGATTTAATTGGGCATTACGACAAAGTACATAGACCGCCATCCAACTGCATCTATGCCTAAAAAGTCCACCTTCAGGTTATCATCCGAACCCCCTCCAGTATTAAGTTGCAAAGCAACAGACAATTGCATTAAGTATTGTGCGTAATGTAATCAATAACTACATCCTTAGACATAGCATCAATGTTTTATCCCTAGTGGCAACAGCACATCACAACCTTAGAACTTTCTGTCACTGTCCCAGGTATCAATGAAGGCATGAACCCACTATCGAGCATAATTACTCCCTCTTGGAGTTAAGAGTAAAAACTTGGCCAGAGCCTCTACTAATAACGGAGAGCATGCAAGATCATAAACAACACATGAACAATAGATTGATAATCACCATAATCATAGTACTCTCTATCCATCGGATCCCGACAAACACAACATATAGAATTACATATAGATGATCTTGATCATGTTAGGCAGCTCACAAGATCTAACAATGAAGCACAACAAGGAGAAGACGACCATCTAGCTACTGCTATGGACCCATGGTCCAGGGGTGAACTACTCACTCATCACTCCGGAGGCGATCATGGCGATGAAGAGTCCTCCGGGAGATGAATCCCCTCTCCGGCAGGGTGCCGGAGGCGATCTCCCGAATCCCCGAGATGGGATTCGCGGCGGCGGCGTCTCTGTAAGGTTTTCCGTATCGTGGCTCTCGGTACTGGGGGTTTCGCGACGGGAGCTTTAAGTAGGCGGAAGGTCAACGCGAGGGGCCACACGAGGGCCCAGGCAGGTCGGCGCGGCCAGGGCCTGGGCCGCGCCGGCTAGCCTCTGGCCACCTCGTGGCCCCACTTCGTTAGGTCTTCGGTCTTCTGGAAGCTTCGTGCAAAAATAGGACCCTGGGCGAAAGTTTCGTCCAATTCCGAGAATATTTCTTTACTAGGATTTCTGAAACCAAAACAGCAGAAAACAGCAACTGGCTCTTCGGCATCTTGTTAATAGGTTAGTTCCAGAAAATGCATAAATATGACATATAATGTGCATAAAACATGTAGGTATCATCAATAAAGTAGCATGGAACATAAGAAATTATCGATACGTTGGAGACGTATCAGCATCCCAAGCTTAGTTCTGCTCGTCCCGAGCAGGTAAAACGATAACAAAGATAATTTCTGAAGTGACATGCCATCATAATCTTGATCATACTATTTGTAAACATATGTAATGAATGCAGCGATCAAAGCAAAGGTAATGACATGAGTAAACAACTGAATCATAAAGCAAAGACTTTTCATGAATAGTACTTCAAGACAAGCATCAATAAGTCTTGCATAAGAGTTAACTCGTAAAGCAATAAATCAAAGTAAAGGTGTTGAAGCAACACATAAGAAGATTAAGTTTCAGCGGTTGCTTTCAACTTGTAGCATGTATATCTCATGGATATTGTCAACATAAAGTAATATAACAAGTGCAATATGCAAGTATGTAGGAATCAATGCACAGTTCACACAAGTGTTTGCTTCTTAAGGTGGAAGGAGATAGGTAAACCGACTCAACAATAAAAGTAAAAGAATAGTCCTTCGCAGAGGAAAGCATCGATTGCTGTATTTGTGCTAGAGCTTTTATTTTGAAAACATGAAACAATTTTGTCAACGGTAGTAATAAAGCATATGAGTTATGAAAATTATATCTTACAAGTTGCAAGCCTCACGCATAGTATACTAATAGTGCCCGCACCTCGTCCTACTTAACTTGGACTACCGGATCTTTGCATGCCATGTTTCAACCAAGTGTCACAAAGGGGTACCTCCATGCCGCCTGTACAAAGGTCCAAGGAGAATGCTCGCATTTCGGATTTCTCGCTTTTGATTATTCTCAACTTAGACATCCATACCGGGACAACATGGACAACAGATAATGGACTCCTCTTTAATGCATAAGCATGTAGCAAAGTTATTATTCTCATATGAGGTTGAGGATATATGTCCAAAACTGAAACTTCCACCATGATTCATGGCTTTAGTTAGCGGCCCAATGTTCTTCTCTAACAATTTTGCATGCTCCAACCACTAAAATGATAGACCTTCAGACAAGACGGACATGCATAGCAACTCACATGATATTCAACAATAGTTGATGGCGTTCCCCAGAAACATGGTTATCGCACAACAAGCAACTTAATAAAATATAAAGTGCATAAGTACATATTCAATACTACGATAGTTTTTAAGGCTATTTTGTCCCATGAGCTATATATTGCAAAGGTGAATGATGGAATTTTAAAGGTAGCACTCAAGCAATTTACTTTGGAATGGCGGGTAAATACCATGTAGTAGGTAGGTATGGTGGACACAAATGGCATAATGGTTGGCTCAAGGATTTTGGATGCATGAGAAGTATTCCCTCTCGATACAAGGTTTAGGCTAGCAAGGTTATTTGAAGCAAACTCAAGGATGAACAAGTGCAGCAAGACTCACATAAAAGACATATTGTAAACATTATAAGACTCTACACTGTCTTCCTTGTTGTTCAAAACTCAATACTAGATATTATCTAGACCTTAGAGAAACCAAATATGCAAATCAAATTTTAGCAAGCTCTATGTATTTCTTCATTAATGGGTGCAAAGCATATGATGCAAGAGCTTAAACATGAGCACAACAATTGCCAAGTATCACATTATCCAAGACATTTTTAGAATTACTACATGTAGCATTTTCCAATTCCAACCATATAACAAATTAACGAAGAAGAAACTTCGCCTTGAACATTATGAGTAAAGCCTAAGGACACATGTGTCCATATGCAACAGCGGAGCGTGTCTCTCTCCCACAAAGTGAATGCTAGTATCCATCTTATTCAAACAAAAACAAAAACGAAAACAAACCGACGCTCCAAGTAAAGAACACCAGATGTGACTGAATAAAAATATAGTTTCAGGGGAGGAACCTGATGATGTTGTCGATGAAGAAGGGGATGCCTTGGGCATCCCCAAGCTTAGATGCTTGAGTCTTCTTAAAATATGCAGGGATGAACCACGGGGGCATCCCCAAGCTTAGAGCTTTCACTCCTCTTGATCTTAGTATATCATTCTCCTCTCTTGACCCTTGAAAACTTCCTTCACACCAAACTTCAAGCAAACTCATTAGAGGGTTAGTGCATCATTAATAATTCACACATTCAGAGGTGACACAATCATTCTTTTCACTTCTGGACATTGCATAATGCTACTGGACATTAATGGATCAAAGAAATAAATCCAACATAGCAAAAGAGGCAATGCGAAATAAAAGGCAGAATCTGTCAAAAACAGAACAGTCCGTAAAGACGAATTTATAAATGGCACCAGACTTGCTCAAATGGAAAAACTCAAAACTAATGAAAGTTGCGTACATATCTGAGGATCACGCTCGTAAATTGGCAGATTTTTTCGAATTTTCTACAGAGAATTATGCCCAGATTCGTGACAGACAGCAATGCTGTTTCTGCAGCGATCCCAAATATAACATCAACTTTGACATAGAAACTTTACTTGGCACAAAAACATGATAAGGAGAGGTTGCTACAGTAGTAAACAACTTCCAAGACTCAACAAAACAAAAAATTGCTGTAGGTAAAAACATGGGTTGTCTCCCATAAGCGCTTTTCTTTAACGCCTTTCAGCTAGGCGCAGAAAGTGCAAATCAAGTAACATCGAGAGTAGAAGCATCAACATCATTACCAGGGGTGTTGGGAGTTTTCTCAACCAAGCATAGTATATTTGATATATAAGTTTTAGCGTCTCCCTTTTCATTAGTCTTAGGCTTGCTACTCTCATCGAACAAATTTTCCGGAACAAGCCAAGCATAGTTATTTTCTAGTGCGTCATTCATAGCTAGAAGTTTACATGGTATTGGTGCTTTGATTTCCCCTCCATCATTAATGTTATTAGTGTACATTATTCTATCCATGTCCATTTTTTCAAGGAGACCAATAAAATTGGTATGAGAACCTAGCATATTAAATTTAGCAAAAACCTTTCTAGCCTCTCTTGCTAGACCACCAAATTCTCTAAGAAGGGTTTCTAAAACAAAATCTTTCTTTTCCCCTTCTTCCATATCACCAAGTGTAAGAAACATGTGTTGGATTATAGGATTGAGATTAACAAATTTAGTTTCCAACATGCGAACTAAAGCAGCAGCAATTTCATAGGTAGGTGCAAGTTCTACCAAGTGTCTATCTTCAAAATCTTCAGTAATACTAACATGATTGAAAAATTCTTCTATATTATTTCTCCCAACTATGGACCCACGTCCTACCGGTATGTCCTTTGTGGTGAAATTAAAAGGAAACATGATGCAATAAGCAAAAAGTAAACTAGGCAAATAAGGTAAAGACGAGTAACTAATTTTTTTGTGTTTTTGATATAGAGAGCAAGACAGCAAAATAAAGTAAAACTAGCAACTAATTTTTTTGTATTTTGTTTAGGTGCAGCAAACAAAGTAGTAAATAAAATAAAGCAAGACAAAAACAAAGTAAAGAGATTGAGAAGTGGAGACTCCCCTTGCAGCGTGTCTTGATCTCCCCGGCAACGGCGCCAGAAAAAGAGCGTTGTCGTGGGAGGCAATTCTATGTGGTGTAGCTTTTCTTCAGTTCCCCGGCAACGGCGCCGAAAAAGAGCTTGATGGCGTGTAACTCACACGTTCGTTGGGAACCCCAAGAGGAAGGTATGATGCGCATAGCAAGTTTTCCCTCAGAAAGAAACCAAGGTTTAATCGAACCAGTAGGAGCCAAGAAGCACGTTGAAGGTTGATGGTCGCGAAATGTGATGCGGCGCAACACCAGGGATTCCGGCGCCAACTAGGAACCTGCACAACACAACCCAAGTACTTTGTCCCAACGAAACAGTGAGGTTGTCAATCTCACCGGCTTGCTGTAACAAAGGATTAAACGTATCGAGTGGAAGATGTTTGCAAAGAAAACAGTAAAGCAAGTAGATTGTATGCTATGTAAAGAATAGGACCGGGGTCCACAGTTCACTAGAGGTGTCTCTCCCATAAGATAAAAGCATGTTGGGTGAACAAATTACAGTCGGGCAATTGACAAATAGAGAAAGGCATAACAATGCATATACATGACATGGTAAATATAGTGAGATTTAATTGGGCATTACGACAAAGTACATAGACCGCCATCCAACTGCATCTATGCCTAAAAAGTCCACCTTCAGGTTATCGTCCGAACCCCCTCCAGTATTAAGTTGCAAAGCAACAGACAATTGCATTAAGTATTGTGCGTAATGTAATCAATAACTACATCCTTAGACATAGCATCAATGTTTTATCCCTAGTGGCAACAGCACATCACAACCTTAGAACTTTCTGTCACTGTCCCAGGTATCAATGAAGGCATGAACCCACTATCGAGCATAATTACTCCCTCTTGGAGTTAAGAGTAAAAACTTGGCCAGAGCCTCTACTAATAACGGAGAGCATGCAAGATCATAAACAACACATGAACAATAGATTGATAATCACCATAATCATAGTACTCTCTATCCATCGGATCCCGACAAACACAACATATAGAATTACATATAGATGATCTTGATCATGTTAGGCAGCTCACAAGATCTAACAATGAAGCACAACAAGGAGAAGACGACCATCTAGCTACTGCTATGGACCCATGGTCCAGGGGTGAACTACTCACTCATCACTCCGGAGGCGATCATGGCGATGAAGAGTCCTCGGGAGATGAATCCCCTCTCCGGCAGGGTGCCGGAGGCGATCTCCAGAATCCCCCGAGATGGGATTCGCGGCGGCGGCGTCTCTGTAAGGTTTTCCGTATCGTGGCTCTCGGTATTGGGGGTTTCGCGACGGGAGCTTTAAGTAGGCGGAAGGTCAACGCGAGGGGCCACACGAGGGGCCCAGGGGCAGGTCGGCGCGGCCAGGGCCTGGGCCGCGCCGGCCTAGCCTCTGGCCACCTCGTGGCCCCACTTCGTTAGGTCTTCGGTCTTCTGGAAGCTTCGTGCAAAAATAGGACCCTGGGCGAAAGTTTCGTCCAATTCCGAGAATTTTACTAGGATTTCTGAAACCAAAACAGCAGAAAACAGCAACTGGCTCTTCGGCATCTTGTTAATAGGTTAGTTCCAGAAAATGCATAAATATGACATATAATGTGCATAAAACATGTAGGTATCATCAATAAAGTAGCATGGAACATAAGAAATTATCGATACGTTGGAGACGTATCACTCCACAGCTCCCTTGCCGGTGTTGACCGCACCAGCCATCATGACCTCCACGCTGCCGGCGGCGCGGCCAGCACACAGCCATCTTGGCGGATCCGGCGCCACCAGCACCGGCGAGAGGCGCTGGCGCACAGGGACGGTGCCGAGGTAGACGCGGATGCTGCCGAACTCGATGGTGCGGCCGTTCTGCGGGAACTTGCCGCCGTTGGCGAAGCAGCCAGCGTTATCGTTGATGAAGTCCATGTTGTAGATGCGTTGCACGAGCGCGGACACCGTGCGCTCGCCGTTGATGTCGAGGATGCCCGCCCGAATATGAACTCCAGCAAGCGCCACTTCATGCCCCACGGTGGGCGCCAACTGTCGTCGTGGTGAACGGACAGATGCCATAGGATGGCTTATCTTGGGGCCGAATGGACGCTAGAGGATTCGGGGGAGGGTTTGTGACTAGATGGATGAACTTCCGGATGCTTTCCTCAAGAACTTGGCCAAGGCCAGAGGTAGAAGAAGAAAGACACAAGGATGAACTCGCTCTAGATCACCATGTTCATTGATCTTCACAGGTTACAGGTTTTTCTCTCTTCACTGGATCGCGCGTATGAAAGAGGCTGCCCCCTCTCCTTATATAGGGGAGAGGGTGGCTTACAGAACAAGAAACCCTAATGGGATCTTTGACTAGACAAACTACTTTACAAAGATACTTTATAAAGCTACTTTAATCATAGATGACGCCGGGGTCTTCTTTAAACATGGAGGCTGACGTCCTCCGGCTTCTTTGACCGTCATCCTCCTCTTTGTCTTCTAGCCTTCGTTTAAAGCTACTTTGCTTAGCTCATCCTTGTCCTTTAGCTCCTGACGGAATCTTTGACCAGTCAGCCGACATGCCCTTCCTTCCGGTGCGCCGGTATCTTTCCTTCCTGGTTCCGGTATACCCCTCTTGGGGATACCGGCTTAGCCTTACTTAGCCAAACTCTATCTTCTTATTCCGGTATGAACATTAAACCGGTATCTTGAAGGGTGAGACCATCCGGTATGGCATACCTTTGGCATACCGGGGGTCATCCCCCCAACACTACTGTTTTTACTGTTCTTTGCAAACAAACACCATTTTCCACTCGATACACTTAATCCTTTGTTTTCAGCAAGCCGGTGAGATTGACAACCTCACCGTTACGTTGGGGCAAAGTACTTTGATTGTGTTGTGCAGGTTCCACGTTGGCGCCGGTTTCACTGGTGTTGCGCCGCACTACATTCCTCCACCAACAACCTTCACGTGCTTCTTGGCTCCTACTGGTTCGATAACCTTGGTTTCATACTGAGGGAAACTTGCTGCTGTGCGCATCATACCTTCCTCTTGGGGTTCCCAACGGACGTGTACATCTACGCGCATCAAGCATAAATTTCTGGCGCCGTTGCCGGGGAGATCAAGACACGCTGCAAGGGGAGTCTCCACTTCCAATCTATTTACTTTGTTTTTGTCTTGCTTTACTTTATTTTATTTATTGTCTTGTTTGCTTCATATTAAAAACACAAAAAATTAGTTGCTTTACTTATTGTCTTATTTACTAGCTCAATATCAAAAACACACAAAAATTAGTTACTTGTCTCTACTTTACTTGTTTAGTTTACTTTTTGTTTACTTCATCATGTTTCCTCCTAAGTACGCTCTAAAAGACATACCGGTAGGCCAAGGGTCTATAATTGGAAGAGATAATATAGAAGATTTTTTCACTCATGTTAGTATAGCTGAAGATTTTGAAGATAGACACTTGGTAGAACTTGCTCCTACTTATGAAATTGATGTTGCTTCTTTAGTACACATGTTGGAAATTAAATTTGTTAATCTCAATCCTATAATTCAGCATATGTTTCTTACACTCTCTGATATGGAGGAAGGAGAAAAGAAAGATTTTGTCTTAGAAACTCTTCTAAAAGAATTTGGTGGTGTAGCAAGAGAGGCTAGAAAAGTCTTTACTAAATATAAAATGCTTGGTTCTTACACCAACTTTGCTAGTACCCTTAAAAAGATGGATATGGATAGAATTAAGTATACTAATAATGTTAATGATGGTAGAGAAATTAAGGCGCCAATACCTAGTAAGCTCCTAGGGATGTATGAAGCTTTGGAAAATAACTATGCTTGGCTTGTTCCTGAAAATTTGTTTGATGAGAATAGCAAGCCTAAGAGTAATGAAAAGGGGGCCTCTGAAACTTACATAGATAAGATAACATGCATTGTGGAAGAAACTTCCAACACCCCTGGAGATAATGTTGATGCTTCATATCTTGATGTTACTTGATTTGCACTTTCCGCGCCTAGCTGAAAGGCGTTAAATAAAAGCACTTCTTGGGAGATAACCCAAGTTTCATTTTATTTACTGTATTGTTGAGTCTTGGAAGTTGTTTACTACTGTAGCAACCTATCCTTATCATGTTTTTGAGCCAAGTAAAGTTTTTATGTTAAAGTTGATGCTATATTTGGGATCGCTGCGCAGAAACAGCATTGCTGTCTGTCACGAATTCTCGCAGAAGTCTCTGTAAACAAAATCGAAAAAATCTGAAAATATACGAGCATGATCCTCAGATATGTACGCAACTTTTATTACTTTTGAGTTTTTTCATTTGAGCAAGTTAAGTGCCCCTGCCAGATTCATCTTTACGGACTGTTCTGTTTTTGACAGATTCTGTCTTTTATTTCGCATTGCCGCTTTTGCTATGTTGAATGAGTTTCTTTGTTCCATTAACTTTCAGAAGCTTTGTGCAATGTCAAGAAGTGTTTAGAATGATTGTGTCACCTCTGAATGTGTGAATTTTGGCTATACACTAACCCTCTAATGAGTTTGCTTGAAGTTTGTGTGAAGGAAGTTTTGAAGGGTCAAGAGAAGATGATGATATACTATGATCAAGAAGAGTGAAAGGTCTAAGCTTGGGCATGCCCCGGTGGTTCATCCCTGCATATTTTAAGAAGACTCAAGCATCTAAGCTTGGGGATGCCCAAGGCATCCCCTTCTTCATCGACAACATTATCAGGTCACTTCTAGTGAAACTATATTTTTATTCCGTCACATTCTTATGTTCTTTACTTGGAGCGTCGGTTTGTTTTTATTTTTGTTTTGTTTTGAATAAAGTTGGATCCCGCCATTCTTATATTGGAGATATTACGCTCCGCTTTTTCATATGGAACACTTGTGTTCTTAGTTGTGCTTTAATGTTCATGGCGAAGTCTAATTGCTTCGTTAATTTGCTATTTGGTTGGAATCGGAAAATGCTGCATATGGTTTGGCAATTTGGCAATTGTTTGAGCTCTCATAGATCATGTTTAAGCTCTTGCATCATGTAGTTTAATCTATTAATGAAGAACTATTGTAGAGCTTGTTTAATTTGGTTTGCATGATTGGTCTCTCTAAGTCTAGATATTTTCGGGTAAAGTGTTTGAACAACAAGGAAGACAGTGTAGAGCCTTATAATGCTTGCAATATGTTCTTGTGTGAGTTTTGCTGTACCTGTTCATACTTGTGTTTGCTTCAAACAACCTTGCTAGCCCAAACCTTGTACTGAGAGGGAAATGGTTCTCGTGCATCCAAACACCTTGAGCCAAAACCCATGCCATTTGTGTCCACCATATCTACCTACTATGTGGTATTTTTCTGCCATTCCAAAGTAAATTACTTGAGTGCTACCTTTAAAATTTCATTCCTCTACCTTTACAATATATAGCTCATGGGACAAATAGCTTAAAAACTATTGTGGTGATGAATATGTAGTTATGTGTCTTAATTCTTATAAGTTGCTTGTTGAGCGGTAACCATGTTTCTGGGGACGCCATCAACTTTATCTTTGTTGGATATCATGTGAGATGCTATGCATGTTCGTCTTGTCTGAAGTAAGTGGACTTCATGATCAAATGGTTTGAGTATGCATATGTTAGAGAAGAACATTGGGCCGCTAACTAAAGCCATGTATCATGGTGGAAGTTTTAGTTTGGACATACAACCTCAATCTCTTATGAGAATATTAACTATTGTTGAATGCTTAAGCATTAAAAAGAGGAGTCCATTATCTGTTGTCTATGTTGTCCCGGTATGGATGTCTAAGTTGAGAATAATCAAAAGCGAGAAATCCAATGCGTGCTTTCTCCTTAGACACTTGTACAGGCGGCATAGAGGTACCCCTTTGTGACACTTGGTTGAAGCATATGTCATGTGATGATAATCCGTGTTTCCGAGCTAAGTAGGACAAGGTGCGAGCACTATTAGTACTCTATGCATGAGACATGCAACTTGTAGGAAGTGCATAGCACATATGAATTATTACTACCGTTGAAAAAATTGTTTCTATGTTTTCAAAACAAAAGCTCTAGCACAAAAATAGTAATCCATGCTTCCCTCTGCGAAGGGCCATTCTTTTACTTTATTGTTGAGTCAGTTTACCCACTTCTTTCTATCTTAGAAGCAAACACTTGTGTTAACTGTGTGCATTGATTCTTACATGTTTACTTATTGCACTTGTTATATTACTCTATGTTGACAAATATCCATGAGATATACATGTTACAAGTTGAAAGCATTCGCTGAAACTTAATCATCCTTTGTGTTGCTTCAATGCATTCTACTTAGAATTTATTGCTTATGAGTTAGCTCTTATGCAACTCTTATTGATACTTGCTTGAAAGTACTATTCATGAAAAGTTTTGCTATATGATTCATTTGTTTAGTCATTATCTTTGTTAGCAATCTTTTGTTCAGATCACTCCATTCATCTCATATGCTTTACAATAATGTTGATCAAGATTATGTTGGTAGCATGTCACTTCAGAAATTATCGTGTTATCGTTTACCTACTCGAGGGCGAGTAGGAACTAAGCTTGGGGATGCTTGATACGTCTCAAACGTATCTATAATTTCTTATGTTCAATGCTACTTTTATTACAATACTTGAACGTTTTATACATACTTTACAGCATTATTATACATTTTCGGCACTAACCTATTAACAAGATGCCGAAGTGCTAGTTGTTCTCGCTGTTTTTGGTTTCAGAAATCCTAGTAAGGAAATATTCTCGGAATTGACGAAATCAACGCCTGGGGCCTATTTTTACACGAAGCTTCCGAAGACCGAAGGGAGACGAAGTGGGGCCACGAGGCTGCACACCGGCGCGGCCTAGGCCCCGCCACGCCGGCCTGTTGCCTGGCCCCTCGTGCCGCCACTTGACCTACCCTTCCGCCTACAAATAGCCTTCGTCGCGAAACCCCATGTACCGAGAGCCACGATATGGAAAACCTTCCAGAGACGCCACCGTCGCGAATCCCATCTCGGGAGATCGCCTCCGGCACCCTGCCGAGAGGGGAATCATCACCGGAGGGGCTCTACATCATCATGCCCGCCTCCGGATTGATGCGTGAGTAGTTCATCCTTGGACTATGGGTCCATAGCAGTAGCTAGATGGTTGTCTTCTCCGCTTGTGCTATCATTGTTATAGATCTTGTGAGCTGCCTAACATGATCAAGATCATCTATTTGTAATGCTACATGTTGTGTTTGGCGGGATCCGATGAATATAGAATATTATGTTAAGTTGATTATCAATCTATCATATATGTGTTGTTTATGTTCTTGCATGCTCTCCGTTGCTAGTAGAGGCTCTGGCCAAGTTGATAGTTGTAACTCCAAGAGGGAGTAATTATGCTCGATAGTGGGTTCATGCCTCCATTTAATCTGGGACAGTGACAGAAAGTTCTAAGGTTGTGGATGTGCTGTTGCTACTAGGGATAAAACATTGATGCTTTATCTAAGGATATTTGTGTTGATTACATTACGCACCATACTTAATGCAATTATCTGTTGTTTACAACTTAATACCGGAAGGGGTTCGGATGATAACCTGAAGGTGGATTATTTAGGCATAGATGCATGCTGGATAGCGGTCTATGTACTTTGTCGTAATTCCCTGATTAAATCACATAGTAATCATCATTGATATGTATTGAATCTTTATTTGTCAATTGCCCGCCTGTAATTTGTTCACCCAGCATGTTAGTTATCTTATTGGAGAGACACCTCTAGTGAACTGTGGACCCCGGTCCATTCTTTTACATCTGAATACATTCTATGTTTTTACTGTTCTTTGCAAACAAACACCATTTTCCACTCGATACGCTTAATCCTTTGTTTTCAGCAAGCCGGTGAGATTGACAACCTCACTTTTACGTTGGGGCAAAGTACTTTGATTGTGTTGTGTAGGTTCCACGTTGGCGCCGGTTTCACTGGTGTTGCGCCGCACTACATTCCTCCACCAACAACCTTCACGTGCTTCTTGGCTCCTACTGGTTCGATAACCTTGATTTCATACTGAGGGAAACTTGCTGCTGTACGCATCATACCTTCCTCTTGGGGTTCCCAACGGACGTGTACATCTACGTGTGCTGCTGCTGCTGCAAAGCAGCTTCTATTTTGTTGTTAGCTAGGGATCCCTTGTTGTTATGTTGTTAGTATGATGGTGTTGTGAAGAACCTCGAACCTGTTACTATGTTGGCTGCTGTGTATGCAGCTTATTATCTAGGGAGGGATCCCTATTATCTATCCCTATTCTACTATATTTTGTTGGCCCTACTTTTGTTTCTCGATTTACTATGACTGTGAATTTGTCGTACATTACCCTGGAGATTTGCTTCTAGATTTAACTACATACATATGGACCAGAGGGAGTACTAGATTTGCTGCCATATTGGGCAAACAACGAGGGCCAAAAGGCACAAATAATTGAAGAAAGACATAAATGCAAGCTTCTCTAGATTTGATACTAATTTGGTGAAAAAAGAAAGAGAAAGAGGGGAAAAGGTGCTCTTAAAAATGCCAATTTGCGCCGAGAGAGACAGAACCCAGCTCCTGCTCACGTACAACCAAACGCGGTCTCGTCCTGTCCCACGCGGTCCCTTTCTACTAGCCCCACGCGACGCGACCCCACACGACGCAGCCCCACACGTCAGCACGGAACGGTCAACTAAACGGGAATCCTCCCGTCTGAGCTCCTTCTGCGGGTTTCAAATAAGGGCTTGGGGAAAACTGAGGAAAAACATAAGGCAATCTTATTGACTAATATAGCTGCTTAATTAATAAAAGGATTAGCTACAACGTGCTCAGTTTGCCCATTTATTAAGGTATAAGACTGGCAGGAGAGAAAGTAATCGCTAGTTTCCTCATTTTGCCCCTGCATGCTCGCACGATTAAAGCACCTTCCGCACGCGCTGGACTCCTCGTTTCCTTAAACCTCCTCGTTTCTCGGGATAGACCAACAGTTTTTCAGGATCGTGGGTTAATGTGGCCCTCATCCACCGGGAGACCATTAAACGCCGACGACCAACCTTCCCGCGTCACGGCCGATGCGAACCATCGCGTCCTCTCGCTGACAAGGCGGCCCCTGGGTACTTTTCAATTTTTGCGAAACTTAAAACTATGATTGATTTAAAAAAATAAAGTGCTACATGTAGCTCGGAGTTGCAACTGAGATTTATTTAAAGACATCAACTGTTTGAGAACGAGGTTAAGTTCTCATCAGTCCACAAATCGCACCCTAAATTTATATCACCATTTCGGATGGACGGACACGATTGCTCCAAGAGAGTCGAGGAGACGCCTGTAGGCCCGCCATATGCGGACAGTTAAAGTCAAAGAAACCCGTTCGGCTAGCGACTATGACTATAAGGGCAAAACGCTAAACTCTCTCGTTCCATTCACTTTCTTCCTCTCTCCACCTCAAACAAACATTTGTTCGTCGCTCTCTCCTCCAGCAATGTCTTCAAAATTCAGGTCGTCGGCGGTCAAGTACGCGGAGAAAAAACGCCGGCTCGAAATTTCGAGAGACGCTTCCAGAAACCAAGTGGGCTCGCCGTCGCCGCCGCCGAAACGCGTCCGTGCTGTGCTCACCGGGTTAGTTTCCTTCGCCATGTACTTTCGTTTCTTTCGTCGCTCTCTCCTCCAGCAATGTCTTCAAACTTCAGGTCGTCGGCGGTCAAGTACGCGGAGAAAAAACGCCGGCTCGAAATTTCGAGAGACGGTTCCAGAAATGGGCTCGCCGTCGCCGCCGCCGCCGCCGAAACGCGTCCGTGCTGTGCTCACCGGGTTAGTTTCCTTCGCCATGTACTTTTGTTTCTTCTTGCCCGAGTGAATGTACTAGGACGTCGCCTAGAGGGGGGTGAATAGGCGGTGTATAAAAACTTCTACTTGAGAGCTAAACTAGGCGGAATAAAACTACACATGTGTTTACTAGTTTAGCTCAAGGCCTATCAACTAGGAGTTTGCCTAAGTGCTCCAACAACCTATGCTAGCATGATGAGCAACAAGGTGATAACAAGATAGGTATAGCACATCAAGCAAGATAGATATCACAATGTAAAGCGCATAGGTAAAGGAGCTCGGGTTGAGAAGTAACCGGTGCACGAGGAGACGACGATGTATCCCGAAGTTCACACCCAAGGGTGCTACGTCTCCGTTGGAGCGGTGTGGAGGCACGAGGCACTCCAAGAAGCCAACTAGGGCCACCGTATTCTCCTCGAGCCCTTCCTCCAAGGAGGAACGCCTCGATCCACTAAGGGACCCTTGAGGGTGGTCACCGAACCCGTACAAGCTTGGGCAAACGCCAAGTATCAAGCTTGAGGCAACTCCACAACACGGAGGCTCTCAAGTACACGGCCACAAGAGGCACCACACACCACCAAGCCACCAAGATGCTAATGCGCCACAAGAGGCTAACACACTCCACCAAGGAAACCAACTCCACCAAGGATGCTAATGCGCCACAAGAGGCTAACACACTCCACCAAGGAAACCAACTCCACCAAGGATGCTAATGCGCCACAAGAGGCTAACACACTCCACCAAGGAAACACACTCCACCAAGGAAACACACCACTAAGGCAAGAACACCACTAAGGTAACAAGGCCACTAAGGCAACAACACCACTAAGGTAACATGCCCTCTACGAGATCGAAACCCCGGAGAGAACCCAAACCGATGCACCTAATGCAATGGCTAAGAACACCACTAAGATGCCCAAGTTCTTCTCTCCCAAATTCCAACAAAGCTACACAAGCTATTGGGGGAATAAGGGAGGAAGAACAAAGAGTGGAGAAACACCAAGAAACTCCAAGATCTAGATCTAGCAAGATCCCCTCACTTGGAGAGGGATTCAATTGGTGAAGCTCTAGATCTAGATCTCCTCTCTCCTTTCCCCCAAAAATATGCAACAAGTAGTGGGGGGATCAAGAGGAGGATCAAACAACTCAAGGTCAACAATGGAGGAGAGAGAGTGGAGGAGAAAGGGTAGTTGGGTCGGAGGTGGAATAGAGGTATTTATAGGGGCTCCAAAATATAGCTGTTGGGGGCTGGAAAAACGGTCAGATTCGCCCCAAGCGGTACTACCGCGTGCGAGCGGTACTACCGTTTTCTCAAAAAAAAGATCTGAAAACGCCAAAACCGGTAGTACCGCTGACTGGAGCGGTACTACCGCTTTGTGCAAATCTGAAGCAAACTGAAAACGCAGAGAGAGAGACCGCATGCAGCATGGCGTGGGAGAGCAGCGCAGGGGCGTGGGGCCGGCCAGCTGCATGCGCGCGCATGGCAAGCAACAGCAGGCGGTCGGCTGCCACAGCCGTACGGGCGCGAGCGGGAGAGGATCGCCCTTAGAGCGAGCGCGTGCGTGGGGATCTGCGGGCGAACGGTCAACGCATCGCGTCTCCCGCGCGGGAGCGACGAGCGGAGGCGCGGCCTTGGCGAGCGAGCGGCATGCGCGAGCTAGGCTGGCAGCGGCGC
This sequence comes from Lolium multiflorum, assembly GCA_030979885.1. Taxonomy (NCBI): domain Eukaryota; kingdom Viridiplantae; phylum Streptophyta; class Magnoliopsida; order Poales; family Poaceae; genus Lolium; species Lolium multiflorum. The sequence goes on from CM061749.1 coordinate 187,828,853, forward strand.
AGTGGTGCGGCGGCCCAAGGCTGGGCGCTGGGGGCGGTGGTGCTGGGCCAGCGAGCGGGGGCTGGGGCGGCCCAGCGGGCGCGGCCCAAGAGCGGGAGGCAGAGGCGGCTTGGCTGGGCGAGTGGCGGTGGGCTGGTGCGGTCTACGGCATGGGAAGGAAAAAGACAGAAAAAGAAAAAGGGAAAAAGAGATGGGCCGGTAGTACCGGGCCCGGTACCGGCCTTACGGTACTACCGGCCTGGTACCGGCCCGGTACCGCCTTGAATCCGAAGCCCGGACGGGCTGTGCGGAAGTTGGGCCGGACGCACGCGGTAGTACCGGCCGGCCCAAAAACGTTTTTCTTTTTCTTTTCAAATAGATGCATATGGAAAACGCAATATCTTGAGCTAGGAAGATCGGAATGACATGAAACCAATTTCGTTGGAAAGAGCGCGACAAGAGCTACCTTCTCACATGATGAAATCATGGAAAAGAGTGAGTGATGATTTTCTCATGGTCATAGAGGTGTAACCTCTCAATACGGTATATCGGGAAAATCATCACCCTCGCACATGCAACATGCGATGCAACCGAAATCCGTTTCATGCATAAGAACCAAGAAGAACCAAGAACACGATGCAATGCATGCAAGGTTTGAGCTCTCTCCGATGATGCGACTCACTATCCTATCGAGCACAAACCTAGTCCTTGCGCGTTCTTCTCGAGTCGGCAAGCTCCGTCTTCATCCTCTTCATGATTGTACATGCCACCGTCTTCCTTCAACATACCGACCACCGTCTTCTTCCATCTTGCACGCCACCGTCTTCATCCATCTTCAACGCCGTCTTCTCTCTTCATCTTCAACACCGTCTTCGTCTCTCTTCGACACCGTCTTCGTCATTGTACTCGATCTTCTCCATCTTGCAACCTTGAGACCACACATGGCTATGGACTTCACCTAAGATTGATTCTCAATGCAACCATTAGTCCATAGGGATTGTCATCAATTACCAAAACCACACATGGGCAATGGACATGTTCTTTCAATCTCCCCCATTTTGGTAATTGATGACAATCTCTTTGAGAGGGTTTAAATATGGAATTTAGCGAACAACCCAAGTTGAATATTTAGAACAAACTCCCCCATAATATATGCATGTGTGAATGAACTTGAATTTCATTGCATATACCGGCAATTAAAGCCTAGCGGAGTATCCTCTAAATATTCAACCATGCAAAGCAACAAATGCAAGGCATGAAAGGCAAATGCTTAAGAACCAACAAAAGCAATTCCCTTAAACCCTCCAAACTTCTCCCCCATTGGCATCGATTGCCAAAATGGACGAAAGGTTTGGAAGGCCAATATAGTGAGCGTTCCTCCATAAGTTGTGCATTTCTCATAATTGTGAGTGAAATCAAATGCACATATTCAATGACGAATATTCGGAGGAAATCAAACTATATTGAGGATCAAAGATTGCAAGAGGATGTGAAGGTGAGAAAGCTTCGACAAATGAAGCAAGCAATCAATGAACCAACAATATGCTCTAAGTAATATGTGGAAGCTTGATACGTCTCAAACGTATCCATAATTTCTGATGTTCCATGCTTGTTTTATGACAATACCTACATGTTTTGTTCACACTTTATATCGTTTTGATGCGTTTTCCGGAACTAACCTATTGACGAGATGCCGAAGTGCCAGTTCCTGTTTTCTACTGTTTTTGGTTTCAGAAATCCTAGTAAGGAAATATTCTCGGAATCGGACGAAATCAACGCCTAGTACCCTATTTTCACCGAAGCTTCCAACACCCGAGAGGGACCAGAGGGGGCCACAGGGCCCCACACACTGGCGCGGCCGAGGGGGCGCCGGCCTGTTGTGTGGGCCCCCCGTAGCCCTTCCGACTCCGTCTCTTCGCCTATAAGAAGCTCCCTGACCTAAAACCCCGATACGAATAAGCCACGGTACGCGAAACCTTCCAGAGCCGCCGCCATCGCGAAGCCAAGATCTGGGGGACAGGAGTCTCTGTTCCGGCACGCCGCCGGACGGGGAAGTGCCCCGGAAGGCTTCTCCATCGACTCCGCTGCCATCTCCACCGCCATCTCCATCGACGCTGCTGCTCCCATGAGGAGGGAGTAGTTCTCCATCGAGGCTCGGGGCTGTACCGGTAGCTATGTGGTTCATCTCTCCTATGTACTTCAATACAATAATCTCATGAGCTGCCTTACATGATTGAGATTCATATGATGATGCTTGTAATCTAGATGTCATTATGCTAGTCAAGTGGGTTTTACTTATGTGATCTCCGGAGACTCCTTGTCCCACGTGTGTAAAGGTGACAGTGTGTGCACCGTGTGGGTCTCTTAGGCTATATTTCACAGAATACTTATTCATTGTTATGAATGGCATAGTGAAGTGCTTATTTATATCCCTTTATGATTGCAATGTGCTTTGTATCGCTACTAGTCTATGTGCTACTCATGTGATGTTATTAAAGTAGTCTATTCCTCATGCATGGTGTAATGGTGACAGTGTGTGCATCGTGTAGTTCTTGTCGTAGGCTATGATCATAATCTCTTGTAGGTTATGGAGTTGATTATCGCTATGATAGTATTGATGTGATTTATTCCCCCTTCATAGTGTAAAGGTGACAGTGTGTATGCTATGTTAGTACTCGGTTTATTTTGCAAAGATCTATTATGCTCTAAGGTTACTTAAATATGAATGCCGAATGTTGTGGCGCTTGTTAACTCCGGCTTGAGGGAGCTCTTGTAGCCCTACACAATGAATGGTGTTTTTCATCCAACAAAAGAGTGTATGTAGCACATATGAGAAAGAGTTATTTATTATGCGATCAATGTTGAGAGTGTCCACTAGTGAAAGTATGATCCCTAGGCCTTGTTTCCAAACATCGAATCACCGCTTACTTACTGTTCTGTTGCATGTTTACTCGCTGCCATATTTTATTCAGATTGCTATTACCACTCATATACATCCATACTACTTGTATTTCACTATCTCTTCGCCGAACTAGTGCACCTATACATCTCGACAAGTGTATTAGGTGTGTTGGGGACACAAGAGACTTCTTGTATCGTGATTGCAGGGTTGCTTGAGAGGGATATCTTTGACCTCTTCCTCCCTGAGTTCGATAAACCTTGGGTGATCCACTTAAGGGAAAACTTGTTGTTGTACAAACCTCTGCTCTTGGAGGCCCAACATTGTCTACAAGAATAGAAGCACCCATAGACATCAAGCTATTTTCGGCGCTGTTGGGGAGGAAAGGTAAAAGGTACTCACACTCCGGATCTCGGCTACTAAGCTATTTTCCGGCGCCGTTGTAAGTACTCGAAGCTATTTCCTTTAGATCCTGCAATTGCATCTTTTGGTTTCTTGTTTACACTAGTTGGGCATAATGGAAAACAATGAGCTTCTTATTCTATTTCCTGAGTTAAGACATGGATTGTTTGATGCGAAAATTAAAAAACCTATGGAATCTTATTTGCATGCTAGTAGCAATGATATTAGTATGAACGCTTTGAACACCATTGTTGTTAATGATATGGAAAATTCTAAGCTTGGGGAAGCTGGTTTTGATGAGCATGATATTTTTAGTCCCCCAAGCATTGAGGAGAAAATTTTCTTTGATGATACTTTGCCTCCTATTTATGATGATTATAATGATAGTGGTCTTTTGGTGCCGCCTACTATGGAGAGTAAATTTTATTATGATTATACTATGCCTCCTACACTTGATGAGAATAATGATGATAGCTACTTTGTTGAATTTGCTCCCACTACAACTAATAAAATTGATTATGCTTGTGTGGAGAGTAATTATTTTATGCATATGGCTCATGACAAGAATGTTTTATGTGATAGTTATATTTTTGAGTTTGTTCATGATGCTACTGAAAGTTATTATGAGAGAGGGAAACATGGTTATATGCATCTTAATAATATTAAGTTTCCCCTCTTTATGTTGAGAATCTTGAAATTGCGCTTATGTTACTTTTCTATGCTTACCACTTTGTTCTTCATGAATTTATTTGTATACAAGATTCCTTTTCATAGGAAGTGGGTTAGGCTTAAATGTGTTTTGAATTTGCTTCTTGATGTTCTCTTTTGCTTCATGTTCTATTTTCATGAGAGCATCATTAAAATTGCCGAGCCCATCTTAATGGCTATAAAGAAAGAACTTCTTGGGAGATAACCCATGTGTTTATTTTACTACAGCAATTTTTGTTTTGTTGAGTCTTGGAAGTTGTTTACTACTGTAGCAACCTCTCCTTATCAAGTTTTTGTGCCAAGTAAAGTCTCTATGGTAAAGTTGATGCTAGATTTGGATTGCTGCGCAGAAACAGCATTGCTGTCTGTCACGAATTTGAGCAGAAGTCTCTGTAAAAAAAATCAAAAACATCTGCAAATTTACGTATGTGATCCTCAGATATGTACGCAACTTTCATTAGTTTTGTGTTTTTCCGTTTGAGCAAGTTAAGTGCCCCTTCCAGGTTCGTCTTTACGGACTGTTCTGTTTTTGACAGATTCTGCCTTTTATTTTGCATTGCCGCTTTTGCTTTGTTGAATGGGTTTCTTTGTTCCATTAACTTTCAGAAGTTTTGTGCAATGTCCAGAAGTGTTAAGAATGATTGTGTCACCTCTGAACATGTGAATTTTTATTATGCACTAACCCTCTAATGAGTTTGCTTGAAGTTTGGTGTGGCAGAAGTTTTCAAGGGTCAAGAGAGGAGGATGATATATGATCAAGAAGAGTGAAAAGCCTAAGCTTGGGGATGCCCCCGTGGTTCATCCCTGCATATTTCAATAAGACTCAAGCGTCTAAGCTTGGGGATGCCCAAGGCATCCCCTTCTTCATCAACTTATCAGGTTTCTTCTAGTGAAACTATATTTTTATTCCGTCACATTTTATGTACTTTACTTGGAGCGTCTGTGTGCTTTTATTTTCGTTTTGTTATTTTCATTCTCTGAATAAGTTCATCCTTGTGTGGGAGAGAGACACGCTCCGCTTTTTCATATGAACACATGTGTTCTTAGCTTTTAATGTTCAAGGGCGAAAGTTGATCGCTTCACTTGTTGCTATTTGGTTGGAATCGGAAAATGCTTCATATGGTCTTGAATAATTTGATACTTGGCAATTGTTTTGAGCTCTCATATATCATGTTTAAGCTCTTGCATCATGTAGTTTAAATCTAGTAATGAAGAATTACATAGAGCTTGTTGAAATTTGGTTTGCATGATTGGTCTCTCTAAGGTCTAGATATTTTCTGGTTAAGGTGTTTGAACAACAAGGAGACGATGTAAAGTCTTATAATGTTTACAATATGTTCATATGTGAGTCTTGCTGCACCGTTTTATACTTGAGTTTGCTTCAAACAACCTTGCTAGCCTAGCCTTGTATTGAGAGGGATTCTTCTCGTGCATCCAAATCCTTGAGCCAAAAACTATGCCAATTGTGTCCACCATACCTACCTACCACATGGTATTTCTCCGCCATTCCAAAGTAAATTGCTTGAGTGCTATCTTTAAACAATTCAAAAGTTATTACCTCTTATTTGTGTCAATGTTTTATAGCTCATGAGGAAGTATGTGGAGTTTATCTTTCAATCTTGTTGGGCAACTTTCACCAATGGACTAGTGGCTTCATCCGCTTATCCAATAATTTTGCAAAAAGAGCTGGCAATGGGGTTCCCAGCCCCGAATTAATTAACTTTCATAAATTTATAAATAGACACTCCTCCATGGTATGTGATTGTTGGTCGGCACCCGAGGATTCGGTTAGCCATGGCTTGAGAAAGCAAAGGTGGGGAGGAGTGTCATCTAAATAAAACTAAAATAAAAAGGCACTCCTTCATGGTATGAGATCGTTGGCAGGCACCCGAGGATTCGGTTAGCCATGGTTTGTGAAAGCAAGGTTGGAAGGAGTGCCACTCAAAAATAAAATTTCATGGGAGCCGCTCTTTGAAAGTTTGTCTGGCAAGGGGGTTAGAGTGCCCACTACCATTCGTTGACAACAACAAACACCGCTCAAAACTTTACTTTTATGCTCTCTTATGTTTTCAAAATAAAAGCTCTAGCACAAATATAGCAATCAATGCTTCCCTCTGCGAAGGGCCATTCTTTTACTTTATTGTTGAGTCAGTTTACCTACTTCTTTCTATCTTAGAAGCAAACACTTGTGTAACTGTGTGCATTGATTCTTACATGTTTACCTATTGCACTTGTTATATTACTTTGTGTTGACAATTATCCATGAGATATACATGTTGAAGTTGAAAGCAACCGCTGAAACTTATATCTTCCTTTGTGTTGTTTCAAAGCTTTTTACTAAGAATTTATTGCTTATGAGTTAGCTCTTATGCAAGTCTTATTGATGCTTGCCTTGAAAGTACTATTCGTGAAAAGTCTTTGCTATATGATTCAATTGTTTAGTCATTATCTTTACCATTGCTTTGAATCACTCCATTCATGTCATATGCTTTACAATAATGTTGATCAAGATTATGATGGTAGCATGTCACTTCAGAAATTATTTGTTGTTATCGTTTACCTACTCGAGGACGAGTAGGAACTAAGCTTGGGGATGCTGATACGTCTCAAACGTATCCATAATTTCTGATGTTCCATGCTTGTTTTATGACAATACCTACATGTTTTGTTCACACTTTATATCGTTTTGATGCGTTTTCCGGAACTAACCTATTGACGAGATGCCAAAGTGCTAGTTTGTTTTCTGTTTTTGGTTTCAGAAATCCTAGTAAGGAAATATTCTCGGAATCGGACGAAATCAACGCCCAGCACCCTATTTTCACCGGAAGCTTCCAGAACACCCGAGAGGACCAGAGGGGGGCCACAGGGGCCCCACACACCAAGGCGGCACGGCCGGGGCGCGCCGGCCTGTTGTGTGTGGCCCCCGTAGCCCTTCCGACTCCGTCTCTTCGCCTATAAGAAGCCCCCGACCTAAAACCCCGATACGAATAAGCCACGGTACGCGAAACCTTCCGAGCCGCCGCCATCGCGAAGCCAAGATCCGGGGGACAGGAGTCTCTGTTCCGCACGCCGCGGGACGGGGAAGTGCCCCCGGAAGGCTTCTCCATCGACACCGCTGCCATCTCCATCAACGCTGCTGCTCCCATGAGGAGGGAGTAGTTCTCCGTCGAGGCTCGGGGCTGTACCGATAGCTATGTGGTTCATCTCTCTCCTATGTACTTCAATACAATAATCTCATGAGCTGCCTTATGATGGCGTGTAACTCACACGTTCGTTGGGAACCCCAAGAGGAAGGTATGATGCGCACAGTAGCAAGTTTTCCCTCAGAAAGAAACCAAGGTTTAATCGAACCAGGAGGAGCCAAGAAGCACGTTGAAGGTTGATGGTGGCGAAATGTGATGCGGCGCAACAACAGGGATTCCGGCGCCAACGTGGAATCTGCACAACAAAACCAAAGTACTTTGCCCCAACGAAACAGTGAGGTTGTCAATCTCACCGGCTTGCTGTAACAAAGGATTAAACGTATCGAGTGGAAGATGATTGTTTGCAAGAAAACAGTAAAACACAATTGCAGTAGATTGTATGCTATGTAAAGAATAGGACCGGGGTCCACAGTTCACTAGAGGTGTCTCTCCCATAAGATAAAAGCATGTTGGGTGAACAAATTACAGTCGGGCAATTGACAAATAGAGAAGGGCATAACAATGCATATACATGATATGATAAATATAGTGAGATTTAATTGGGCATTACGACAAAGTACATAGACCGCCATCCAACTGCATCTATGCCTAAAAAGTCCACCTTCAGGTTATCATCCGAACCCCATTCAGTATTAAGTTGCAAAGCAACAGACAATTGCATTAAGTATGGTGCGTAATGTAATCGACAACTACATCCTTAGACATAGAATCAATGTTTTATCCCTAGTGGCAACAACACATCACAACCTTAGAACTTTCTGTCACTGTCCCAGGTGTCAATGAAGGCATGAACCCACTATCGAGCATAAATACTCCCTCTTGGAGTTAAGAGTACAAACTTGGCCAGAGCCTCTACTAATAACGGAGAGCATGCAAGATCATAAACAACACATAAACAATAGATTGAGAATCACCATAACATAGTATTCTCTATCCATCGGATCCCGACAAACACAACATATAGTATTACATATAGATGATCTTGATCATGTTAGGTAGCTCACAAGATCCAACAATGAAGCACAACAAGGAGAAGACGACCATCTAGCTACTGCTATGGACCCATGGTCCAGGGGTGAACTACTCACTCATCACTCCGGAGGCGATCATGGCGATGAAGAGTCCTCCGGGAGATGAATCCCCTCTCCGGCAGGGTGCCGGAGGCGATCTCCTGAATCCCCGAGATGGGATTCGCGGCGGCGGCGTCTCTGGAAGGTTTTCCGTATCGTGGCTCTCGGTACTGGGGGTTTCGCGACGGAGGCTTTAAGTAGGCGAAAGGGTAGGTCAGGGGGGCTGACGAGGGGCCCACACCATAGGGCGGCGCGGGCCCCCCTCTGGCCGCGCGGCCCTATGGTGGCGGCGCCTCGTCGCCCCACTTCGTTATCTCTTCGGTCTTCTGGAAGCTCCGTGCAAAAATAGGACCCTGGGCGTTGATTTCGTCCAATTCCGAGAATATTTCCTTACTAGGATTTCTGAAACCAAAAACAGCAGAAAACAGAACTGGCTCTTCGGCATCTTGTTAATAGGTTAGTTCCAGAAAATGCGTAAATATGACATATAATGTGCATAAAACATGTAGGTATCATCAATAAAGTAGCATGGAACATAAGAAATTATCGATACGTTGGAGACGTATCAGCATCCCCAAGCTTAGTTCTGCTCGTCCCGAGCAGGTAAAACGATAACAAAGATAATTTCTGAAGTGACATGCCATCATAATCTTGATCATACTATTTGTAAACATATGTAATGAATGCAGCGATCAAAACAAAAGTAATGACATGAGTAAACAAGTGAATCATATGACAAAGACTTTTCATGAATAGTACTTCAAGACAAGCATCAATAAGTCTTGCATAAGAGTTAACTCATAAAGCAATAAATCGAAGTAAAGGTGTTGAAGCAACACAAAGGAAGATTAAGTTTCAGCGGTTGCTTTCAACTTATAACATGTATATCTCATGGATATTGTCAACATAAAGTAATATAACAAGTGCAATATGCAAGTATGTAGGAATCAATGCACAGTTCACACAAGTGTTTGCTTCTTAAGGTGGAGGGAGATAGGTAAACTGACTCAACAATAAAAGTAAAAGAAAGGTCCTTCAAAGAGGAAAGCATCGATTGCTGTATTTGTGCTAGAGCTTTTATTTTGAAAACATGAAACAATTTTGTCAACGGTAGTAATAAAGCATATGAGTTATGTAAATTATATCTTACAAGTTGCAAGCCTCATGCATAGTATACTAATAGTGCCCGCACCTCGTCCTACTTAGCTTGGACTACCGGATCTTTGCATGCCATGTTTCAACCAAGTGTCACAAAGGGGTACCTCCATGCCGCCTGTACAAAGGTCTAAGGAGAAAGCTCGCATTTTGGATTTCTCGCTTTTGATTATTCTCAACTTAGACATCCATACCGGGACAACATGGACAACAGATAATGGACTCCTCTTAAATGCATAAGCATGTAGCAACAATTATTATTCTCATATGAGATTGAGGATATATGTCCAAAACTGAAACTTCAACCATGATTCATGGCTTTAGTTAGCGGCCCAATGTTCTTCTCTAACAATTTTGCATGCTCCAACCACTAAGGTGATAGATCCTTCAGACAAGACGGACATGCATAGCAACTCACATGATATTCAACAATAGTTGATGGCGTTCCCCAGAAGCATGGTTATCGCACAACAAGCAACTTAATAAAATATAAAGTGCATAAGTACATATTCAATACTACGATAGTTTTTAAGGCTATTTTGTCCCATGAGCTATATATTGCAAAGGTGAATGATGGAATTTTAAAGGTAGCACTCAAGCAATTTACTTTGGAATGGCGGAGAAATACCATGTAGTAGGTAGGTATGGTGGACACAAATGGCATAGTGGTTGGCTCAAGGATTTTGGATGCATGAGAAGTATTCCCTCTCGATACAAGGTTTAGGCTAGCAAGGTTATTTGAAGCAAACTCAAGGATGAACCGGTGCAGCAAAACTCACATAAAAGACATATTGTAAACATTATAAGACTCTACACCGTCTTCCTTGTTGTTCAAAACTCAATACTAGATATTATCTAGACCTTAGAGAGACCAAATATGCAAATCAAATTTTAGCAAGCTCTATGTATTTCTTCATTAATGGGTGCAAAGCATATGATGCAAGAGCTTAAACATGAGCACAACAATTGCCAAGTATCACATTATCCAAAACATTTTAGAATTACTACATGTAGCATTTTCCAATTCCAACCATATAACAATTTAACGAAGAAGAAACTTCGCCTTGAACATTATGAGTAAAGCCTAAGGACATATTTGTCCATATGCAACAGCGGAGCGTGTCTCTCTCCCACAAAGTGAATGCTAGGATCCATTTTATTCAAACAAAAACAAAAACAAAAACAAACCGACGCTCCAAGTAAAGAACACAAGATGTGATTGAATAAAAATATAGTTTCAGGGGAGGAACCTGATGATGTTGTCGATGAAGAAGGGGATGCCTTGGGCATCCCCAAGCTTAGACGCTTGAGTCTTCTTAGAATATGCAGGGGTGAACCACGGGGGCATCCCCAAGCTTAGAGCTTTCACTCCTCTTGATCATAGTATATCATACTCCTCTCTTGACCCTTGAAAACTTCCTTCACACCAAACTTCAAGCAAACTCATTAGAGGGTTAGTGCACAATTAATAATTCACACATTCAGAGGTGACACAAACATTCTTTACACTTCTGGACATTGCATAAAACTACTGGACATTAATGGATCAAAGAAATGAATCCAACATAGCAAAAGAGGCAATGCGAAATAAAAGGCAGAATCTGTCAAAAACAGAACAGTCCGTAAAGACGAATTTTAAGATGGCACCAGACTTGCTCAAATGGAAAAACTCAAAACTAATGAAAGTTGCGTACATATCTGAGGATCACGCTCGTAAATTGGCAGATTTTTTCGAATTTTCTACAGAGACCTGTGCCCAGATTCGTGACAGACAGCAATGCTGTTTCTGTGCAGCGATCCCAAATATAACATCAACTTTAACATAGAAACTTTACTTGGCACAAAAACATGATAAGGAGAGGTTGCTACAGTAGTAAACAACTTCCAAGACTCAAATATAAAATAAAGTACTGTAGTAAAAACATGGGTTGTCTCCCATAAGCGCTTTTCTTTAACGCCTTTCAGCTAGGCGCAGAAAGTGCAAATCAAGTATTATCGAGAGTAGAAGCATCAACATCATAACTTGTTCTAATAATAGAATCAAAAGGCAACTTCATTCTCTTTCTAGGGAAGTGTTCCATACCTTTCTTGAGAGGAAATTGATATTTAATATTACCTTCCCTCATATCAATAACAGCACCAACGGTTCGAAGAAAAGGTCTTCCCAACACAATAGGACAAGATGCATTGCATTCGATATCCAAGACAACAAAATCAACGGGGACAAGGTTATTGTTAACCGTAATGCGCACATTATCAATCCTCCCCAAAGGTTTCTTTTTAACATTATCGGCAAGATTAACATCCAAATAACAATTCTTCAATGGTGGCAAGTCAAGCATATCATAAATCTTTTTAGGCATAACAGAAATACTTGCACCAAGATCACATAAAGCATTACATTCAAAGTCATTGAATTTCATTTTAATGATGGGCTCCCAACCATCTTCTAACTTTCTAGGAATAGAAGTTTCAAGTTTTAGTTTCTCTTCTCTAGCTTTTATGAGAGCATTTGTAATATGTTTTGTAAAGACTAAATTTATAGCACTAGCATTAGGACTTTTAGCAAGTTTTTGTAAGAACTTTATAACTTCAGAGATGTGGCAATCATCAAAATCTAAATCATTATGAGCTACAGCAATGGGATCATTGTTCCCAAGGTTGGAAAAAATTTCAGCAGTTTTATCACAAGCAGTTTCAGCAGTTTTAGCAGTTTCAGGCAGTTTTGTTTGCTTTGCACTAGAAGTAGAAACATTGCCAACACCAATTATTTTACCATTGATAGTAGGAGGTGCAGCAACATGTGAAGAATTAGCATTACTAGTAGTGGTAATAGTCCAAACTTTAGCTACATTATTCTCTTTGGCTAGTTTTTCATTTTCTTCTCTATCCCACCTAGCACGCAATTCAGCCATTAATCTTATATTCTCATTAATTCTAACTTGGATGGAATTTGCTGTAGTAGTAATCTTATTATCAATATCATTATTAGGCATAACTTTCAATTTTAAAAGATTAACATCGAGGCAAGTCTATCAACTCTAGAAGCAATAATATCAATTTTATCAAGCTTTTCCTCAACAGATTTGTTAAAAGCAGTTTGTGTACTAATAAATTCTTTAAGCATAGCTTCAAGACCAGAGGGTACACTCCTATTATTGTTGTAAGAATTCCCATAATAATTACCATAACCATTACCATTAGCAGAAGGATATGGCCTATAGTTATTACCAGAGTTGTTCCTATAAGCATTGTTGTTGAAATTATTATTTTTAATGAAATTCACATCAACATTTTCTTCTTGAGCAACCAATGAAGCTAAAGGAACATTATTTGGATCCACATTAGATCTACCATTCACAAGCATAGACATAATCACATCAATCTTATCACTCAAGGAAGAGGTTTCTTCAACAGAATTTACCTTCTTACCTTGTGGAGCTCTTTCCGTGTGCCATTCAGAGTAATTTATCATCATATCATCAAGAAGTTTTGTAGCCGCCCCCAATGTAATGGACATAAAGGTACCTCCAGCAGCTGAATCCAATAAATTCCGCGAAGAAAAATTTAGTCCTGCATAGAAGGTTTGGATGATCATCCAAGTAGTCAGTCCATGGGTTGGGCAATTCTTTACCAAAGTTTTCATTCTCTCCCATGCTTGAGCAACATGTTCAGTATCTAATTGCTTAAAATTCATTATGCTACTTCTCAAAGATATAATTTTAGCGGGAGGATAATATCTACCAATAAAAGCATCCTTACATTTAGTCCATGAATCAATACTATTCTTAGGCAAAGATAGCAACCAATCTTTAGCTCTTCCTCTTAATGAGAAAGGAAACACTTTCAATTTAATAATATCACCATCTACATCCTTATACTTTTGCATTTCACATAGTTCAACAAAATTATTGAGATGGGCAGCAGCATCATCAGAACTAACACCAGAAAATTGATCTCTCATAACCAGGTTCAGTAAAGCAGGTTTAATTTCAAAGAATTCTGCTGTAGTAGCAGGTGGAGCAATAGGCGTGCATAGGAAATCATTATTATTTGCATTTGTGAAGTCACACAACTTAGTATTTTCAGGGGTATTCATTTTAGCAACGGTAAATAAAACAAACTAGATAAAGTAAATGCAAGTAACTAATTTTTTTGTGTTTTTGATATAGAGAGCAAGACAATAAATAAAGTAAAACTAGCAACTAATTTTTTTGTGTTTTGTTTAGGTGCAGCAAACAAAGTAGTAAATAAAATGAAGCAAGACAAAAACAAAGTAAAGAGATTGAGAAGTGGAGACTCCCCTTGCAGCGTGTCTTGATCTCCCGGCAACGGCGCCAGAAAAAGTGCTTGATGGCGTGTAACTCACACGTTCGTTGGGAACCCCAAGAGGAAGGTATGATGCGCACAGTAGCAAGTTTTCCCTCAGAAAGAAACCAAGGTTTAATCGAACCAGGAGGAGCCAAGAAGCACGTTGAAGGTTGATGGTGGCGAAATGTGATGCGGCGCATGATACGTCTCCGACGTATCGATAATTTCTTATGTTCCATGCTACTTTATTGATGATACCTACATGTTTTATGCACATTATATGTCATATTTATGCATTTTCTGGAACTAACCTATTAACAAGATGCCGAAGAGCCAGTTGTTTTCTGCTGTTTTTGGTTTCAGAAATCCTAGTAAGGAAATATTCTCGGAATTGGACGAAACTTTCGCCCAGGGTCCTATTTTTGCACGAAGCTTCCAGAAGACCGAAGAGATAACGAAGTGGGGCCACGAGGCAGCCAGAGCTAGGGCGGCGCGGCCAGGCCCCGGCCGCGCCACCCCCCCTGGGCCCCTCGTGTGGCCCCCGCGTTGCCCTTCCGCCTACTTAAAGTCTCCGTCGCGAAACCCCCAGTACCGAGAGCCACGATACGAAAACCTTCCAGAGACGCCGCCGCCGCGAATCCCATCTCGGGGGATTCAGGAGATCGCCTCCGGCACCCTGCCGGAGAGGGGATTCATCTCCCGGAGGACTCTACACCGCCATGGTCGCCTCCGGAGTGATGAGTGAGTAGTTCACCCCTGGACCATGGGTCCATAGCAGTAGCTAGATGGTCGTCTTCTCCTTGTTGTGCTTCATTGTTGGATCTTGTGAGCTGCCTAACATGATCAAGATCATCTATCTGTAATTCTATATGTTGTGTTTGTCGGGATCCGATGGATAGAGAAGTACTATGATTATGGTGATTATCAATCTATTGTTTATGTGTTGTTTATGATCTTGCATGCTCTCCGTTATTAGTAGAGGCTCTGGCCAAGTTTGTACTCTTAACTCCAAGAGGGAGTATTTATGCTCGATAGTGGGTTCATGCCTCCATTGAATCTGGGACAGTGACAGAAAGTTCTAAGGTTGTGGATGTGTTGTTGCCACTAGGGATAAAACATTGATGCTATGTCTAAGGATGTAGTTGTTGATTACATTACGCACCATACTTAATGCAATTGTCTGTTGCTTAGCAACTTAATACTGAATGGGGTTCGGATGATAACCTGAAGGTGGACTTTTTAGGCATAGATGCAGTTGGATGGCGGTCTATGTATTTTGTCGTAATGCCCAATTAAATCTCACTATATTTATCATATCATGTATATGCATTGTTATGCCTTTCTCTATTTGTCAATTGCCCGACTGTAATTTGTTCACCCAACATGCTTTTATCTTATGGGAGAGACACCTCTAGTGAACTGTGGACCCCGGTCCTATTCTTTACATAGCATACAATCTACTGCAATTGTGTTTACTGTTTTCTTTGCAAACATCTTCCACTCGATACGTTTAATCCTTTGTTACAGCAAGCCGGTGAGATTGACAACCTCACTGTTTCGTTGGGGCAAAGTACTTTGGTTTTGTTGTGCAGATTCCACGTTGGCGCAGGAATCCCTGGTGTTGCACCGCATCACATTTCGCGACCATCAACCTTCAACGTGCTTCTTGGCTCCTACTGGTTCGATTAAACCTTGGTTTCTTTCTGAGGGAAAACTTGCTACTGTGCGCATCATACCTTCCTCTTGGGGTTCCCAACGAACGTGTGAGTTACACGCCATCAAGCTCTTTTTCTGGCGCCGTTGCGGGGAGATCAAGACACGCTGCAAGGGGAGTCTCCACTTCTCAATCTCTTTACTTTGTTTTTGTCTTGCTTTATTTTATTTACTACTTTGTTTGCTGCACTAAATCAAAATACAAAAAAAATTAGTTGCTAGTTTTACTTTATTTACTGTCTTGCTCTCCATATCAAAAACACAAAAAAATTAGTTACTTGCATTTACTTTATCTAGTTTGTTTTATTTACTGTTGCTAAAATGAATACTCCTGAAAATACTAAGTTGTGTGACTTCACAAATGCAAATAATAATGATTTCTTATGCACACCTATTGCTCCACCTGCTACTACAGCAGAATTCTTTGAAATTAAACCTGCTTTACTAAATCTTGTCATGAGAGATCAATTTTCTGGTGTTAGTTCTGATGATGCTGCTGCCCATCTCAATAATTTTGTTGAACTTTGTGAAATGCAAAAGTATAAAGATGTAGATGGTGATATTATTAAATTGAAAGTGTTTCCTTTCTCATTAAGAGGAAGAGCTAAAGATTGGTTGCTATCTTTGCCTAAGAATAGTATTGATTCATGGACTAAATGTAAGGATGCTTTTATTGGTAGATATTATCCTCCCGCTAAAATTATATCTTTGAGAAGTAGCATAATGAATTTTAAGCAATTAGATACTGAACATGTTGCTCAAGCATGGGAGAGAATGAAAACTTTGGTAAAGAATTGCCCAACCCATGGACTGACTACTTGGATGATCATCCAAACCTTCTATGCAGGACTAAATTTTTCTTCGCGGAATTTATTGGATTCAGCTGCTGGAGGTACCTTTATGTCCATCACATTGGGGGCGGCTACAAAACTTCTTGATGATATGATGATAAATTACTCTGAATGGCACACGGAAAGAGCTCCACAAGGTAAGAAGGTAAATTCTGTTGAAGAAACCTCTTCCTTGAGTGATAAGATTGATGTGATTATGTCTATGCTTGTGAATGGTAGATCTAATGTTGATCCAAATAATGTTCCTTTAGCTTCATTGGTTTCTCAAGAAGAAAATGTTGATGTGAATTTCATTAAAAATAATAATTTCAACAACAATGCTTATAGGAACAACTCTGGTAATAACTATAGGCCATATCCTTCTGCTAATGGTAATGGTTATGGTAATTCTTATGGGAATTCTTACAACAATAATAGGAGTGTACCCTCTGGTCTTGAAACCATGCTTAAAGAATTTATTAGTACACAAACTGCTTTTAACAAATCTGTTGAGGAAAAGCTTGATAAAATTGATACTATTGCTTCTAGAGTTGATAGACTTGCCTCCGATGTTAATCTTTTAAAATTGAAAGTTATGCCTAATAATGATATTGATAATAAGATTACTACTACAGCAAATGCCATCCAAGTTAGAATTAATGAGAATATAAGATTAATGGCTGAATTGCGTGCTAGGTGGGATAGAGAAGAAAATGAAAAACTAGCTAAAGAGAATAATGTAGCTAAAGTTTGGACTATTACCACCACTAGTAATGCTAATTCTCCACATGTTGCTGCACCTCCTACTATCAATGGTAAAATAATTGGTGTTGGCAATGTTTCTACTCCTAGTGCAAAGCGTACAAAACTGCCTGAAATTGCTAAAACTGCTGAAACTGCTTGTGATAAAACTGCTGAAATTTTTTCCAACCTTGGGAACAATGATCCCATTGCTGTAGCTCATAATTATTTAGATTTTGATGATTGCCACATCTCTGAAGTTATAAAGTTCTTACAAAAACTTGCTAAAAGTCCTAATGCTAGTGCTATAAATTTAGCCTTTACAAAACATATTACAAATGCTCTCATAAAAGCTAGAGAAGAGAAACTAAAACTTGAAACTTCTATTCCTAGAAAGTTAGAAGATGGTTGGGAGCCCATCATTAAAATGAAATTCAATGACTTTGAATGTAATGCTTTATGTGATCTTGGTGCAAGTATTTCTGTTATGCCTAAAAAGATTTATGATATGCTTGACTTGCCACCATTGAAGAATTGTTATTTGGATGTTAATCTTGCCGATAATGTTAAAAAGAAACCTTTGGGGAGGATTGATAATGTGCACATTACGGTTAACAATAACCTTGTCCCCGTTGATTTTGTTGTTTTGGATATCGAATGCAATGCATCTTGTCCTATTGTGTTGGGAAGACCTTTTCTTCGAACCGTTGGTGCTGTTATTGATATGAGGGAAGGTAATATTAAATATCAATTTCCTCTCAAGAAAGGTATGGAACACTTCCCTAGAAATAGAATGAAGTTGCCTTTTGATTCTATTATTAGAACAAGTTATGATGTTGATGCTTCTACTCTCGATGTTACTTGATTTGCACTTTCTGCGCCTAGCTGAAAGGCGTTAAAGAAAAGCGCTTATGGGAGACAACCCATGTTTTTACCTACAGCAATTTTTTGTTTTGTTGAGTCTTGGAAGTTGTTTACTACTGTAGCAACCTCTCCTTATCATGTTTTTGTTCCAAGTAAAGTTTCTATGTCAAAGTTGATGTTATATTTAGGATCGCTGCGCAGAAACAGCATTGCTGTCTGTCACGAATCTGGGCACAATTCTCTGTAGAAAATTCGAAAAAATCTGCCAATTTACGAGCGTGATCCTCAGATATGTACGCAACTTTCATTAGTTTTGAGTTTTTCCATTTGAGCAAGTCTGGTGCCAGCTTTAAATTCGTCTTTACGGACTGTTCTGTTTTTGACAGATTCTGCCTTTTATTTCGCATTGCCTCTTTTGCTATGTTGGATTTATTTCTTTGATCCATTAATGTCCAGTAGCATTATGCAATGTCCAGAAGTGAAAATAATGATTGTTTCACCTCTGAATGTGTGAATTATTAATTGTGCACTAACCCTCTAATGAGTTTGCTTGAAGTTTGGTGTGAAGGAAGTTTTCAAGGGTCAAGAGAGGAGAATGATATACTATGATCAAGAGGAGTGAAAGCTCTAAGCTTGGGGATGCCCCCGTGGTTCACCCCTGCATATTTTAAGAAGACTCAAGCGTCTAAGCTTGGGGATGCCCAAGGCATCCCCTTCTTCATCGACAACATCATCAGGTTCCTCCCCTGAAACTATATTTTTATTCAATCACATCTTGTGTTCTTTACTTGGAGCGTCGGTTTGTTTTTGTTTTTGTTTTTGTTTGAATAAAATGGATCCTAGCATTCACTTTGTGGGAGAGAGACACGCTCCGCTGTTGCATATGGACACATGTGTCCTTAGGCTTTACTCATAATGTTCATGGCGAAGTTTCTTCTTCGTTAAATTGTTATATGGTTGGAATTGGAAAATGCTACATGTAGTAATTCTAAAATGTCTTGGATAATGTGATACTTGGCAATTGTTGTGCTCATGTTTAAGCTCTTGCATCATATGCTTTGCACCCATTAATGAAGAAATACATAGAGCTTGCTAAAATTTGATTTGCATATTTGGTTTCTCTAAGGTCTAGATAATATCTAGTATTGAGTTTTGAACAACAAGGAAGACGGTGTAGAGTCTTATAATGTTTACAATATGTCTTTTATGTGAGTTTTGCTGCACTTGTTCATCCTTGAGTTTGCTTCAAATAACCTTGCTAGCCTAAACCTTGTATCGAGAGGGAATACTTCTCATGCATCCAAAATCCTTGAGCCAACTACTATGCCATTTGTGTCCACCATACCTACTACATGGTATTTCTCCGCCATTCCAAAGTAAGTTGCTTGAGTGCTACCTTTAAAATTCCATCATTCACCTTTGCAATATATAGCTCATGGGACAAAATAGCCTTAAAAACTATCGTAGTATTGAATATGTACTTATGCACTTTATCTTTTATTAAGTTGCTTGTTGTGCGATAACCATGCTTCTGGGGAACACCATCAACTATTGTTGAATATCATGTGAGTTGCTATGCATGTCCGTCTTGTCTGAAGGATCTATCATTTTAGTGGTTGGAGCATGCAAAATTGTTAGAGAAGAACATTGGGCCGCTAACTAAAGCCATGAATCATGGTGGAAGTTTCAGTTTTGGACATATATCCTCAATCTCATATGAGAATAATAATTGTTGCTACATGCTTATGCATTTAAGAGGAGTCCATTATCTGTTGTCCATGTTGTCCCGGTATAGATGTCTAAGTTGAGAATAATCAAAAGCGAGAAATCCAAAATGCGAGCTTTCTCCTTAGACCTTTGTACAGGCGGCATGGAGGTACCCCTTTGTGA
This sequence comes from Lolium multiflorum, assembly GCA_030979885.1. NCBI lineage: Eukaryota > Viridiplantae > Streptophyta > Magnoliopsida > Poales > Poaceae > Lolium > Lolium multiflorum. The sequence continues at coordinate 187,848,618 of CM061749.1, forward strand.
CACTTGGTTGAAACATGGCATGCAAAGATCCGGTAGTCCAAGCTAAGTAGGACGAGGTGCGGACACTATTAGTATACTATGCATGAGGCTTGCAACTTGTAAGATATAATTTACATAACTCATATGCTTTATTACTACCGTTGACAAAATTGTTTCATGTTTTCAAAATAAAAGCTCTAGCACAAATACAGCAATCGATGCTTTCCTCTTTGAAGGACCATTCTTTTACTTTTATTGTTGAGTCAGTTTACCTATCTCCTTCCACCTTAAGAAGCAAACACTTGTGTGAACTGTGCATTGATTCCTACATACTTGCATATTGCACTTGTTATATTACTTTATGTTGACAATATCCATGAGATATACATGTTATAAGTTGAAAGCAACCGCTGAAACTTAATCTTCCTATGTGTTGCTTCAACACCTTTACTTTGATTTATTGCTTTATGAGTTAACTCTTATGCAAGACTTATTGATGCTTGTCTTGAAGTACTATTCATGAAAAGTCTTTGCTTTATGATTCACTTGTTTACTCATGTCATTACCTTTGTTTTGATCGCTGCATTCATTACATATGTTTACAAATATTATGATCAAGATTATGATGGCATGTCACTTCAGAAATTATCTTTGTTATCGTTTTACCTGCTCGGGACGAGCAGAACTAAGCTTGGGGATGCTGATACGTCTCCGACGTATCGATAATTTCTTATGTTCCATGCTACTTTATTGATGATACCTACATGTTTTATGCACATTATATGTCATATTTATGCATTTTGGAACTAACCTATGAACAAGATGCCGAAGAGTTGTTGTTTTCTGCTGTTTTTGGTTTCAGAAATCCTAGTAAGGAAATATTCTCGGAATTGGACGAAATCTTCGCCCAGGGTCCTATTTTTGCACGAAGCTTCCAGAAGACCGAAGAGATAACGAAGTGGGGCCACGAGGCAGCCAGGAGCTAGGGCGGCGCGGCCCAGGCCCGGCCGCGCCACCCTGCCTGGGGCCCTCGTGTGGCCCCCGCGTTGCCCTTCCGCCTACTTAAAGTCTCCGTCGCGAAACCCCCAGTACCGAGAGCCACGATACGGAAAACCTTCCAGAGACGCCGCGAATCCCATCTCGGGGGATTCAGGGAGATCCGGCACCCTGCCGGAGAGGGGATTCATCTCCCGGAGGACTCTACACCGCCATGGTCGCCTCCGGAGTGATGAGTGAGTAGTTCACCCCTGGACCATGGGTCCATAGCAGTAGCTAGATGGTCGTCTTCTCCTTGTTGTGCTTCATTGTTGGATCTTGTGAGCTGCCTAACATGATCAAGATCATCTATCTGTAATTCTATATGTTGTGTTTGTCGGGATCCGATGGATAGAGAGTACTATGATTATGGTGATTATCAATCTATTGTTTATGTGTTGTTTATGATCTTGCATGCTCTCCGTTATTAGTAGAGGCTCTGGCCAAGTTTGTACTCTTAACTCCAAGAGGGAGTATTTATGCTCGATAGTGGGTTCATGCCTCCATTGAATCTGGGACAGTGACAGAAAGTTCTAAGGTTGTGGATGTGCTGTTGCCACTAGGGATAAAACATTGATGCTATGTCTAAGGATGTAGTTGTTGATTACATTACGCACCATACTTAATGCAATTGTCTGTTGCTTAGCAACTTAATACTGAATGGGGTTCGGATGATAACCTGAAGGTGGACTTTTTAGGCATAGATGCAGTTGGATGGCGGTCTATGTATTTTGTCGTAATGCCCAATTAAATCTCACTATATTTATCATATCATGTATACGCATTGTTATGCCTTTCTCTATTTGTCAATTGCCCGACTGTAATTTGTTCACCCAACATGCTTTTATCTTATGGGAGAGACACCTCTAGTGAACTGTGGACCCCGGTCCTATTCTTTACATAGCATACAATCTACTGCAATTGTGTTTACTGTTTTCTTTGCAAACATCTTCCACTCGATACGTTTAATCCTTTGTTACAGCAAGCCGGTGAGATTGACAACCTCACTTGTTTCGTTGGGGCAAAGTACTTTGGTTTTGTTGTGCAGATTCCACGTTGGCGCAGGAATCCCTGGTGTTGCGCCGCATCACATTTCGCGACCATCAACCTTCAACGTGCTTCTTGGCTCCTACTGGTTCGATTAAACCTTGGTTTCTTTCTGAGGGAAAACTTGCTACTGTGCGCATCATACCTTCCTCTTGGGGTTCCCAACGGACGTGTGAGTTACACGCCATCAGCGCAACAACAGGGATTCCGGCGCCAACATGGAATCTGCACAACAAAACCAAAGTACTTTGCCCCAACGAAACAGTGAGGTTGTCAATCTCACCGGCTTGCTGTAACAAAGGATTAAACGTATTGAGTGGAAGATGATTGTTTGCAAGAAAACAGTAAAACACAATTGCAGTAGATTGTATGCTATGTAAAGAATAGGACCGGGGTCCACAGTTCACTAGAGGTGTCTCTCCCATAAGATAAAAGCATGTTGGGTGAACAAATTACAGTCGGGCAATTGACAAATAGAGAAGGGCATAACAATGCATATACATGATATGATAAATATAGTGAGATTTAATTGGGCATTACGACAAAGTACATAGACCGCCATCCAACTGCATCTATGCCTAAAAAGTCCACCTTCAGGTTATCATCCGAACCTCATTCAGTATTAAGTTGCAAAGCAACAGACAATTGCATTAAGTATGGTGCGTAATGTAATCGAAAACTACATCCTTAGACATAGAATCAATGTTTTATCCCTAGTGGCAACAACACATCACAACCTTAGAACTTTCTGTCACTGTCCAGGTGTCAATGAAGGCATGAACCCACTATCGAGCATAAATACTCCCTCTTGGAGTTAAGAGTACAAACTTGGCCAGAGCCTCTACTAATAACGGAGAGCATGCAAGATCATAAACAACACATAAACAATAGATTGATAATCACCATAACATAGTATTCTCTATCCATCGGATCCCGACAAACACAACATATAGTATTACATATAGATGATCTTGATCATGTTAGGCAGCTCACAAGATCCAACAATGAAGCACAACAAGGAGAAGACGACCATCTAGCTACTGCTATGGACCCATGGTCAGGGGTGAACTACTCACTCATCACTCCGGAGGCGATCATGGCGATGAAGAGTCCTCCGGGAGATGAATCCCTCTCGGCAGGTGCGGAGCGATCTCTGAATCCCCGAGATGGGATTCGCGGCGGCGCGTCTCTGGAAGGTTTCCGTATCGTGGCTCTCGGGTTTTCGCGACGGAGGCTTTAAGTAGCGAAAGGGAGGTCGGGGGCCGACGAGGCCCACACCATAGGCGGCGCGGCCCCCCTCGGCCGCGCGGCCCTATGGTGGCGGCGCCTCGTCGCCCCACTTCGTTATCTCTTCGGTCTTCGAAGCTCCGTGCAAAAATAGGACCCGGGCGTTGATTTCGTCCAATTAGAATATTTCCTTACTAGGATTTCTGAAACCAAAAACAGCAGAAAAAACTGGCTCTTCGGCATCTTGTTAATAGGTTAGTTCGAGAAAATGCGTAAATATGACATATAATGTGCATAAAACATGTAGGTATCATCAATAAAGTAGCATGGAACATAAGAAATTATCGATACGTTGGAGACGTATCACCTTACATGATTGAGATTCATATGATGATGCTTGTAATCTAGATGTCATTATGCTAGTCAAGTGGGTTTTACTTATGTGATCTCCGGAGACTCCTTGTCCCACGTGTGTAAAGGTGACAGTGTGTGCACCGTGTGGGTCTCTTAGGCTATATTTCACAGAATACTTATTCACTGTTATGAATGGCATAGTGAAGTGCTTATTTATATCCCTTTATGATTGCAATGTGCTTTGTATCGCTACTAGTCTATGTGCTACTCATGTGATGTTATTAAAGTAGTCTATTCCTCATGCATGGTGTAATGGTGACAGTGTGTGCATCGTGTAGTTCTTGTCGTAGGCTATGATCATAATCTCTTGTAGGTTATGGAGTTGATTATCGCTATGATAGTATTGATGTGATTTATTCCCCCTTCATAGTGTAAAGGTGACAGTGTGTATGCTATGTTAGTACTCGGTTTATTTTGCAAAGATCTATTATGCTCTAAGGTTACTTAAATATGAATGCTGAATGTTGTGGCGCTTGTTAACTCCGGCTTGAGGGAGCTCTTGTAGCCCTACACAATGAATGGTGTTTGTCATCCAACAAAGAGTGTATGTAGCACATATGAGAAAGAGTTATTTATTATGCGATCAATGTTGAGAGTGTCCACTAGTGAAAGTATGATCCCTAGGCCTTGTTTCCAAACATCGAATCACCGCTTACTTACTGTTATGTTGCATGTTTACTCGCTGCCATATTTTATTAGATTGCTATTACCACTCATATACATCCATACTACTTGTATTTCACTATCTCTTCGCCGAACTAGTGCACCTATACATCTGACAAGTGTATTAGGTGTGTTGGGGACACAAGAGACTTCTTGTATCGTGATTGCAGGGTTGCTTGAGAGGGATATCTTTGACCTCTTCCTCCTGAGTTCGATAAACCTTGGGTGATCCACTTAAGGAAAAACTTGCTGCTGTTCTACAAACCTCTGCTCTTGGAGGCCCAACATTGTCTACAAGAATAGAAACACCCGTAGACATCAAGCTATTTTCTGGCGCCGTTGCGGGGAGGAAAGGTAAAAGGTACTCACACTCCGGATCTCGGCTACTAAGCTATTTTCCGGCGCCGTTGTAAGTACTCGAAGCTATTTCCTTTAGATCCTGCAATTGCATCTTTTGGTTTCTTGTTTACACTAGTTGGGCATAATGGAAAGCAACAGTGAGCTTCTTATTCTATTTCCTGAGTTAAGACATGGATTGTTTCATGCGAAAATTTAAAAACCTATGGAATCTTATTTGCATGCTAGTAGCAATGATATTAGTATGAACGCTTTGAACACCATTGTTGTTAATGATATGGAAAATTCTAAGCTTGGGGAAGCTGGTTTTGATGAGCATGATATTTTTAGTCCCCCAAGCATTGAGGAGAAAATTTTCTTTGATGATACTTTGCCTCCTATTTATGATGATTATAATGATAGTGGTCTTTTGGTGCCGCCTACTATGGAGAGTAAATTTTATTATGATTATACTATGCCTCCTACACTTGATGAGAATAATGATGATAGCTACTTTGTTGAATTTGCTCCCACTACAACTAATAAAATTGATTATGCTTATGTGGAGAGTAATAATTTTATGCATATGGCTCATGACAAGAATGTTTTATGTGATAGTTATATTGTTGAGTTTGTTCATGATGCTACTGAAAGTTATTATGAGAGAGGGAAACATGGTTATATGCATCTTAATAATATTAAGTTTCCCCTCTTTATGTTGAGAATCTTGAAATTGCGCTTATGTTGCTTTTCTATGCTTACCACTTTGTTCTTCATGAATTTATTTGTATACAAGATTCCTTTTCATAGGAAGTGGGTTAGGCTTAAATGTGTTTTGAATTTGCTTCTTGATGTTCTCTTTTGCTTCATGTTCTATTTTCATGAGAGCATCATTAAAATTGCTGAGCCCATCTTAATGGCTATAAAGAAAGAACTTCTTGGGAGATAACCCATGTGTTTATTTTACTACAGCAATTTTTGTTTTGTTGAGTCTTGGAAGTTGTTTACTACTGTAGCAACCTCTCCTTATCAAGTTTTTGTGCCAAGTAAAGTCTCTATGGTAAAGTTGATGCTAGATTTGGATTGCTGCGCAGAAACAGCATTGCTGTCTGTCACGAATTTGAGCAGAAGTCTCTGTAAAAAATCAAAAAAATCTGCAAATTTACGTGTGTGATCCTCAGATATGTACGCAACTTTCATTAGTTTTGAGTTTTTCCGTTTGAGCAAGTTAAGTGCCCCTTCCAGGTTCGTCTTTACGGACTGTTCTGTTTTGACAGATTCTGCCTTTTATTTTGCATTGCCGCTTTTGCTTTGTTGAATGGGTTTCTTTGTTCCATTAACTTTCAGAAGTTTTGTGCAATGTCCAGAAGTGTTAAGAATGATTGTGTCACCTCTGAACATGTGAATTTTTATTATGCACTAACCCTCTAATGAGTTGGCTTGAAGTTTGGTGTGAAGTTTTCAAGGGTCAAGAGAGGAGGATGATATATGATCAAGAAGAGTGAAAAGCCTAAGCTTGGGGATGCCCCCGTGGTTCATCCCTGCATATTTCAATAAGACTCAAGCGTCTAAGCTTGGGGATGCCCAAGGCATCCCCTTCTTCATCAACTTATCAGGTTTCTTCTAGTGAAACTATATTTTTATTCCGTCACATTTTATGTACTTTACTTGGAGCGTCTGTGTGCTTTTATTTTCGTTTTGTTATTTTCATTCTCTGAATAAGTTCATCCTTGTGTGGGAGAGAGACACGCTCCGCTTTTTCATATGAACACATGTGTTCTTAGCTTTTAATGTTCAAGGGCGAAAGTTGATCGCTTCACTTGTTGCTATTTGGTTGGAATCAGAAAATGCTTCATATGGTCTTGAATAATTTGATACTTGGCAATTGTTTTGAGCTCTCATATATCATGTTTAAGCTCTTGCATCATGTAGTTTAAATCTAGTAATGAAGAATTACATAGAGCTTGTTGAAATTTGGTTTGCATGATTGGTCTCTCTAAGGTCTAGATATTTTCTGGTTAAGGTGTTTGAACAACAAGGAGACGATGTAAAGTCTTATAATGTTTACAATATGTTCATATGTGAGTCTTGCTGCACCGTTTTATACTTGAGTTTTCTTCAAACAACCTTGCTAGCCTAGCCTTGTATTGAGAGGGATTCTTCTCGTGCATCCAAATCCTTGAGCCAAAAACTATGCCAATTGTGTCCACCATACCTACCTACCACATGGTATTTCTCTGCCATTCCAAAGTAAATTGCTTGAGTGCTATCTTTAAACAATTCAAAAGTTATTACCTCTTATTTGTGTCAATGTTTTATAGCTCATGAGGAAGTATGTGGAGTTTATCTTTCAATCTTGTTGGGCAACTTTCACCAATGGACTAGTGGCTTCATCCGCTTATCCAATAATTTTGCAAAAAGAGCTGGCAATGGGGTTCCCAGCCCCGAATTAATTAACTTTCATAAATTTATAAATAGACACTCCTCCATGGTATGTGATTGTTGGTCGGCACCCGAGGATTCGGTTAGCCATGGCTTGAGAAAGCAAAGGTGGGGAGGAGTGTCATCTAAATAAAACTAAAATAAAAAGGCACTCCTTCATGGTATGAGATCGTTGGCAGGCACCCGAGGATTCGGTTAGCCATGGTTTGTGAAAGCAAGGTTGGAAGGAGTGCCACTCAAAAATAAAATTTCATGGGAGCCGCTCTTTGAAAGTTTGTCTGGCAAGGGGGTTAGAGTGCCCACTACCATTCGTTGACAACAACAAACACCGCTCAAAACTTTACTTTTTATGCTCTCTTATGTTTTCAAAATAAAAGCTCTAGCACAAATATAGCAATCAATGCTTCCCTCTGCGAAGGGCCATTCTTTTACTTTATTGTTGAGTCAGTTTACCTACTTCTTTCTATCTTAGAAGCAAACACTTGTGTAAACTGTGTGCATTGATTCTTACATGTTTACCTATTGCACTTGTTATATTACTTTGTGTTGACAATTATCCATGAGATATACATGTTGAAGTTGAAAGCAACCGCTGAAACTTATATCTTCCTTTGTGTTGTTTCAAAGCTTTTTACTAAGAATTTATTGCTTATGAGTTAGCTCTTATGCAAGTCTTATTGATGCTTGCCTTGAAAGTACTATTCGTGAAAAGTCTTTGCTATATGATTCAATTGTTTAGTCATTATCTTTACCATTGCTTTAAATCACTCCATTCATGTCATATGCTTTACAATAATGTTGATCAAGATTATGATGGTAGCATGTCACTTCAGAAATTATTTGTTGTTATCGTTTACCTACTCGAGGACGAGTAGGAACTAAGCTTGGGGATGCTGATACGTCTCAAACGTATCCATAATTTCTGATGTTCCATGCTTGTTTTATGACAATACCTACATGTTTTGTTCACACTTTATATCGTTTTGATGTGTTTTCCGGAACTAACCTATTGATGAGATGCCAAAGTGCTAGTTCCTTCTGCTGTTTTTGGTTTCAGAAATCCTAGTAAGGAAATATTCTCGAATCGGACGAAATCAACGCCAGTACCCTATTTTCCGGAAGCTTCGGAACACCCAAGAGGGACCGAGAGGGGGCCACAGGGGCCCCACACACTAGGCGGCACGGCCGGAGGGGCGCGCCGGCCTGTTGTGTGGGCCCCTGTCTTCCGACTCCGTCTCTTCGCCCTAAAGCTCCCCGACCTAAAACCCCGATACGAATAAGCCACGGTACGCGAATCCGAGCCGCCGCCATCGCGAAGCCAAGATCTGGGGGACAGGAGTCTCTGTTCCGGCACGCCGCCGGGACGGGGAAGTGCCCTCGGAAGGCTTCTCCATCGACACCGCTGCCATCTCCACCGCCATCTCCATCAACGCTGCTGCTCCCATGAGGAGGGAGTAGTTCTCCATCGAGGCTCGGGGCTGTACCGGTAGCTATGTGGTTCATCTCTCTCCTATGTACTTCAATACAATAATCTCATGAGCTGCCTTACATGATTGAGATTCATATGATGATGCTTGTAATCTAGATGTCATTATGCTAGTCAAGTGGGTTTTACTTATGTGATCTCCGGAGACTCCTTGTCCCACGTGTGTAAAGGTGACAGTGTGTGCACCGTGTGGGTCTCTTAGGCTATATTTCACAGAATACTTATTCACTGTTATGAATGGCATAGTGAAGTGCTTATTTATATCCCTTTATGATTGCAATGTGCTTTGTATCGCTACTAGTCTATGTGCTACTCATGTGATGTTATTAAAGTAGTCTATTCCTCCTGCATGGTGTAATGGTGACAGTGTGTGCATCGTGTAGTTCTTGTCATAGGCTATGATCATAATCTCTTGTAGGTTATGGAGTTGATTATCTCTATGATAGTATTGATGTGATTTATTCCCCCTTCATAGTGTAAAGGTGACAGTGTGTATGCTATGTTAGTACTCGGTTTATTTTGCAAAGATCTATTATGCTCTAAGGTTACTTAAATATGAATGCTGAATGTTGTGGCGCTTGTTAACTCCGGCTTGAGGGAGCTCTTGTAGCCCTACACAATGAATGGTGTTTGTCATCCAACAAAGAGTGTATGTAGCACAAATATGAGAAAGAGTTATTTATTATGCGATCAATGTTGAGAGTGTCCACTAGTGAAAGTATGATCCCTAGGCCTTGTTTCCAAACATCGAATCACCGCTTACTTACTGTTCTGTTGCATGTTTACTCGCTGCCATATTTTATTCAGATTGCTATTACCACTCATATACATCCATACTACTTGTATTTCACTATCTCTTCGCCGAACTAGTGCACCTATACATCTGACAAGTGTATTAGGTGTGTTGGGGACACAAGAGACTTCTTGTATCGTGATTGCAGGGTTGCTTGAGAGGGATATCTTTGACCTCTTCCTCCCTGAGTTCGATAAACCTTGGGTGATCCACTTAAGGGAAAACTTGCTGCTTCGACAAATGAAGGAAGCAATCAATGAACCAACAATATGCTCTAAGTAATATGTGGAAGCTCCCCAAAGTTTGTGCACAAGATAAACAATTTGCATTGAAGAATAAGGTGCACAAGCATGGCATCATCACTCCCACATTATCGCTAGAAGCATGTGCCAAAATCAACTATGAGTGCTTGGAGATGCAAATAGGATAAAACGAGCACTCATAGCCAAGTTCTTTGTGGAGTCATCAAAGAGTCAAATAAGAATAAAGGAATGGACTCCAACAAAGAGGGATATCAAAAGATATGCACCATCTCTTATGTATATAAGTTTCTCTAAGTGGAAAACATCACAAAGATATTTATCCACAAAGAAACATGCACACACAAGATAGGTACAAGAGAAATAGAGCAAGATATCCAAAACAAGCATGCTCAAGGACTTATCTCATTTTAGGAAAGTAAAACCAAATATCAAGTAATGAGATAGCCAACTCCCAAAGAAAGCAAGGTTCCAAATAAACCAAACCCTCAACGCTTTTCATGATGGCACAAAGTACCGAAAAGAAAAGGTTTGTCTTCCAAGTCAAATTCTTGAGACAAGGGAGTGTTCTAGCAAACATAGGAGAGCTCCCCCAAAATTAGTGCACTATTTAAGATTTTGCATTTGAATACAAAATGCACAAATGCGGGATTATTGCTCAACCATGTTTATCAAAACACTAACAAGGTTCAAGTGAAATAAGGAGATCCAAAAGAAGCAAGGAAGACATATGGGAGTCTAACCCACAAGGACAAATTCTTGGCAAGAAATGAAGCAATTGAGCACATGAGCCAAGTGTGAGGATGATCCGGAACAATACCACACAATTTATTACCAATTGTCCAAGGACAAGAGGTATTTAGGAAATATCCATATGGTAGTTTGTGAGTATGTCCAAGATTATCTTCACAACAAAGAAAGCATTTGGTAAAGTGGGATTTGTTTGAGCAAACATGTCACATAGGAACAAGATAATCTATAATATCAATTCTATGTGACACAACCTCAAGTGTTCACATTTTCTAGGCTTGTAAGATGCACAAAGCATAATACTCCCCCATAATGTGATAAAGACATTTTTCGTGCAAGAGGCAAATAAGAACCAAGTGAGATAATTAATGGACATTATAGAATTTTAATTCATCATGTCGCACATTTTAGGATTGTGAAATGCACAAAGCATATCACTCCCCCAAAATGGGATAGTCCATTAATTTCTCACATGAGCCAACAACTAAGATATCAATAAGATGCAATAGGCTCAACAAACAACAATTGTACATGATGTGCCACCCAACATATATAAGCATGGAAGCAAGATAAGCAAGTAGGAAGCACAACATACACAACCACATGCAAGGTACAAAACCAACACATGTGAAAGGGGAGCGAGTAACTTTCAATGTAAAGGAGTTGAGGACTCGTTACCGCAAGGAGGAGCATGGGTAAAGGATGAAAGGAATAGTACTTGACTTGAGGAAGTGAGAATGATGAAGATCCCCCAAGTCTTCATGAACTAGTCAAGCCTCCATGCCCTCCACTTGTACCTATTGATCAAATTTTGGCTTGTTGGTCCCCAACCAAGTTGGGTCCTAAGAAGTTAGTCACAATAGGCTTGGCAACCCAAATGGTTCTTTTTGAGAAACCACATTGAGTGCCCATATATTTGGCAAACACATTTCCAACCTTATCCTTGCAAAGAGAATAAGCACCATCGATCAAGATAGGGTTGGATGAGTTACCAATAGTGCAAAAGGAGGAGATGTGGCCCTTCTCACGGCATATGTAGCATGTCCTTCTCTTCTCCTTCTTCTCACTTGATTTCTCCACAACGGGAGCCTTGGCTTGATCCTTCTTGGGTAGCGGCCTTTCTTCAAGTCGAGGAAGACCTTGAGCTTGGCCTTGAGGTAGACCATGAGCTCCATCTTGAGGCCGCTTCCCTTGTTTCTTCTCGCCAAGTGGCTTCTTCTTCAAGGGGCACGATCTAACATGATGCCCTTCAATCTTGCACTTGAAGCACACAATCTTGGCGGGGTCCTTCACATGCCCTTGGCCCTTCTTCCGCTTGTGCGTGGTGGACTTGTTCTTGTTGTTGGAGTTGAATCCAAGTCCACTCTTGTCATTGGGGGATTGCTTCCCTTCATGACCCTTTACCAAGTCCTTCTTCAAAGAAGTGACTTGGGCCTTGAGCTCTTCGATTTCCTCTACATGGTTAGTAACAACACAAGTACTAGAGGAAGTGGAAGCTTCATTGTTAGAGCAACAAGGCAAGGTATGTAATTCACCACAAGATATAGCAATAGCATGGGTGGATGAATTACTAGCACTAGCACATGGAATTGTAGAACAAGGCATAGAAGGTAGTTCACCACAAGATAAGTCAATAGCATGAGTGGGTGAACTAAAAGCACTAGCACATGGCAAAATAGCATTTTGAGAGGTAGTGCTAGTACTCACATGAGGCTCACAAGATTTTACCTTTGGCATGATAGCCTCATGAGCTAACTTTAGCAAATTATGAGAGACTAGAAGATCATCATGGGAGCTAGAGAGCTTTCCATGACTTTCTTCCAATTTCTCATAATTGCTTGTTAGCAAAGCAAGTTGAGCCCTTAGCTCAACATTCTCCTTCAAGATGGAAGCTTCACAAGAGGTAGAGTTAGTAGCACAAGCATTATCAATTATAGCACAAGAAGAAGGCAACTTAGGAAGCTCTATTAGGTTGAGAGCCTTAAATTGCTCATGTGACTCGGTGAGTTTGATGAGCTCACTCTCAATAGCCCTAGAGCCATTTTTGAGAAGCTCAAAATCCTCAAGGAGTTTAGCATGAGCACTTACTAGCTCAACATTTTTAGTTCGAAAATCATGTGCCACCTCTAAAGCTCTATCACGAGATTCCTTTACCATAAGTATCTTTAGAGCAAAGTTCTCCTCAAGAGTTTCATTGGTGGTTTGTTGTTCTTTAAGAGCTTCACTAAGAGTTGCAATCTCGTTTGCATACTCGCGCTCATGCCCTTCCATTTTCTCAATAAGTTTTGTGCTCTCAATGGCAAAAGCCAAGATTTTCATGAAGTTAGAGCAAGCAAATTTCTTATCATGAAGAGCATGGAATACTAACTCACCCATCATGTTTAAGGAAGCAACATTAAGTTCTTCCATATCATCATCCTCATCATCACTAGATATATAGGGTTCCAAGGAAGGAGATACCTTAGAAGCCTTAGCCATAAGGCAAGTGTGGGAACCATGAGATGATGAAGAGGACGAAGTAATTGAAGCTCCATCCAATATCTTGTCTTGGCCCATAGTATCCTTGGTTCCCTCTACATTGTTAGTCACACAAATACTAGAGGAAAGCAAAGTATGTTCATTATGGCAACAAGACAAGGCAAGCACATCATCATGGGATGAAGACATGCAAGGACTATCAACACTAGCATGTAAAGCATTTATAGTGCTATAAGTGTTCAAGTCCATAGATGAAACATTGCAATGGGATAGGGATGAAGAATCATCAAGAGAAGGCTCACCATCAACAATGCAATGTTCATCACCACTCACCATATCATTACCTTGTGTCTTACCACACTTTGGTGAAGTGGAAGGAGTGTGATCATCCTCAATGGTCTTGGACCCACCATATGTATCTCGAAGCTTTGTCCAAAACTCATGAGCACTCCGGAAAGGCGCGATGGAGGAAATCACTACATGACTCACAACATGGCAAAGCACTTTAGTAGCTTGAGCATCTAGATAAGAGTTTTTCTTCTCCTCATAAGATGGATTTTGTGGATCCTTAGGAGGAGAAAAACCCATATCAAGAATTTGCTCCACATGTGGGTGCATGCCCCTAAAATAATCAAGCATGTAGAATTTCCAAGCATCATAATTAGTGCCATCAAATATATAAGAGGAAATGTGCACTAATCCTCTAGTCGACGTCATACTCTCTAGGCGGTGAAGCCCAACAAGATAAGAGAGCCCTAGCTCTGATACCAATTGAATGTACTAGGACGTCGCCTAGAGGGGGGTGAATAGGCGGTGTATAAAAACTTCTACTTGAGAGCTAAACTAGGCGGAATAAAACTACACATGTGTTTACTAGTTTAGCTCAAGGCCTATCAACTAGGAGTTTGCCTAAGTGCTCCAACAACCTATGCTAGCATGATGAGCAACAAGGTGATAACAAGATAGGTATAGCACATCAAGCAAGATAGATATCACAATGTAAAGCGCATAGGTAAAGGAGCTCGGGTTGAGAAGTAACCGGTGCACGAGGAGACGACGATGTATCCCGAAGTTCACACCCAAGGGTGCTACGTCTCCGTTGGAGCGGTGTGGAGGCACGAGGCACTCCAAGAAGCCAACTAGGGCCACCGTATTCTCCTCGAGCCCTTCCTCCAAGGAGGAACGCCTCGATCCACTAAGGGACCCTTGAGGGTGGTCACCGAACCCGTACAAGCTTGGGCAAACGCCAAGTATCAAGCTTGAGGCAACTCCACAACACGGAGGCTCTCAAGTACACGGCCACAAGAGGCACCACACACCACCAAGCCACCAAGATGCTAATGCGCCACAAGAGGCTAACACACTCCACCAAGGAAACCAACTCCACCAAGGATGCTAATGCGCCACAAGAGGCTAACACACTCCACCAAGGAAACCAACTCCACCAAGGATGCTAATGCGCCACAAGAGGCTAACACACTCCACCAAGGAAACACACTCCACCAAGGAAACACACCACTAAGGCAAGAACACCACTAAGGTAACTAGGCCACTAAGGCAACAACACCACTAAGGTAACATGCCCTCTACGAGATCGAAACCCCGGAGAGAACCCAAACCGATGCACCTAATGCAATGGCTAAGAACACCACTAAGATGCCCAAGTTCTTCTCTCCCAAATTCCAACAAAGCTACACAAGCTATTGGGGGAATAAGGGAGGAAGAACAAAGAGTGGAGAAACACCAAGAAACTCCAAGATCTAGATCTAGCAAGATCCCCTCACTTGGAGAGGGATTCAATTGGTGAAGCTCTAGATCTAGATCTCCTCTCTCCTTTCCCCCAAAAATATGCAACAAATAGTGGGGGGATCAAGAGGAGGATCAAACAACTCAAGGTCAACAATGGAGGAGAGAGAGTGGAGGGGAAGAAGTAGTTGGGTCGGAGGTGGAAGAGAGGTATTTATAGGGGCTCCAAAATATAGTTGTTGGGGGCTGGAAAAACGGTCAGATTCGCCCCAAGCGGTACTACCGATGTGCAGAGCGGTACTACCGTTTTCCTCCAAAAAGCAGATCTGAAAAACGGGCCAAAACCGGTAGTACCGCTGACTGGAGCGGTACTACCGTTTGTGAAAATCTGAAGCAAACTGAAAACGCAGAGAGAGAGACTGCATGCAGCATGGCGAGGGACAGCAGCGCAGGGGCGTGGGGCCGGCCAGCTGCATGCGCGGGCATGGCAAGCAGCGAGCGGTCGGCTGCACCGTACGGCGCGGCGGGAGAGGCTCGCCCTTCGAGCGACGCGTGCGTGGGGATCTAAGGGCGAACGGTCAACGCATCGCGTCTCAGCGCGGGAGCGACGAGCGGAGCGCGGCCTTGGCAGCGGCGGCGTGCGCGAGCTAGCGGCGCGGTGGTGCGGCGCCCAGGCTGCGCGGCAGCGGTGGTCTGGCCGCGAGCGGGGCTGGGCGCGGCCCAAGAGCGGGAGGCAGAGGCGGCTTGGCTGGGCGAGTGGCGGTGGGCTGGTGCGGTCTGACTTGGGAAGGAAAAGACGAGAAAAAGAAAAAGGGAAAAGAGATGGGCCGGCGTCGGGCCTCTTACAGTACGTGGCGGGTCGGTACTACCGGCCTGGTACCGGCCCGGTACCGGATCAGTAAACCTGGACGGGCTGTACGGAAGTTGGGCCGGTACCGCCGTGGTACCGGCCCAAAAACGTTTTTCTTTTCTTTTTCAAATAGATGCATACGGAAAACGCAATATCTTGAGCTAGGAAGATCGGAATGACATGAAACCAATTTCGTTGGAAAGAGGGCGACAAGAGCTACCTTCTCACATGATGAAATCATGGAAAAGAGTGAGTGATGAGTTTCTCATGGTCATAGAGGTGTAACCTCTCAATACGGTATATTGAGAAACTCATCACCCTCGCACATTGATACGTCTCCAACGTATCTATAATTTCTGATGTTCCATGCTTGTTTTATGACAATACCTACATGTTTTGTTCACACTTTATGATGTTTTGATGCGTTTTCCGGAACTAACCTATTGACGAGATGCCGAAGTGCAGTTCCTATTTTCTGCTGTTTTTGGTTTCAGAAATCCTAGTAAGGAAATATTCTCGAATCGGACGAAATCAACGCCCAGTACCCTATTTTCACCGGAAGCTTCCAGAGCACCCGAGAGTCAGCAGAGGGGGGCCACAGGGCCACCACACATGGTGGCGGCGCGGCCCGGCGCCCCTGTTGTCTGGCCCCACCAGGGCCCCTCCGAGCTCCCCTTTCGCCTATATAAGCTCCCTGACCTAAAACCCGAGACGACTAAGCCACGTACAAGAAACCTTCCAGAGCCGCCGCCATCGTGAAGCCAAGATCGGGGACAGGAGTCTCTGTTCCGGCCGCCGGGACGGGGAAGTGCCCCGGAAGGCTTCTCCATCGACACCACCGCCATCTTCATCACCGCTTGTCTCCCATGAGGAGGGAGTAGTTCTCCATCGAGGCTCGAGGCTGTACCGGTAGCTATGTGGTTCATCTCTCCTATGTACTTCAATACAATAATCTCATGAGCTGCCTTACATGATTGAGATTCATATGATGATGCTTGTAATCTAGATGTCATTATGCTAGTCAAGTGGGTTTTACTTATGTGATCTCCGGAGACTCCTTGTCCCACGTGTGTAAAGGTGACAGTGTGTGCACCGTGTGGGTCTCTTAGGCTATATTTCACAGAATACTTATTCACTGTTATGAATGGCATAGTGAAGTGCTTATTTATATCCCTTTATGATTGCAATGTGCTTTGTATCGCTACTAGTCTATGTGCTACTCATGTGATGTTATTAAAGTAGTCTATTCCTCCTGCATGGTGTAATGGTGACAGTGTGTGCATCGTGTAGTTCTTGTCGTAGATTATGATCATAATCTCTTGTAGGTTATGGAGTTGATTATCGCTATGATAGTATTGATGTGATTTATTCCCCCTTCATAGTGTAAAGGTGACAGTGTGTATGCTATGTTAGTACTCGGTCTATTTTGCAAAGATCTATTATGCTCTAAGGTTACTTAAACATGAATATCGAATGTTGTGGAGCTTGTTAACTCCGGCATTGAGGGTTCGTGTAATCCTACGCAACGAATGGTGTTCATTATCAAACAAGAGTGTATGTAGCACAAATGAGAGAAGTTATTATTTATTATGCGATCAATGTTGAGAGTGTCCACTAGTGAAAGTATGATCCCTAGGCCTTGTTTCCAATACTGCAAACACCGTTTATTTAATGTTTACTTGCTGCCATATTTTATTCAGATTGCTATTACCACTCATATACATCCATACTACTTGTATTTCACTATCTCTTCGCCGAACTAGTGCACCTATACATCGACAAGTGTATTAGGTGTGTTGGGGACACAAGAGACTTCTTGTATCGTGATTGCAGGTTGCTTGAGAGGGATATCTTTGACCTATTCCTCCCTGAGTTCGACAAACCTTGGGTGATCCACTTAAGGGAAAACTTGCTGATGTTCTACAAACCTCTGCTCTTGGAGGCCCAACACTGTCTACAGGAAAAGAAGCGTGAGTAGACATCACACATGCAACATGCGACGCAACCGAAATCCGTTTCATGCATAAGAACCAAGAAGAACCAAGAACACGATGCAATGCATGCAAGGTTTGAGCTCTCTCCGATGATGCGACTCACTATCCTATCGAGCACAAACCTAGTCCTTGCGCGTTCTTCTCGAGTCGGCAAGCTCCGTCTTCATCCTCTTCATGATTGTACATGCCACCGTCTTCCTTCAACATACCCGCCACCGTCTTCTTCCATCTTGCACGCCACCGTCTTCATCCATCTTCAATGCCGTCTTCTCTCTTCATCTTCAACACGGTCTTCGTCTCTCTTCGACACTGTCTTCATCATTCACTACAAGAAAAGTTCTGATAGACAACGTCTCAAAATCGTCCGCTGAGGGGTATTTTTCGTCGCCTATGGGCCTAACCCGACGATATGGGTTCTGTTGTGGAAACTGCGTCAGGCAAAGTCCTACGACGATTTTTTCGGTCCGTCGCGCTTGGGCGCCCTTCCGCCACGGAAAATCGGACCGTTGCCCAAGTGTTTCCGGGAGCCCGTTGACTGCGACGTCATGCAAACTGACACGTGGCAGATGCCGTCAACAGCGATTAACGGCGTTAACCGCTGAAACCCCGTGGTAGATGGTAGGCCCACACGAGGCCTGCCACGTCTTAAGCGGGCCGGCCCATTAAGTTTACGGGCCGGGCCAGCTGACTTAGTTTGACCGGTCAACTATATAGCTGGGCTGGTCCATTAGTTACGTGGGCCGGGCCTAACCTCTAAAGTTGACTGGTCAAAACTTTAATGGGCCGGCCCACTAAGCATGTGGGTCGGGCCGAATGCACTCGTTTGACCGGTCAACAGGCAAAAGGGCCGGCCCACAAGACATGTGGGACCCACTTTCCTGTTATCGGGCCGGCCCATTTAACAAGTGGGGTCCACCTTAAAGCAAGTGGGCCGGCCCAAAAATTAGTGGGCCGGCCCAATTAGCATGTGGGTCCCACTTTCCTGTTATCGGGCGGCCCATTTAGTACGTGGGGTCCCATATAGCAAGTGGGTCGGCCCAACAAGATAGTGGGCGGGCCAAAAACACAGGTGGGTCCCACTTTCATGTTAAAGGCCGGCCCATTTAGTATGTGGGGTCCACCATATAGCAAGTGGGCTGGCCCAACAAGATAGTGGGCCGGGCCAAAAACAAAGGTGGGTCCCACTTTCCTGTTAAAGGGCCGGCCCATTTAGTATGTGGGGTCCACCATATAGCAAGCGGGCCGGCCCAACAAGATGGTGGGCCGGCCCAAAAACACAGGTGGGTCCCGCTTTCCTGTTAAAGGGCCGGCCCATTTAGTATTTGGGCCCACCATACCAAGTGGGCTGGCCCAACAAGATCGGGCCGGCCCAATAGCGTGGGGCCCACTATCTAAGCGCGGCCGGTTAGTGAGGTCCACCTGCAAAAGCAATTGGGCTGGCCCAACAAGTTAGTGGGCCGGCCCAATAAGCTTGTGGGGCACGCTTTTCTGTTACAGGGCCGGCCCAGTAGTGGGTGGGGTCCACCTTAAAGCAAGTGGGCCGGGATCGTGGGGTCCACCATAAATCAAGTGGGCTGGCCCAATAATAAAGTGGGCCAGCCCGTTTAGTTGCTGTTTTTATGCCGGCATAATAGTCGCTTTAGGATTTTGCGGGCCCGCACATATGTCATTTCGCTTAATTGGGCGTTTAAGGGATGGGAAATGTGATTTAGATACTGAGAATATTTATGCAGCACATGATTTCTGTCGGATAGCCTCACTTACCACAAGCACCATAGAAAAAATGCGCGAAAGAACTATAAAAACTAACTAAATATTACATCAGCTGCAAGGCTTTGAAAAAATATTACAGAACCCAGAGAAATTGAATGGTAATTGAACCTAGCAATACAATGAAGCCATTCGGCAATCTTTTAAGTTGTCCATGCACCACCTATATCTGAAACAAAGACCTTACAAGTTAAGACAGCAACAATGGAAAGGCAAAGACACTACAATATTGTTTGCCAAAGAATTTGGAACTCATCATTTCGTTGTTATAACAAGATCATTGTAATGCGCACAATAAGCAAACAAAGAGTGCATGCCGCATACCAACAGCCAATATAACAGAGCACGTTAGAATGAAACAGCAGACTTACTACTGTCAAGTCCCATGCAAACCAACATGTTCAGGGAGTACAAAATTGGCATGAACAACATAGTAGCAGGCTATAAATTTTGTAACAACGACTGAGCAAGATGAAGTTATGATGGCTACATCTACAGAGCAGGGAATGTAAACCAAAAATAGAAGTTACGATGGCAAAAGCTAAAGAGGAGGGAATGTGAACCAACATGTGCCAAGTGCAATTACTTCAAATTGGCCATGAACTAAATAATACTCCTGAACTTATAGTGAAAGGGATGCAAATCAAGATGGACCAGATACAGAATATAGTGGGATCACCTGTGAACTTGTATAAGAGGGAATGCAGACCAATATGTTCAGCATTCCATATGTGAGCGTCATGCCAAGTCAGAGAAACAAGTCAATAATGCAGCTTTTGAAGAACAAGATGGCACACAAAATTATTATCTAGTAGTATGACAAGTTTATTTGTACTACAGGCTAGATAGCAGAGTGATAGCATGCCAAACTAAATACTTACGGTCATAGCTAGATAGCAGAGTGATAGCAGCTTTTGAAGAACAATATTGGCATGAACAAAATAGTAGCAGCCTATAATTTTTGTAACAACGACTGAGCAAGATAGAAGTTATGATGGCTACATCTACAGAGCAGGGAATGCAAACCAAAATGTTCAATCGCTTAAAGTTAGCAATGAACTAGAAAATAGCAAGGTGTTACGGTCATAGCTAGGAATGAACTAAAAGAGCTTCAGACAAACAAGCATCTGAACCAAGAACATGGCGCTAAAACAAGGGACTTACATTAGGAGAAGCACTCTGTGGGAGTCACAGCAGATCTTCCTGGGGTTGATAGATCCGGTGATGAAGTACACTACATGTGCTACTTGGGGTTGGAGAGACGGCCATTACACTTCATGGTTACTCATCTCATCTGCAAAAACGTAACGGCGCGTCGTTAGCACAAACAGGTTCCCCCAAGATTAAACAAGAACTTGCAGGCAAGCAATAGAAAAGCGACAGTAGAAGAGTTTAGATCATGCACGGCGCCGGTGAAGCAGATCCGGTTCATGCACAGCGGTGTCGGTGAGCAAGATCCGATGCGGTGGACGACGGATCCGGCGAAGCGGCTCCGGTGGGGTGGACGATGCCGCAGCTGAAGCGACTGCGGTAGACTGCTGGATGAGCATATGGTTTCGAGGTTCGGCGGGGATGATCCGGTCCGGTTGATGACGGCGTCGATGAAGCGGCTCCGGCAGGCAGCCGGATGACGAGGATCGCGAGGGCTCGGGTAGGCCAGGGAAGTCCGGCGGGGATGTTCCGGTGCGGTGGTCGTGGAGGTGGTAGAGAGAGGGACTTGAGAAGTTCCGGTGGGTGGTCTCAGATGAGAGACTGAGGGAAATGAATTTTTTTGGGAGGGTATCCGGGGCTAGGGAGGTGGTGATCCAAAAAATGACGGCCAGACCCCCCCACCAACCGACTTTGCTGTCATCTCCACAGGGGTAGAATCGGAATTTGGAAGCGTGTGAAATTTTTGTATTTTGTGGGCGGGAAGTTTTGCCGCTATGAGATTTTGAATTTCGCTAAGGTCCAAGTATAATGATAAAAAATTGTGAGACCGTACTAGTACCTCTGTTCAAGGCCGACTGTAAAATCAAATCATCATCAAGTTGAACATCGGTTACTACCATGATCATCATCGGACACAGATCTGGTGACATGCACCTGAAATTGGTGCATCCGTTGCAAAGTATAATGCTAAAATTTTGAGTGACCGTACTAGTACTTCTGTTCAAGCCCGAGTGCAACATCAAATCATCATCACGTTGAAAATTTGTTACCATGATCATGATCTATCTCTAAATTTGGCGCATCCGCTAAATCTTGCAAAGTATAATGATAAAGAAATTGTGAGACAGTAGTAGTACTTCTGTTCAAGGTCGAGTGCAACATCAAATCATCATCACGTTTAAAATTTGTTACCATGATCATGATCTACCTCTGAAAATGGGCGCATCCGCTAAAACTTGCAAAGTATAATGATACAAAATTGTGAGACCGTACTAGGACTTATGTTCAAGGTCGAGTGCAACATCAAATCATCATTACATTGAAAAGTGTGTTACCATGATCATGATCTATCTCTGAATTTGGCGCATCCGCTAAATCTCGCAAAGTATAATGATAAAAAAATTGTGAGAATGTACTAGTACTTATGTTCAAGGCCGAGTGCAGGATCAAATCATCATCACGTTGAAATTCGTTACAACGATCATGACATATCTCTAAAATTGGCGCATCCGCTAAATCTCGCAAAGTATAATGATAAAAAAAATTGTGAGACTGTACTAGTACTTGTGTTCAAGGCCGAGTGCAGGATCAAATCATCATCACGGTGAAATTTGTTACAACGATCATGACATATCTCTGAAATTGGCGCATCCGCTAAATCTTGCATGTGGCGCATCTCGGTGCGGAGCAACAAGCCGGTGCTATCAAGGTTGAGGCGTCGGTAGCGTCATCGGGCTCTCCTCTTTTGATAGATCTTCTACATGGCGCGGCGCACCGCCCGTCGAGAAGCAGTCACATGTGATACCGAGGTGGAGACGTCGCCGGCATCCTCGAGGCGCGGCCGCCCTTCTACGAGCCAGCGTCGACTCAAGGTATGAATCCATGCGTTGTCGCGCCCCTTCTTCCGATGAAGTGGGGTGCCTTAGATTTATTGTTCTTCTCTTACGATTATTTCGAGCCGAACATGTGTGCTCTTTCTCTGAATATATTGCTTGAAAAGCTAACCAAGTTAATTAAATTCACTTCGTTCTTAATCTTGCGTGCTAATTTTGTTATTTTTGCTGACAGTGGTGCGTGCAAGGAGATTTATTTGTGGGTGTGCTGAGCTGTTAGGCCTAAGTCGAAATCCTCAGCTAAACGAGGCCTCAGCTTAACACATAAAAAGGTGTTCAATCTCGCCCACAATGTCCTTTTCTTTCCTCTTCCTTTATTGGAACTTGTTTTGCAGACAAGGAAAGTGGCACGTGTAATGTGAGTAAAACCCTCTTAGCCAAAATCAGCTACAAGCAAGATTTTCTGTATTGTAGATGCCCCAATTGACTCTAATCCCCAATGTAGTCTTTTTTTATGTCAGTATAGACTTCTTTACATGGCATGCATTTGCCTAATGAGCAGCATTGTATTGCCATTCTAGCCAACCTGATCGATATGTCAAGCTTCATGCACGAGATGCCATGTTTAATTTACTCCCTCACTCCGATCCATATTTCTTGGTGTAAAATGAATGTGAATCGAAGGGAGTACTTTTCTTAGATAGTACTATACCATTTCAAAAAAAACTAGTACTTCGTACTACTACATCACAAATGCATCAAAAGAGTACTACCATCACAAGACCACCACGGTTGTACTAGTAGAGTTTAATACTGAACTTCCAAAGGGAATAAGATTACACATATGAACTTTAAACAGGACCAGGAGCATGAGGGCCAGCAGCAGGGGCGTTGACTGGGAACAAGCCAGGCAAGACGTAATTCTGGAGGAAGAGGCCATATGCTGCGTGCTTGGCCTTGGTTGCAGGGCGGTGCTTCCCCGATGTACTTAGGCCTACACCCGTCGCATGCTGGATCAGGCTGCGGATGTCCTTCTGGAGGATTTTGCCACAGAATGGGCAAAATAGCTCCCCGCGCATGCGGAAACGAATTTCACCACCCTTCAGCCGCTTCAGAACGTAGCGGCTCTTCTGGTCCCTGCGCTCCTTGTTGTCGTCCATGTCATCAGAATATTCCTGTGAATTATAAAGTACATAATAATCAGGTGCTTAATGACAGATCGAATAAATACTGCACTATCATAAGCAAACCTTAGAAACCCTAAAATTAAATGTGTAGAACAAGTAAATGGCAGAAGAAATCATACTAAATCACGAGAAAACCCTATGAACAGCAATGAACATAAGCCACAACAATTGCAAGTCCACTAAGTATGAACACATAAATTAATTATATGACAAATCAAGCCAACTACATGGCAGATTAGTCGAAATTAAACTAGAATCTGACCGTACGAACCGTAGAATCAAGTACGTCTACAAGAACAAGGTAGGAGATCAAATCAATCAAGAACCAGGTTCGTGCAAACCACGTGAACAGTAATATGACACAAAAAGGATCGGGACAGTTTCGGTAAAAGAGCAGTACCTCCTCGTCGTCACCCTCGACATCCTCCTGGAACTGAACGTTTGGGCCGAAATCGTCGAAGGGGTCGAGGTCCGCGTCCAGCACCGGGTCTAGGAAGACCTCGCCGTGGTGGCCTGCAACGCCTTGCGGATCTTCGGCGGGAGCAACGGCGTTGCTATCCACCTTCTCCTCGACGGCCAGGACGCCCGTTTCGACCGAGGTCGAAGAATCAGACAAGCAGAGGAGACGAGCGGCCTGGGTGCCCGGTGAAGCCTCACCCGCCGCGACGGCCACTACCGCAGAGGCATCCTCTGCGCGAGCGGCCGCCGATTGCTCCGCCTCGTACGCAAGACCTGTCTTCATGCTGCTGCGGTTGGAAACGAGGAAGTCGATGCCTCGGAGGTGCGGTGAGTTGATGGGAGGGGAGAGGACGAGCTCGCGAGAGACGATGAGGCCGATTATTTTATAGCCTCTGACTCTCTGTATCAGAATGGCATTAGTTGTGGACGCGAGAGACGATGAGGCCGATTAGTTGTGGACGCGTGAAGTCGTGCATGTACTCGATTCTCACGTATACCAATACTTCCAAACGTCATAAGTAATTCACAATCATTCAGAATAATATGAGACCTTAACATTTTATTGTTTGTGTCAGATATTGTCCATGAAAAATAACATCCTTCAAAAAATAAATCCCCTATGCCAATCCGGTCATGCCCGTCTACTCCAACTAGCTTCCTCGAGTAATTTGTCACCTTACATTCTTAAAATGAACCAAAATTTGGCACAGGGGCATCACATGGAAAATGATGTTACCATTCTCTCTTCCCATTTTTGTTTGAATTTTTCAAAATTGTCATGCCCTAACGGAAAAAATGTATGTTCCTTCTATGAAGCATGTATCAGAATGGCATTACCAAAACCTGGGGGTGGCGGGGCACATGGTGGTGTGATGATACATCACATTTGGACCACACAACACAATTTGGACCAACCAAAAAAATTCAACCACCCTACACAAACCCTGGTCAAAACTAGTTTGACCAATATTACAAAAGTTGTACATAATTCAGAAACCGTCAGAAATATACGAAGCATTCAGGAGTCAATACTGAAGACAAAGCAATTATGCCAAAAGACGAAGGCAGAGGAGGAACAGGTCTTGCTATATTGCACAACAAAGCCAAATTCAACTTTTCATCGATTCCAAAATTCTGGCTGCAATTAGCACACCCTGGTCTCCTGATGTCGCAATAGTTGGCTGCTGGGAGCGGAGACACTCGACTTCCTTCTTCAACTTATCGCACTCTGTGCGAACTTTCAAGTACTTCGTCTCGAAATATTGCGCATGTTCAGCATGCAACTCCACTTCCTGTTGAAAACTTTCACAGTCACAGTTGCAATCACACTGACCAGCCTTGTCAGTGACCACACTCATCGGTGGCTGGGCGCGTAGTTCCTCGACTTCCTTCTTCAACTTCTTACACTCCGCGAGAACGTCTGAGTACCGTTTATCAAAAGAAGATTGCACGGAACGGGCATTCTCCTCCGATATGGCACGATTTAAAATGCACCTGCCCACGAGGTGGCGGATTTTCTTATGAAGGATGGTGTTGTGGCCCTTGATCTGGTCCAGTTTCGCGGAGAATCGTGTTATCACATCCTGCATTGCAAATTCAACAGCAATGAAGTATGCAGAGTGCAGATGAGGGGGGAGAAATAAACAAATGGAGTGCCAACCTCTTCAATATGCCTGAGAGCTGCAAAGTCCTTGTCCATAGGAACCTCTTCAACGATGGAACCGCCATCCCTGGAAGAAAGACATTTAAGTAGTTGGATCTGGCAGCCAGCAAGGAGGCGATGAAACTGCGGCACGGCAATGGAAACATACACGGCCGAAGATGCACACACGCGCACTGGCTGCTCCTCTCCCGGAGACTGAGCATTCGTCTCTGATTCTGCATTCATGATACCAAACCTATGCAAGAGTTTGAGGTTTCTGTTCTGAAGGGTGGTGTTGTGGCCCTTTAATCTCATAATCCCTTCCTGCATGGAAAAATTCACCAGGAACGAATCAGGGATCCTTTTTCATTCACAGGATATGAAAATCATAAGATTAGGAAAAGCATAGGATTTTGTATACATTAGAGAGGGTGTATGCGCTATTTTATGGGCTATTTGGAATGTACAAAATGAAGTCGTGTTTAATAAACCCAAATCTCATCCCTTCTTGCAGGTTATCCCTATGATTATTCACTAGATCCGTATGTTTCTTATCTCCAGCCCGAGGATCAGCAGGATATCATGGAGTCTGGGTGCAACTGACTAGAGACAGCGGGATTTTTACAGCCAGGGTGGCTGGCAGTTTCCTCATAGAATTACTTACTGATGTGTTTTTGCCTTTTTGGCACCCGCTGTTTTCTATGTTTCGTTGGTGGATCTTTGTGTCGACTCTAGCTGATCCGTGAGAAGTTGTCATAATTTGTGTATGAACTGAAGAAAGCAATAAAGCAGCCATATACATCATTTTGATGCAGAGGCTGTGATATGTCCCCCATTTCGAAAAAAGGAACAAACATAGGATATATTTCTATAAATCAAACAACTAATGTAGGAAAAAAACCCATAGGATCTAAATGCTACACAATTCTTATAGAAGTCCTACGAATTAAAGAAGCCCTCATGCAGTACGGAGATGAAGAGGAAGAAAAAAAAGCAATGGATATATATTATATAGTGCATACATTATTAATGCTCTTGAGAGCTAACAAGTGCTCATCAAACAACGGGTCCTCGATAGCTAAGTACGAAGTGGATCCTGCGGTAGAAAGCACGAGCCTGGAACCGTCGGCCCTGGAAGATGATAGCCGGTTTAGTTGGCACCGCCTGCCAGCAAGGACTCAACGAAAATCCGGCATGGCGATGGAAACATACCCAGGAGCTTCGTACCCACCAGGTTGGCGAGAAACGAGCGATTTCTCAACTTGGGTAGGAATGGCGCTGAAACCAGCCGCCATGGAAGAAAGACGGTTAAATTGTTTGATCCGCTAGCCAGCCAGAAGGCAGAGAAACTTCGGCATGGCGATGGAAACATACCGGGGAGCTTCGTACCCACCATCTTGGCGAAACACGGTCGATTTCTCGGCATCGGTAGGAAGGGCGACACTTGAACGGGCGGCCCTGGAAGAAAGACGGTCAAATAGCTGGTTCTCCCGGGTAAAAAAATAGTTGGATCTGTTTGCCTTGCTGTAATCTGCGTTCATGGGGGCAAAGAAAGCACATGGCGATAAAAACCTACCAGGACTCTTGCTGGATTACTCTGCCCTGACCCAACAAGCCCGAAGCAGACTGAGCTTGCGATGGAAGCGCAGACTGAGCTTGCGATGGAAGCGCAGACATGCCTGTCCGCCGGCGCCGCTGGTACACTTTCAAAGTCGGAGTTTGCAGGACTTTCAGCGGGATGGATTTCACCGCGGATTTAGTCTCAGACAACAACGCCTCCTTCCTCTTCTTACACTTCTTCATGTTCTTCTTAGACAACTTGTTGAACGATGGATGAATCGCTGGAGGAAGAAGGAAGGGACAAGCAGGTGGGGATAGAAGGGGTCGGTGTAGAGCTCTCCGGGGAGGGTTCCCCGGGGAGGAGGATGAAAACTGGAACGAACAGGACAGGGATGGGACTGGGCAATCTTGTCCGTCCATCCAAAATCAAAGGGCGGGAGCACATAAGACTTTGGGCCATTGACAGGCTGGTCCTGCCACAGGCGGACCCCAAGTTTCAGCGATTCAATGTCAGTGAAAAGATGGGCAATGTAAAAGAATCTTGTTCGGGGTCGGCCGCGGAAGCCAAATCTCTGTGTCCCAAAGTCTACTAGTAGTCTACTCCTATATAGGTATAGCTGCATAGCCATCATACCATTGCATTGATCGAGCTGTACGCCTTTACCACTCTGATTCAGGTCCAAAATATTAGTGTTCTCTTGTCAAATCAAAGGCCATGTCAGTTTGACGAAATGGACGTTCTTTAACTCACAAACTACTCCAAGGACATCATTTACGGACTACTCAGTTCGGCAAAAAGATTCTTGAAGCCATGTACATATTTTCTGGATCGATTTAGTAATTTGCTACAACTGTAATATTATTTCCAATTTTCAGCAATTTATTTGAATTTTAGGATTTTACTTATAAATTTCGCTAATTGACATGTGTAGGAAAGATAGAAAACAACTAGTGTATGCATGACCAATTAATCTGACTAAATAAATCTTATAGTGGCCACTTTGCATCACTCAAACTGAGAGGGCATGTTAGATTCATATGATAGAATAATGGAGAATCGCTATGACATATGCCTCCTTGAATCCTACGGGAAAGAAATCTACGGGAATTGGTAGAGCTAGGTGTGTGATGGTATCATAGGAAAGACAAAGGAAATTTCTATAGAGATTGAGAGTGCATAGCATAGTTGTCACAGATGCATATGAATTTTTCCAAGAGGTCTAACCTCTTATTAGAAATCCCATAGGGTTGTACTAGTATAAGAAAACAATACATAGAAATTTTGGAGGATTCAATTCTTCAAATCAAACAAGCTATATAGGGGGAAAATCATATCCTTTGATTCGTACAATTTGTATAGGAGTTATGTAGGATTTGACTATAGGAGTTATGTAGGATTTGACTATAGGATTTGAATATTTGTACGGTTGTGTAATATTTTTACCCAGATCAATTCACATACCACCGGTTATGTATTTTTTTGGGCTATAAAAATAGGAGGTGTGGTATATTTGATGTGTGTAGAGATAATCTCACCATCTTATAGCCACCCCTAACATTTCGAGCAAACAAAAAAAATCTATACCACTACCCACCTCTCGTCCTACACTCAATTCCTACACAACCAAACAACAAAAATTGGCTATCCCTAGCCAGGTGGTTGGGGATACTCTCATCCCATAAACCTATCCCCTAAACCAAACAACCCCTAATATGGAGGGAAGGAAAACCTAGTATCTGATACTGTACAAAAACACATAAAGCAATCTGGAACCGTCCACATAGAATCAACGGGCCAGAGCAGATGCCTTCTTTGGGAAGGGTCTTGCGCGGAAGCCAAGGAATCCTCTGCGTCGACAATCTGGTGTAGCAGTAAAATACACCATCATAGCGGAACATTGATGGAGTCACTACAATGCGTCCGAATCCGGGTATAGTCTTGTCATATCAATGGCCATGTCAGTTTCTCCAGATATAATCTATCCGTTAGCTAGTACTACTACTCTAGAGGCTGACGCCACATGCAGAAGTTGTACAGTACTACGACTACTATCGAGTATCGACTAGTCCGATCACGTCCAGGTCGCAACTACTCAAAAATGGCCGTAAAGAAAATGCAGAAGTAGGATGGGGCCACGACAAAAGACATACATCTATTTATGGACAGAGGTAGTATCATATCAGCATGCATTAGCATCTCATTTGCAACTAGTTGCACTCGCATCCTATTATCGGATATCACACTTCTGCACTTTTAAAAAATATGAAGAAAAACAAAACTGGGACACATATTATGTTGTGTATTGCTCCACAGGTCACAGATGAGTATGTAAAAAAAATTCTAGCTTGCACAAAAAAGACAAATGATATGTGAATAGTTAAGGAATATTATTCACTTTGGTCTTTTCTTTTTTCCACAGCTCACATATGGTCACTTTTTGAAACAAATGTTTAGATGTGCGCAAGATACAACATAACCCGTGACTATGATTTGAATTTACATTTTTTTACAAACTCGAAATGTGACATCCGACAATAAGATGAGGGATCAACTAGTTGCGAAATGTTTGCACTCCTGACCATGCATCTGAATCTATCTACTAGACTACTACAACAACATACAAAATGCACCAGTTTTGAACTAGACATGTAACAGCAGTACTAACCGTTGGTTTCCAAAATCTAACGCTTGTGATTAGAGGGATTCGCGTCAAGAGATACCACAACAGCATACACTTCTTTCTAGAACCATCATGTAGCCATTATGTAGAAGAAGAAAAAAGCAGGGTCACACCAATATCACACGTCCCACTCGATAGTAAGAAAGGTTCCAAGTTATTGTTCCCATTTCTCAACTGGTCATACCTATTTCGATGGTGTAACCTACGTAGTATAAGTTATATATTAGTTGTATGGAAAGTTTGAGCAACATTTAGAACATAATTTTGTACTCCTAATTGGTCCAACATGCATGCTAAGATTGGGGTCTTCACCTTGAAACGGCGAGCGCCGAAAAGCGGGTCAAAATCGCCCAGATCCTCGAAGATATCTACAGGCGCAGCCGCTGTATGAGAGACGGAGTGGGAAACGAGTGGGGCGATGTATGAGAGACGGAGTGGGGGTGTAGTATGTACTATAGTAAGACGGCGAGACGGCGAGGTCAGAGTGATTAAGACTAGTCACAATGGGAAGTACGTAGTACGTAGTATCATACACTACTAGTTTGTGATACTACCTCCACAATGCATAGTATCATAATATGGTTCATACTTATGTCATATTTAAAGTTTTGTAGAATCTCAATGCAAATGTGTGTACATGATGTATTTGTCATGAAGTTTTCTAAGTTTTCTAGGTTTATGTGTTATAATACTACTCTCATCTCTCACCTCATAATTGATGTGACACATTAGATTTTTGCCAACATGGCATGTATGATACTACTTACGAGCCTTAAAAGCACTTTTTTGTGATGTTGATCAAATTGTACTCTAAAATTGTCACTGGACAACAGGTCGGCCTATTGCAAACTTGTTTGAATGAGCTAAAATAGTTAGAAATCTAGAAAATTTGTCACTTCAATGAATTTTCATCCTATAACGTTTACTTAATTTGAAAAACGAATGGGGACGTTTGCCATAATGGGACAATCATTTCTACAAAAAAGAATAAGATGGAAAGTCTCGCAATGTTATTTATCATGACAACATTGACAATGTCACAACCGTGGGGTGATTAGGGAATCCACTCCGCTAGAAAAAACAAACTTATATAAGGCATGTGTGGCAATGCAGTTTGTCTACCTTATACACATATCTCGATGTGTAGCTATATATGGATTTTATTTTCCAACTTTAGATGATCAGTTTATAGTTCACCATTTAATTAGAATTCATAATTTTTGGGAATAAAATACTTGGAGGTACCCTGCAAGTGTGGTACCACAAACAAAGCCCAAACATGGGTCCCAATAGTACAACATAGCGCGCATAGGAAGTTTGAGCAAATTTGAAACCAACCAAATGAGGTAGAAACAAATCAAAAAAAAGTTGTGAAACATGTGCATGGAGCCATCACATGACATGTACTTACTACTAACAAGTAAAAAATATAAAACCCTATCATACATAGAGGTTTGGGGTGAAGAGTTATTATTCACACACATATAGAATAAATATGGACTGCTTTTGGCTTTCTACCCATTAATTTGAGCAAGCTTCATGCAGTGTCCACTTCAAACTTGACAACATTGGAACCATAGCTGCTTGAGTTCGCCTCGCTAGCCTCTTCCCATATGTAAGCTTAATTAATTGGTTACACTACGAAAACCACAATCAACTTCTGAATAATGCATGCATTGCCCCCCTTTTGCACATATGCAACTTTGCAAAGTAGGGATTTTTGGTTTACCACACATTAGTGTGTTGTTTTCTTTTTATTAGGACCCATGTTTGGTAGCCACATTTTTCCAAAGCCAAAGTGTGGTTAGCCAAAAAAAAAGCTAGTATGGCTAGCCACCAAATTGTGGCTTAAAATATTAAAGCCAAACTTTGTCAAAACTTTGTAAAAAAAAGTTGAGTCTATGACAAATGGACCATATATACATGCAATGAAGTGTGATAAGCCAAATTGTGGCAAAAACCAAACACATGCCAAATAAACTATATGCATGGCTGCCAAATTTTGGCTTCTTGACAAATTGTGGCTAGGAACCAAACATGCCCTTGCTGGCCAAAGGGGTCCAAATATGTGTTTTGTTTATTCGCTATCATGTGCAGTGTGTGCACAATACCACAAATCAAAATTTCACGGGTAGGCCAAACATGCATGCATGGTAGGCGAATCGCCATTTCGAAGGCTAATTTGTCAAACTAGCTTACCATGAAACCATCATTTGTACTCCAATTAATTAAGTTCGGATATGAATGGTGGTCATCAACCAAACTAATAAGAATTCAAAATTTGGGATGATATAGGGATGTGCCCTATTGTTGTGGAATCAGAAAACATTAATTAGCCAACGAAAATGTGGGTTGCATCCAAGTATAGTAGCTCACAAAGTCGATTGCCAAGAAGTTTTTGCCTAAATTTGAAATAAAGCCAAAATGAGGTTCAAACTTATTGAAATCAGCAAGCAAGGCAATCACGAAGTCACCAATTACTACTTTTATCTAGGAAAAATAACAAACATGATGGCATGCAAATATTCTTGAGAAGCAGAATCATTCTGTAAATATATATTTTTGGAACCATGCATGTTGGACATTGATTCTCTTCTTGCCACATGGGTGAGCTAGCTTGGTTACCGCAAGAACCATGCATGGCGAACTTTCGAATCATGACCCCTTTTTTAAGAGATCAATGAAAAACTTCTTATTTTCGACTATACTTTGCCAAATACAGTTTTTTTGGTTTTCCACATAAAGTCTTTTCATTTTTATTGGCCGAATTAAGGGGGGCAAAATTAAAAGGATGTATTTGTGAAGTGGCTACCGCGTGTATTGCGCACACTACCACCTATACAATTTTCACAAGCGGGTGACATGGTTGGATGGCCATGCATTTCCATGGTTTGTTGGATTATCTCATCATGTAGTATATAATAAATTAATTTTGTAAATATTTTTCAATTCAAGTATTAACGATGGTTATATTACAACTCAAATAAATTGGGAAAATACTGGGATTCGCCTCCCTAGAATCAATCTTGCCCGTCCATTTCCTATCAACTGACTATAGGGAGTACTAGATTTAAATGGCGGTTGGAGTTAATTCCTCAACCTCATCGCAGTATTATTCCCATCTGTCCCCACTAAACAACCCCTGGCGGTTCGTTCTCCCCTGCATTTCGGCAAGTTCCAAAAAACCCCATTGTTTGCAGTTGCTCTCCCTCCCTCCCCCTCAATCCCTCCGATCAGTTCGACGTGCTTCAGCGCTGCCATGGCCGACGGCGGCCTGTTTACGCTGAAGAGGAGCGTCGTTCCCCATGGGACGACCAAGGTGAACGTGGTCTACACGAATGACCCTTCCGTTCTCGAGCACACCCTCAAGATGTACGAACAAAAGCTACTAGAGGACAGGCCCAGGTTCGTCGGCCTCGACCTAGAATACACTGCGGACCAAGTAAGTACCGCCGTCGTTCAGTTGGCCATGGACGACCACGTCCTGGTGTACCATTTCTGCAGGTATGTTCTTCACATGCCTTCCTTTATCCTTTTGTTTTTTAATATAGAAACTCTTCCTTTATCTTGGATCTGCTTTTTTATTTCGAAATAGACTAGGTTCTAACTTGTATGAAAACACGAACAAACTAACTTGTATGAAAAATGTGGTCTGGAACGTAATATCCAACATACTTGTATAATTTTTTTGGATTGACCACGATATCTAGTTTCATGATTTTGGTACTCAAAATTTGCACAAATTTCATGTACTCATACTCACCGATAATCGGCATGGATGTCAAGATATTAACATATAGTAACTGAATCTTAACTTGACACTTAAATAATTAGATCATATAGTCGCAACAATAATTCATGTTATTTTGATGTGTATCACTGATGCAAAATCATTGTTTCACTGCAACAAGTATACAGTTTACTGGAAGAAAAATATGTGTACTATTTCAGCATATACGATCTTACAAGATTGATTTGTGTTAACATGCAGGAGTCCTGATAATCTGGCACTGCAAGAATTCCTTCAACATAAAGGAATTTGTTTCACAACTGTTGACATCAGGGGTGACTCTAGCAGGTTTGCTAGAGATGGCATTAAAATTCCTAAACATAATTGGATTGACATTCAGGATATGATCAATTTCAATGGTCCTGGCAATAGGACTGGCATGGGTGATTTGGCAGCCGCCATCATTGACCCATCTTACAAAGACATGAAGACCAAGTTCCCTACTAGCAGCCACGATCAATGGGAGTGCATGCCATTGCCTGAAGTAAACTTGAGGTATGCTGCGATTGATGGGTATGTCAGTTTTGAGTTGTACAGGCGACTCAAAAAAATCAATGATGGGCAGCGTCAAGCACAACCAATTCCAAGGGAAGTGGTTTGCCCGGATTGCAAGGAAGCGGCTAGGTTGGCCGCTCTTCCCCCTGCCTGGCGCGACGAGAAGAAGCAGTGTGTCGGGACAACCTACTGGGAATTTGTATCTTATTGCTTTAGGCACAACATACCATTTGATCCGAAGAATATGCCACCATGGATAAAGGACCCGTGCGAGCCTACTTCGGGGTCTCCGTGGGATGGCGGTTCACATGGTGAGCAAGCTAGGGCAACGGCTGGATGTGGTGAGCTAGCAAGGGCAGGGCCTGTATCTGGTTGGGAAGCTCCAACAAGGATTCCCGACACACGAAGTGCGAACGAGTGCAGAACTTGGACTGCCAACCCATGGGAGGCAGGTACAAGCGGCACCGGCAAGCGCATCAAGAGGGATGATGATAATTGGTGAACTAGGCTGGCGTTATATGTTTCCAAGATTGTACATAAGTTTAGAATTATGAACTGGTAGTATTGTTTAGGTGATGTAATTACTTTTGCAACAATGTGTATGAGGTTTCAGAACCACGCATCCTTATTTAAACATGTTTAAAACATGAAAATGAAAAGGTAAGCCTGCATCCTTCTTAGTCACTCCAAAATGAAGCTTTTGGGAAGGTATTTGAAATTTCCATGTTTGAAACCCAAAATGACTTCTCTTCGTGATTGACTTCATAAGACAAAGTTCAGGCTTAGGGGTAGATACATGATTTTTCTGGTTTGAATATGACTAGACCTTGTTTATCAACTTTTGAGTGCTTACTATATGACATAAGAAGGCTATGTGCTTTGGTTTTTTTTTATTTTATGCCCATTTGAATCTTGGTCAAATCCTAGGTACGATTTGACCAAGATTTGAACAAGTTTAAAATATGAAAAATGAAGTAAGTCTGGATCCTTCTTAGTCACTCTGAAATGAAGCTTTTGGGAGGTTTTTGAAATTTCCATGTTTGAAACCCAAAACCACTTCTCTTCATGCTTGACTTTGTAAGATAGAGTTTAGGGTTAGGGGTAGATACGTACATGATTTTTCTAAGTATTTTTATGCCCATTTGAATCTTGGTCAAATCATAGGTTTGACCAAGATTTAAACATGTTTAAAATATGAAAATGAAAAGGTAAGCCTGCATCCTTCTTAGTCACTCCAAAATGAAGTTTTTGGGAAGGTTTTTGAAATTTCCATGTTTGAAACCCAAAAACGACTTCTCTTCGTGCTTGACTTCATAAGACAAAGTTTAGGGTTAGGGGTAGATACATGATTTTTCTGGTTTGAATATGTCTAGACCTTGTTTATCAACTTGAGTGCTTATTATATGACATAAGAAGGCTATGTGCTTTGGTTTTTCTTTTTTTATACCCATTTGAATCTTGGTCAAATCCTAGGTTTGACCAAGATTTGAACAAGTTTAAAACATAAAAATAAAAGGTAAGCTCGACCTGGATCCTTCTTAGCCACTCTAAAATGAAGCTTTTGGGGGGTTCTTGAAATTTCCATGTTTGAAACCCAAAACCACGTCTCTTCATGCTTGACTTCATAAGACAGAGTTTAGGGTTAGGGTAGATACATGATTTGTCTGGTTTGAATATGTCTTGACCTTGTTTATCAACTTGAATGCTTAATATATGACATAAGAATACTATGTGCTTTGGTTTTCATTTTTTGATTTTTTCTGAATTTTTATGCCCATTTGATCTTGGTCAAATCCTAGGTTTAACCAAGGTTTAAACAAGTTTAAAACATGAAAATGAAAAGGTAAGCCTGCATCCTTCTTAGTCACTCCAAAATGAGGCTTTTGGGAAGGTTTTTGAAATTTCCATGTTTGAAACCCAAAACGACTTCTCTTCGTGCTTGACTTCATAAGACAAAGTTTAGGGTTAGGGGTAGATACAAGATTTTTCTGGTTTGAATATCTCTAGACCTTGTTTACCAACTTGAGTGCTTACTATATATGACATAAGAAGGCTATGTGCTTTGGTTTTTCAGTTTTTTTGAATTTTTATACCCATTTGAATCTTGGTCAAATCCTAGGTACGGTTTGACCAAGATTTGAACATGTTTAAAACATGAAAATAAAAGGTAAGCATGGATCCTTCTTAGTAACTCTAAAATGAAGCTTTTGGGAGGTTTTTGAAATTTCCATGTTTGAAACCCAAAACCACTTCTCTTCATGCTTTCGACTTCATAAGACAGAATTTAGGGTTAGTGGGTAGATACATGATTTGTCTGGTTTGAATATGTTTAGACCTTGTTTATCAACTTGAATGCTTACTATATGACATAAGAATACTATGTGCTTTAGTTTTCATTTTTTTGATTTTTTCTGATTTTTTTGCCCATTTGATCTTGGTCAAATCCTAGGTTTAACCAAGATTTAAACAAGTTTAAGACATGAAAATGAAAAGGTAAGCCTGCATCCTTCTTAGTCACTCCAAAATGAAGCTTTTGGGAAGGTTTTTGAAATTTCCATGTTTGAAACCCAAAACCACTTCTCTTCATGCTTTACTTCATAAGACAGAGTTTAGGGTTAGGGGTAGATATACGTGATTTGTCTAGTTTGAATATGTCTAGACCTTGTTTTATCAACTTGAATTCTTACTATATGACATAAAAAAACTATGTGGTTTGGTTTGATAGTTCATTGTTCATAATTCATAGTTGATCATACATACGGATCATACATACAGAATTGCGCGATCCTTATCGCGACTTCTAACCTATCTAGTCGTCGAGGAAGATGATGGTCGCGTTCTCCTCCGCATCCCGCGCCTCCTTCTCCTTCACGGCGGCGATGGCCGCCGCCTTGTCTTCTTCCTCCGCCCTCTTCTTGTCGGCATCGTCCTTGAGGGACGCGGCCAGCGCCTTCAAGAAGAGGGGGTCTTCCCCTTCCTCCGCCTCCTCCGCCTCCTCGCCGGCTGGCGGCGCGAATCCGCCGCTGGTGCTCGCCTCCCACGCCGCCTTCGACCGGCGGTTCCTCTCCCGGTCGGCGCGCCATTTGTTGAAGACGGGGCCGCTCATCGGTTTGAGCGGCGGATCCGCCTTGTACCAGAGCCCGCCCGGGGCGAACTCGCGGAGCGACGACGGCATGTACAGGGAGCCTCTGTACCTGCACGCCGCGCGCCGACTCCCGGCGGCGGACTGCTTGCACTGGAGCCGCCACGCCTCCTCGAGCGTGTCCGGCGCGCGGGATCGCTTCGATCCGCTCGCGGGCGACGCGGAACTGGTACGGCGTGAATACATGGCGAGCGGCGAAGAATCACCACCCTGCAATCAAGGCCAAGCACGCAGCATATGGCCTCTTCCTTACGTCTTTTGCCTGGTTTGTTGCCGGTCAACGCCCCTGCTGCTGGCCCTGATGCTCCTGGTCCTGTTTAAAGTTCAGCATTAAACTCTACTATACAACTGTCGTGGTCTTGTGATGTACAGTAGTACTCTTTTGATGCATTTGTGATGTAGTAGTACTGTACTTTTTTTTGAACTGATATAGTACTATCTAAGAAAAGTACTCCCTCCGATTCACATTCTTTTTAGCACCAAGAAATATGGATCGGAGCGAGGGAGTAAATTAAACATGGCATCTCGTGCATGAAGCTTGACAGATTGATCGGGTTGGCTAGAAC
Source organism: Lolium multiflorum (assembly GCA_030979885.1). Classification (NCBI taxonomy): domain Eukaryota; kingdom Viridiplantae; phylum Streptophyta; class Magnoliopsida; order Poales; family Poaceae; genus Lolium; species Lolium multiflorum. Next base: position 187,886,394 of record CM061749.1, read on the forward strand.
GGCTAAACAATGCTGCTCATTAGGCAAATGCATGCCATGTACGATAGTATACATCCAGTAAAGAAGTCTATACTGACATAAAAAAAGACTACATTGGGGATGAGAGTCAATTGGGGCATCTACAATACAGAAAATCTTGCTCGTAGTTGATTTTGGCTAAGAGGGTTTTGTGCCCATATTTGTATCTTGGTCAAATCCTAGGTTTGACAATGATTTAAACAAGTTTCAAATATGAAAATGAAAAGGTAAGCATGGATACTTCTTAGTCACTCTAAAATGAAGCTTTTGGGAGGTTTTTGATATTTCCATGTTTGAAACCAAGAACCACTTCTCTTCATGCTTGGCTTCATAAGATAAAGTTTAGGGGTTAGGGGGTAGATACATGATTTGTTTGGTTTGAATATGTCTAGACCTTGTTTATCAGCTTGAATGCTTACTATATGACATAAGAAGACTATGTACTTTGGTTTTTCATTTTTTTGTTTTTTTAATTTTATGCCCATTTGAATCTTGGTCAAATACACTAGCTATGACCAAGATGTAAACAAGTTTAAAACATGAAAATGAAAAGGTAAGCATGGATCCTTCTTAGTCACTCTAAAATGAAGCTTTTGGGGGGTTCTTGAAATTTCCAAGTTTGAAACCCAAAACCACTTCTCTTCATGCTTGACTACATAAGACAGAGTTTAGGGTTAGGGGTAGATACATGATTTTTCTTGTTTGAATATATCTAGACCTTGTTTGTCAACTTTAATGCTAACTATATGACATAAGAAAACTATGTGCTTTGGTTTTTAATTTTTCTGATTTTTTTTATTTTGATGCACATTTGAATCTTTGTCAAATCCTAGGTTTGACCAAGATTTAAACAAGTATAAAACATGAAAATGAAAAGGGGAAGCATGTATCCTTCTTAGTCACTCTAAAATGAAGTTTTTGGGATGTTCTTGAAATTTTCATGTTTGAAACCCAAAACCACTTCTCTTCATGCTTGACTTCATAAGATATAGTTTAGGGGCTAGGGGATAGATACATGATTTGCCTAGGTTTGAATATGCATGTCCAAACCTTGTTTATCAACTTGAATGCTTAGTATATGACATAAGAAGACTATATGCTTTTGTTTTTCATTTTTCTGATTTTTTTTAAATTTTATGCCCATTTGAATCTTTTGGTCAAATCCTTGGTTTAATTTGACACGGATTTAAACAAGTTTAAAATATGAAAATGAAAAGGTGGTAAGCAGGCATGGATCCTTCTTATATATATTAGTCACTCTAAAATGAAGCTTTTGGGAGGTTTTTGAAATTTCCATGTTTGAAACCCAAAACCACTTCTCTTCATGTTGTTGACTTCATAAGATAGAGTTTAGGGGTTAGGGGTATAGATACATGATTTGTCTTGTTTGAATATGTGTCTAGACCTTGTTTATCAACTTTAATGCTTACTATATGACATAAGAACACTATGTGCTTTAATTTGGTTTTTAATTTTTATAATTTTTTTTGAATTTTGATGCACATTTTGAATCTTGGTCAAATCCTAGGTTTGACCGAGATTTGAACAAGTTTAAAACAAGAAAATAAAAGGTAAGCCCGCCAGACTGGATCCTTCTTAGTCACTCTATAATGAAGCTTTTAGGGGGGTTGTTGAAAATGTAAGCATGTATCCTTCTTAGTACGTCACACCACAATGAAGCTTTTGGGAGGGTTTTTGAAATGTCCATGTTTGAAACCCAAAACGACTTCTCTTCGTGCTTGACTTCATAATTAAGACAAAGTTTAGGGTTAGGGGTAGATACATGATTTTTCTGGTTTGAATATGTCTAGACTTTGTTTATCAACTTGAGTGCTTACTATATGGCATATATAAGAAGCTAGGCTATGTGCTTTGGTTTTTCATTTTTTTTGAATTTTTATGCCCATTTGAATCTTGGTCAAATCCTAGGTACGTACGGTTTGACCAAGATTTGAACATGTTTAAAACATGAAAATAAAAGGTAAGCATGGATCCTTCTTAGTCACTCTAAAATGAAGCTTTTGGGAGGTTTTTGAAATTTCCATGTTTGAAACCCAAAACCACTTCTCTTCATGCTTGGCTTCGTAAGATAGAGTTTAGGGTTTGGGGTAGATACGTACATGATTTTTCTAAGTATTTTTACGCCCATTTGAATCTTCGTCAAATCCTAAGTTTGACCAAGATTTGAACAAGTTTAAAACATGAAAATGAAAAGGGTAAGCCTGGATCCTTGTTTAGGGTTAGGGGTAGATACATGATTTTTGTGGTTTGAATATGTCAGACCTTGTTTATCACCTTGAATGCTTACTATATGACATAGGAAGGCGTGCTTTTGTTTTTCTTTTTTTTTTTTTTTTTGAATTTTTATGCCCATTTGAATCTTGGTCAAGTCATAGGTTTGACCAAGATTTAAACATGTTTAAAACATGAAAATGAAAAAGTAAGCCTGGATCCTTCTTAGTCACTCCAAAATGTACCAATTGATAAATGAGTTAACTTGGCTTCATGGAAAAAATAATGTCATGTAAATGATTTAACTTGGCTTTCGTACCCTTGAATCCATAGGAAACTTTGTATAAATGTAGTAGTATAATAATCAACCGAGTTTTTACATCAACAGGTCTGTCACTTACGTGTGGTGCCCATGCGTGAGGTCCCACACTTCAGTGAGCACAAGTCACGTGCAATAGGTACGCAAACTCCCAACCATTTTCTTTGTCAAGAGAAGACGCATCAGGATGCGTATCGGAAGTATGTGGGTCCTTCTGGATCCTTCGGTTGTCCCTCTCACAAAAAAATCTCTCTCATTCTCGGCCTCGCTCGACTCGCTCGCCGTCGCTCGCTCCTGCTCACTGACAAACCCTGCACAACATTCAACATCATCACCCGAAAAAGGGGAGACACCATAATTCTCTCCCTTCTTCTCTCCTTCCGAGTGATCCCTCTTCCTCCGAGTTTCACTCGACGGGCAAACACACATGTGCTGCATAGTAATAATAAAAAAGTAGAAAAATCGACCTACGAATCTATGATTAAATAGGTTAAACTAGGGTTTTGCCCACTACTACAGATCAAGTTCAAAAATATCCAACTACTAGTTCGATTTTGGGCTACTAATATAAAATTAAAATAAGTTGAACTAGTATTCCTCTAAAAAAATCATTTTGGTATGCATTGTTTGATACTTTTCATAGCTATAGTGCATCACAAATTTATGATTTCATGCTTTGCTTTGCCAATTTCGATTTTTTCTAACCACCTTCTCTTTGATTTCAAATTTAGGTCAAACTATCGATGCCTACTATGTGTTCTACTTGAATTGGATGCAGCGTGCGCACATGTTTTGCCATTGTTTTGGGCTTCCACACATCTTTGGGGCATCCAAGTATTTAAGTTACCTTGTTTTTTTGAATTGTAATTCATACCCTTCCTCCCAATTTTTATGCCCATTTGAATCTTGGTCAAATCCTAAGTTTGACCAAGATTTGAACAAGTTTAAAACATGAAAATGAAAAGGTAAGCCTGAATCCTTCTTAGTCACTCTAAAATGAGAAGCTTTTGGGAGTTTTTTGAAATTTCCATGTTTGAAACCCAAAACCACTTCTCTTCATGCTTGACTTCATAAGACAGAGTTTAGGGTTAGGGGGTAGATACATGATTTGTCTAGTTTGTTGTTTAGACCTTGTTTATCAACTTGAATGCTTACTATATGACATAATAATACTATGTGCTTTGGTTTTCATTTTTTTTATTTTTTCTGAATTTTTATGCCCATTTGATCTTGGTCAAATCCTAGGCTTAACCAATATTTAAACAAGTTTAAAACATGAAAATGAAAAGGTAAGCCTGTATCCTTCTTAGTCACTCCAAAATGAAGCTTTTGGGAAGGTATTTGAAATTTCCATGTTTGAAATCCAAAACGACTTCTCTTCGTGCTTGACTTCATAAGACAAAGTTTAGGGCTAGGGGTAGAAACATGATTTTTCTGGTTTGAATATGTCTAGACCTTGTTTATCAACTTGAGTGCTTACTATATGACATAAGAAGGCTATATGCTTTGGTTTTTCATTTTTTTGAAATTTTATGCCCATTTGAATCTTGATCAAATCCTAGGTACGGTTTGACCAAGATTTGAACAATTTTAAAACATGAAAATAAAAGGTAAGCCCGACCTGGATCCTTTAGTCACTCTAAAATGAAGCTTTTGGGGGTTCTTGAAATTTCCAAGTTTGAAACCCAAAACCACTTCTCTTCATGCTTGACTACATAAGACAGAGTTTAGGGTTAGGGGTAGATACATGATTTTTCTTGTTTGAATATATCTAGACCTTGTTTATATCAACTTTAATGCTAACTATATGACATAAGAAAACTATGTGCTTTGGTTTTTAATTTTTCTGATTTTTTATTTTGATGCACATTTGAATCTTTGTCAAATCCTAGGTTTGACCAAGATTTAAACAAGTATAAAACATGAAAATGAAAAGGGGAAGCCTGTATCCTTCTTAGTCACTCTAAAATGAAGTTTTTGGGATGTTCTTGAAATTTTCATGTTTGAAACCCAAAACCACTTCTCTTCATGCTTGACTTCATAAGATATAGTTTAGGGGCTAGGGGATAGATACATGATTTGCCTAGGTTTGAATATGCATGTCCAAACCTTGTTTATCAACTTGAATGCTTAGTATATGACATAAGAATACTATATGCTTTTGTTTTTCATTTTTTGATTTTTTTTTAAATTTTATGCCCATTTGAATCTTTTGGTCAAATCCTTGGTTTAATTTGACACGGATTTAAACAAGTTTAAAATATGAAAATGAAAAGGTGGTAAGCAGGCATGGATCCTTCTTATATATATTAGTCACTCTAAAATGAAGCTTTTGGGAGGTTTTTGAAATTTCCATGTTTGAAACCCAAAACCACTTCTCTTCATGTTGTTGACTTCATAAGATAGAGTTTAGGGGTTAGGGGTATAGATACATGATTTGTCTTGTTTGAATATGTGTCTAGACCTTGTTTATCAACTTTAATGCTTACTATATGACATAAGAACACTATGTGCTTTAATTTGGTTTTTAATTTTTATTGAATTTTGATGCACATTTTGAATCTTGGTCAAATCCTAGGTTTGACCGAGATTTGAACAAGTTTAAAACAAGAAAATAAAAGGTAAGCCCGCCAGACTGGATCCTTCTTAGTCACTCTATAATGAAGCTTTTAGGGGGGTTGTTGAAAATGTAAGCATGTATCCTTCTTAGTACGTCACACCACAATGAAGCTTTTGGGAGGGTTTTTGAAATGTCCATGTTTGAAACCCAAAACCACTTCTCTTCATGCTTGGCTTCGTAAGATAGAGTTTAGGGTTTGGGGTAGATACGTACATGATTTTTCTAAGTATTTTTACGCCCATTTGAATCTTCGTCAAATCCTAAGTTTGACCAAGATTTGAACAAGTTTAAAACATGAAAATGAAAAGGGTAAGCCTGGATCCTTGTTTAGGGTTAGGGGGTAGATACATGATTTTTGTGGTTTGAATATGTCAGACCTTGTTTATCACCTTGAATGCTTACTATATGACATAGGAAGACGGTGTGCTTTTGTTTTTTTTTTTTTTTTTTTGAATTTTTATGCCCATTTGAATCTTGGTCAAGTCATAGGTTTGACCAAGATTTAAACATGTTTAAAACATGAAAATGAAAAAGTAAGCCTGGATCCTTCTTAGTCACTCCAAAATGTACCAATTGATAAATGAGTTAACTTGGCTTCATGGAAAAAATAATGTCATGTAAATGATTTAACTTGGCTTTCGTACCCTTGAATCCATAGGAAACTTTGTATAAATGTAGTAGTATAATAATCAACCGAGTTTTTACATCAACAGGTCTGTCACTTACGTGTGGTGCCCATGCGTGAGGTCCCACACTTCAGTGAGCACAAGTCACGTGCAATAGGTACGCAAACTCCTAGCCATTTTCTTTGTCAAGAGAAGACGCATCAGGATGCGTATCGGAAGTATGTGGATCCTTCGGTTGTCCCTCTCACAAAAAAACAAATCTCTCTCATTCTCGGCCGCTCGACTCGCTCGCTCGCTCCTGCTCACTGACAAACCCTGCACAACAGTCAACATCATCACCCGAAAAAGGAGAGACACCATAATTCTCTCCCTTCTTCTCTCCTTCCGAGTGATCCCTCTTCCTCCGAGTTTCACTCGACGGGCAAACACACATGTGCTGCATAGTAATAATAAAAAAGTAGAAAAATCGACCTACGAATCTATGATTAAATAGGTTAAACTAGGGTTTTGCCCACTACTACAGATCAAGTTCAAAAATATCCAACTACTAGTTCGATTTTGGGCTACTAATATAAAATTAAAATAAGTTGAACTAGTATTCCTCTAAAAAATCATTTTGGTATGCATTGTTTGATACTTTTCATAGCTATAGTGCATCACAAATTTATGATTTCATGCTTTGCTTTGCCAATTTCGATTTTTTCTAACCACCTTCTCTTTGATTTCAAATTTAGGTCAAACTATCGATGCCTACTATGTGTTCTACTTGAATTGGATGCAGCGTGCGCACATGTTTTGCCATTGTTTTAGGCTTCCACACATCTTTGGGGCATCCAAGTATTTAAGTTACCTTTTTTTTGAATTGTAATTCATACCCTTCCTCCCAATTTTTATGCCCATTTGAATCTTGGTCAAATCCTAAGTTTGACCAAGATTTGAACAAGTTTAAAACATGGAAATGAAAAGGTAAGCCTGAATCCTTCTTAGTCACTCTAAAATGAGAAGCTTTTGGGAGTTTTTTGAAATTTCCATGTTTGAAACCCAAAACCACTTCTCTTCATGCTTGACTTCATAAGACAGAGTTTAGGGTTAGGGGGTAGATACATGATTTGTCTAGTTTGTTGTTTATACCTTGTTTATCAACTTGAATGCTTACTATATATATATGACATAATAATACTATGTGCTTTGGTTTTCATTTTTTTTAATTTTTTCTGAATTTTTATGCCCATTTGATCTTGGTCAAATCCTAGGCTTAACCAATATTTAAACAAGTCTAAAACATGAAAATGAAAAGGTAAGCCTGTATCCTTCTTAGTCACTCCAAAATGAAGCTTTTGGGAAGGTTTTTGAAATTTCCATGTTTGAAATCCAAAACGACTTCTCTTCGTGCTTGACTTCATAAGACAAAGTTTAGGGCTAGGGGTAGAAACATGATTTTTCTGGTTTGAATATGTCTAGACCTTGTTTATCAACTTGAGTGCTTACTATATGACATAAGAAGGCTATATGCTTTGGTTTTTCATTTTTTTTAAATTTTATGCCCATTTGAATCTTGATCAAATCCTAGGTACGGTTTGACCAAGATTTGAACAATTTTAAAACATGAAAATAAAAGGTAAGCCCGACCTGGATCCTTTAGTCACTCTAAAATGAAGCTTTTGGGGGGTTCTTGAAATTTCCAAGTTTGAAACCCAAAACCACTTCTCTTCATGCTTGACTACATAAGACAGAGTTTAGGGTTAGGGGTAGATACATGATTTTTCTTGTTTGAATATATCTAGACCTTGTTTATATCAACTTTAATGCTAACTATATGACATAAGAAAACTATGTGCTTTGGTTTTTAATTTTTCTGATTTTTTATTTTGATGCACATTTGAATCTTTGTCAAATCCTAGGTTTGACCAAGATTTAAACAAGTATAAAACATGAAAATGAAAAGGGAAGCCTGTATCCTTCTTAGTCACTCTAAAATGAAGTTTTTGGGATGTTCTTGAAATTTTCATGTTTGAAACCCAAAACCACTTCTCTTCATGCTTGACTAATTCATAAGATATAGTTTAGGGGCTGATACGTCTCCAACGTATCGATAATTTCTTATGTTCCATGCTACTTTATTGATGATACCTACATGTTTTATGCACATTATATGTCGTATTTACGCATTTTCTGGAACTAACCTATTAACAAGATGCCGAAGAGCCGTTGCTGTTTTCTGCTGTTTTGGTTTCAGAAATCCTAGTAACGAAATATTCTCGGAATTGGACGAAATCACCGGGGTCCTATTTTTGCACGAAGCTTCGGAAGACCGAAGGGGAGTCGAAGTGGGGCCACGAGGTGGCCGGATGACGGGCGGCGCGGCCCGGGCCCTGGCCGCGCGGCCCAGTCCTGGGCCCTCGTGCCGCCTCTTGACCTGCCCTTTCGCCTACTTATAGCCTCCGTCGCGAAACCCCCAGTACCGAGAGCCACGATACGGAAAACCTTCCAGAGACGCCGCCGCCGCGAATCCCATCTCGGGGGATTCGGGAGATCGCCTCGGCACCCTGCCGGAGAGGGGATTCATCTCCCGGAGGACTCTTCATCGCCATGATCGCCTCCGGAGTGATGAGTGAGTAGTTCACCCCTGGACTATGGGTCCATAGCAGTAGCTAGATGGTCGTCTTCTCCTAATTGTGCTTCATTGTTGGATCTTGTGAGCTGCCTAACATGATCAAGATCATCTATCTGTAATACTATATGTTGTGTTTGTCGGGATCCGATGGATAGAGAATACTATGTTATGGTGATTATCAATCTATTGTTTATGTGTTGTTTATGATCTTGCATGCTCTCCGTTATTAGTAGAGGCTCTGGCCAAGTTTTTGCTCTTAACTCCAAGAGGGAGTATTTATGCTCGATAGTGGGTTCATGCCTTCATTGACACCTGGGATCGTGACAGTAGGTTCTAAGGTTGTGATGTGCTGTTGCCACTAGGGATAAAACATTGATGCTATGTCTAAGGATGTAGTTGTTGATTACATTACGCACCATACTTAATGCAATTGTCTGTTGCTTTGCAACTTAATACTGAATGGGGTTCGGATGATAACCTGAAGGTGGACTTTTTAGGCATAGATGCAGTTGGATGGCGGTCTATGTACTTTGTCGTAATGCCCAATTAAATCTCACTATATTTATCATATCATGTATATGCATTGTTATGCCCTTTTCTATTTGTCAATTGCCCTGTAATTTGTTCACCCAACATGCTTTTATCTTATGGGAGAGACACCTCTAGTGAACTGTGGACCCCGGTCCTATTCTTTACATCGCATACAATCTACTGCAATACTTGTTTTACTGTTTTCTTGCAAACAATCATCTTCCACACAATACGGTTAATCCTTTGTTACAGCAAGCCGGTGAGATTGACAACCTCACTGTTTCGTTGGGGCAAAGTACTTTGGTTGTGTTGTGCAGGTTCCACGTTGGCGCCGGAATCCCTGGTGTTGCGCCGCATCATATTTCGCCACCATCAACCTTCAACGTGCTTCTTGGCTCCTCCTGGTTCGATTAAACCTTGGTTTCTTTCTGAGGGAAAACTTGCCACTGTGCGCATCATACCTTCCTCTTGGGGTTCCCAATGGACGTGTACATTTATGCGCATCAGGGGCTAGGGGATAGATACATGATTTGCCTAGGTTTGAATATGCATGTCCAAACCTTGTTTATCAACTTGAATGCTTAGTATATGACATAAGAAGACTATATGCTTTTGTTTTTCATTTTTCTGATTTTTTTAAATTTTATGCCCATTTGAATCTTTTGGTCAAATCCTTGGTTTAATTTGACACGGATTTAAACAAGTTTAAAATATGAAAATGAAAAGGTGGTAAGCAGGCATGGATCCTTCTTATATATATTAGTCACTCTAAAATGAAGCTTTTGGGAGGTTTTTGAAATTTCCATGTTTGAAACCCAAAACCACTTCTCTTCATGTTGTTGACTTCATAAGATAGAGTTTAGGGGTTAGGGGTATAGATACATGATTTGTCTTGTTTGAATATGTGTCTAGACCTTGTTTATCAACTTTAATGCTTACTATATGACATAAGAACACTATGTGCTTTAATTTGGTTTTTAATTTTTATATTTTTTTTGAATTTTGATGCACATTTTGAATCTTGGTCAAATCCTAGGTTTGACCGAGATTTGAACAAGTTTAAAACAAGAAAATAAAAGGTAAGCCCGCCAGACTGGATCCTTCTTAGTCACTCTATAATGAAGCTTTTAGGGGGGTTGTTGAAAATGTAAGCATGTATCCTTCTTAGTACGTCACACCACAATGAAGCTTTTGGGAGGGTTTTTGAAATGTCCATGTTTGAAACCCAAAACCACTTCTCTTCATGCTTGGCTTCGTAAGATAGAGTTTAGGGTTTGGGGTAGATACGTACATGATTTTTCTAAGTATTTTTACGCCCATTTGAATCTTCGTCAAATCCTAAGTTTGACCAAGATTTGAACAATTTTAAAACATGAAAATAAAAGGTAAGCCCGACCTGGATCCTTTAGTCACTCTAAAATGAAGCTTTTTGGGGGTTCTTGAAATTTCCAAGTTTGAAACCCAAAACCACTTCTCTTCATGCTTGACTACATAAGACAGAGTTTAGGGTTAGGGGTAGATACATGATTTTTCTTGTTTGAATATATCTAGACCTTGTTTATATCAACTTTAATGCTAACTATATGACATAAGAAAACTATGTGCTTTGGTTTTTAATTTTTCTGATTTTTTATTTTGATGCACATTTGAATCTTTGTCAAATCCTAGGTTTGACCAAGATTTAAACAAGTATAAAACATGAAAATGAAAAGGGAAGCCTGTATCCTTCTTAGTCACTCTAAAATGAAGTTTTTGGGATGTTCTTGAAATTTTCATGTTTGAAACCCAAAACCACTTCTCTTCATGCTTGACTTCATAAGATATAGTTTAGGGGCTAGGGGATAGATACATGATTTGCCTAGGTTTGAATATGCATGTCCAAACCTTGTTTATCAACTTGAATGCTTAGTATATGACATAAGAAGACTATATGCTTTTGTTTTTCATTTTTCTGATTTTTTTTAAATTTTATGCCCATTTGAATCTTTTGGTCAAATCCTTGGTTTAATTTGACACGGATTTAAACAAGTTTAAAATATGAAAATGAAAAGGTGGTAAGCAGGCATGGATCCTTCTTATATATATTAGTCACTCTAAAATGAAGCTTTTGGGAGGTTTTTGAAATTTCCATGTTTGAAACCCAAAACCACTTCTCTTCATGTTGTTGACTTCATAAGATAGAGTTTAGGGGTTAGGGGTATAGATACATGATTTGTCTTGTTTGAATATGTGTCTAGACCTTGTTTATCAACTTTAATGCTTACTATATGACATAAGAACACTATGTGCTTTAATTTGGTTTTTAATTTTTATAATTTTTTTTGAATTTTGATGCACATTTTGAATCTTGGTCAAATCCTAGGTTTGACCGAGATTTGAACAAGTTTAAAACAAGAAAATAAAAGGTAAGCCCGCCAGACTGGATCCTTCTTAGTCACTCTATAATGAAGCTTTTAGGGGGGTTGTTGAAAATGTAAGCATGTATCCTTCTTAGTACGTCACACCACAATGAAGCTTTTGGGAGGGTTTTTGAAATGTCCATGTTTGAAACCCAAAACCACTTCTCTTCATGCTTGGCTTCGTAAGATAGAGTTTAGGGTTTGGGGTAGATACATACATGATTTTTCTAAGTATTTTTACGCCCATTTGAATCTTCGTCAAATCCTAAGTTTGACCAAGATTTGAACAAGTTTAAAACATGAAAATGAAAAGGGTAAGCCTGGATCCTTGTTTAGGGTTAGGGGGTAGATACATGATTTTTGTGGTTTGAATATGTCAGACCTTGTTTATCACCTTGAATTCTTACTATATGACATAGGAAGACGGCGTGCTTTTTTTTTTGATTTTTTTTTGAATTTTTATGCCCATTTGAATCTTGGTCAAGTCATAGGTTTGACCAAGATTTAAACATGTTTAAAACATGAAAATGAAAAAGTAAGCCTGGATCCTTCTTAGTCACTCCAAAATGTACCAATTGATAAATGAGTTAACTTGGCTTCATGGAAAAAATAATGTCATGTAAATGATTTAACTTGGCTTTCGTACCCTTGAATCCATAGGAAACTTTGTATAAATGTAGTAGTATAATAATCAACCGAGTTTTTACATCAACAAGTCTGTCACTTACGTGTGGTGCCCATGCGTGAGGTCCCACACTTCAGTGAGCACAAGTCACGTGCAATAGGTACGCAAACTCCCAGCCATTTTCTTTTTCAAGAGAAGACGCATCAGGATGCGTATCAGAAGTATATGGGTCCTTCTGGATCCTTCGGTTGTCCCTCTCACAAAAAAATCTCTCTCATTCTCGGCCTCGCTCGCTCGCTCGCTCGCTCGCTCCTGAAAATGAAAAGGTAACTGGATCCTTCTTAGTCACTCTATAATGAAGCTTTTAGGGGGGTTGTTGAAAATGTAAGCATGTATCCTTCTTAGTACGTCACACCACAATGAAGCTTTTGGGAGGGTTTTTGAAATGTCCATGTTTGAAACCCAAAACCACTTCTCTTCATGCTTGGCTTCGTAAGATAGAGTTTAGGGTTTGGGGTAGATACGTACATGATTTTTCTAAGTATTTTTACGCCCATTTGAATCTTCGTCAAATCCTAAGTTTGACCAAGATTTGAACAATTTTAAAACATGAAAATAAAAGGTAAGCCCGACCTGGATCCTTTAGTCACTCTAAAATGAAGCTTTTGGGGGGTTCTTGAAATTTCCAAGTTTGAAACCCAAAACCACTTCTCTTCATGCTTGACTACATAAGACAGAGTTTAGGGTTAGGGGTAGATACATGATTTTTCTTGTTTGAATATATCTAGACCTTGTTTATATCAACTTTAATGCTAACTATATGACATAAGAAAACTATGTGCTTTGGTTTTTAATTTTTCTGATTTTTTATTTTGATGCACATTTGAATCTTTGTCAAATCCTAGGTTTGACCAAGATTTAAACAAGTATAAAACATGAAAATGAAAAGGGGAAGCCTGTATCCTTCTTAGTCACTCTAAAATGAAGTTTTTGGGATGTTCTTGAAATTTTCATGTTTGAAACCCAAAACCACTTCTCTTCATGCTTGACTTCATAAGATATAGTTTAGGGGCTAGGGGATAGATACATGATTTGCCTAGGTTTGAATATGCATGTCCAAACCTTGTTTATCAACTTGAATGCTTAGTATATGACATAAGAAGACTATATGCTTTTGTTTTTCATTTTTCTGGTTTTTTTTAAATTTTATGCCTATTTGAATCTTTTGGTCAAATCCTTGGTTTAATTTGACACGGATTTAAACAAGTTTAAAATATGAAAATGAAAAGGTGGTAAGCAGGCATGGATCCTTCTTATATATATTAGTCACTCTAAAATGAAGCTTTTGGGAGGTTTTTGAAATTTCCATGTTTGAAACCCAAAACCACTTCTCTTCATGTTGTTGACTTCATAAGATAGAGTTTAGGGGTTAGGGGTATAGATACATGATTTGTCTTGTTTGAATATGTGTCTAGACCTTGTTTATCAACTTTAATGCTTACTATATGACATAAGAACACTATGTGCTTTAATTTGGTTTTTAATTTTTATAATTTTTTTTGAATTTTGATGCACATTTTGAATCTTGGTCAAATCCTAGGTTTGACCGAGATTTGAACAAGTTTAAAACAAGAAAATAAAAGGTAAGCCCGCCAGACTGGATCCTTCTTAGTCACTCTATAATGAAGCTTTTAGGGGGGTTGTTGAAAATGTAAGCATGTATCCTTCTTAGTACGTCACACCACAATGAAGCTTTTGGGAGGGTTTTTGAAATGTCCATGTTTGAAACCCAAAACCACTTCTCTTCATGCTTGGCTTCGTAAGATAGAGTTTAGGGTTTGGGGTAGATACGTACATGATTTTTCTAAGTATTTTTACGCCCATTTGAATCTTCGTCAAATCCTAAGTTTGACCAAGATTTGAACAAGTTTAAAACATGAAAATGAAAAGGGTAAGCCTGGATCCTTGTTTAGGGTTAGGGGGTAGATACATGATTTTTGTGGTTTGAATATGTTAGACCTTGTTTATCACCTTGAATGCTTACTATATGACATAGGAAGACGGTTGCTTTTTTTTGATTTTTTTGAATTTTTATGCCCATTTGAATCTTGGTCAAGTCATAGGTTTGACCAAGATTTAAACATGTTTAAAACATGAAAATGAAAAAGTAAGCCTGGATCCTTCTTAGTCACTCCAAAATGTACCAATTGATAAATGAGTTAACTTGGCTTCATGGAAAAAATAATGTCATGTAAATGATTTAACTTGGCTTTCGTACCCTTGAATCCATAGGAAACTTTGTATAAATGTAGTAGTATAATAATCAACCGAGTTTTTACATCAACAGTCTGTCACTTACGTGTGGTGCCCATGCGTGAGGTCCCACACTTCAGTGAGCACAAGTCACGTGCAATAGGTACGCAAACTCCCAGCCATTTTCTTTTCAAGAGAAGACGCATCAGGATGCGTATTGGAAGTATGTGGGTCCTTCTGGATCCTTCGGTTGTCCCTCTCACAAAAAATCTCTCTCATTCTCGGCCTCGCTCGACTCGCTCGCTCGCTCGCTCCTGCTCACTGACAAACCCTGCACAACATTCAACATCATCACCCGAAAAAGGAGAGACACCCTAATTCTCTCCCTTCTTCTCTCCTTCCGAGTGATCCCTCTTCCTCCGAGTTTCACTCGACGGGCAAACACACATGTGCTGCATAGTAATAATAAAAAAGTAGAAAAATCGACCTACGAATCTATGATTAAATAGGTTAAACTAGGGTTTTGCCCACTACTACAGATCAAGTTCAAAAATATCCAACTACTAGTTCGATTTTGGGCTACTAATATAAAATTAAAATAAGTTGAACTAGTATTCCTCTAAAAAATCATTTTGGTATGCATTGTTTGATACTTTTCATAGCTATAGTGCATCACAAATTTATGATTTCATGCTTTGCTTTGCCAATTTCGATTTTTTCTAACCACCTTCTCTTTGATTTCAAATTTAGGTCAAACTATCGATGCCTACTATGTGTTCTACTTGAATTGGATGCAGCGTGCGCACATGTTTTGCCATTGTTTTGGGCTTCCACACATCTTTGGGGCATCCAAGTATTTAAGTTACCTTGTTTTTTTTGAATTGTAATTCATACCCTTCCTCCCAATTTTTATGCCCATTTGAATCTTGGTCAAATCCTAAGTTTGACCAAGATTTGAACAAGTTTAAAACATGAAAATGAAAAGGTAAGCCTGAATCCTTCTTAGTCACTCTAAAATGAGAAGCTTTTGGGAGTTTTTTGAAATTTCCATGTTTGAAACCCAAAACCACTTCTCTTCATGCTTGACTTCATAAGACAGAGTTTAGGGTTAGGGGGTAGATACATGATTTGTCTAGTTTGTTGTTTATACCTTGTTTATCAACTTGAATGCTTACTATATATATATGACATAATAATACTATGTGCTTTGGTTTTCATTTTTTTTGTTTTTTTCTGAATTTTTATGCCCATTTGATCTTGGTCAAATCCTAGGCTTAACCAATATTTAAACAAGTTTAAAACATGAAAATGAAAAGGTAAGCCTGTATCCTTCTTAGTCACTCCAAAATGAAGCTTTTGGGAAGGTATTTGAAATTTCCATGTTTGAAATCCAAAACGACTTCTCTTCGTGCTTGACTTCATAAGACAAAGTTTAGGGCTAGGGGTAGAAACATGATTTTTCTGGTTTGAATATGTCTAGACCTTGTTTATCAACTTGAGTCCTTACTATATGACATAAGAAGGCTATATGCTTTGGTTTTTCATTTTTTTTGAAATTTTATGCCCATTTGAATCTTGATCAAATCCTAGGTACGGTTTGACCAAGATTTGAACAATTTTAAAACATGAAAATAAAAGGTAAGCCCGACCTGGATCCTTTAGTCACTCTAAAATGAAGCTTTTGGGGGTTCTTGAAATTTCCAAGTTTGAAACCCAAAACCACTTCTCTTCATGCTTGACTACATAAGACAGAGTTTAGGGTTAGGGGTAGATACATGATTTTTCTTGTTTGAATATATCTAGACCTTGTTTATATCAACTTTAATGCTAACTATATGACATAAGAAAACTATGTGCTTTGGTTTTTAATTTTTCTGATTTTTTATTTTGATGCACATTTGAATCTTTGTCAAATCCTAGGTTTGACCAAGATTTAAACAAGTATAAAACATGAAAATGAAAAGGGGAAGCCTGTATCCTTCTTAGTCACTCTAAAATGAAGTTTTTGGGATGTTCTTGAAATTTTCATGTTTGAAACCCAAAACCACTTCTCTTCATGCTTGACTTCATAAGATATAGTTTAGGGGCTAGGGGATAGATACATGATTTGCCTAGGTTTGAATATGCATGTCCAAACCTTTGTTTATCAACTTGAATGCTTAGTATATGACATAAGAAGACTATATGCTTTTGTTTTTCATTTTTTGATTTTTTTTAAATTTTATGCCCATTTGAATCTTTTGGTCAAATCCTTGGTTTAATTTGACACGGATTTAAACAAGTTTAAAATATGAAAATGAAAAGGTGGTAAGCAGGCATGGATCCTTCTTATATATATTAGTCACTCTAAAATGAAGCTTTTGGGAGGTTTTGAAATTTCCATGTTTGAAACCCAAAACCACTT
The DNA here is from genome assembly GCA_030979885.1 of Lolium multiflorum. Classification (NCBI taxonomy): domain Eukaryota; kingdom Viridiplantae; phylum Streptophyta; class Magnoliopsida; order Poales; family Poaceae; genus Lolium; species Lolium multiflorum. Next base: position 187,903,035 of record CM061749.1, read on the forward strand.
CTCTTCATGTTGTTGACTTCATAAGATAGAGTTTTTTTTTTGACCAACCACTTTGAGGCAACAGCCCCACAGCCAAACTTTATTCCAAAACCAAAAGAGTCTTATGTACAAACAAAAATAAAGGGAGAGAGAGAGAGAAGAAACCTACCTAACCTAAGATTCAGACTCTAAGGTAGAGTCTTAATCCAGTCTAACAACTTATCTCTATGCTTAACTTTAATTCTATGCCTCAACAACCATACATCATGCAAAAACCTGCCTTCCACCTTGCAAAGGTGGGTCTCTCTCCTCTGAATATTTTCGCATTCCTCAAAATCCAGATATTCCAACATGCCAGCATCAGAACCTCCATAAAAAATGGCTTCGCAAATTCTTTTCTGGCATGAGCTATCACCATCTGCAGATCATCATTAGCTCTCCAATCAAATTGTAGATAATTCCAAATCCTGACGCTGAAGTTACACTCAAAAAATAGATGAATCCTATCATCATATGCATGTAAAGGACACAATTCACAGTGATAAACATCAGTGACCTGCCAATGCCTTCGCTTTAACAAATCCTTGGTATTCAGACGATCCACCAAAAGAAGCCATGCAAAGACCTTAGTTTTCATCATGCAACTAGACTTCCAAATCCATTCATAAACTTTGGGCACCTTTAGATGTTTGTGTATATGATAGTAAAACTTGGCAGACGCATAGGCACCACCCCAACAGTAAGTCCATTCATCAGCACCACCAGTAATAGGATTTGCTTGCATTATCATCTTGAGCTGTTGTAATTCTGTAAAAGCTGACTGGGACAATGGTGTATAAAATAAACCTGTTATATCATCCATAGCATAAACCTCTGTAGCCATTATCTCTTCTCTCAACACAAATGAGAATAACCTGGGAAACTTATTCTTAAGCACCATAACACCATCATCAAACAGCCAATTATCTGTCCAAAATAGGAAAGTATCCCCAGTACCCAACTTCACTCTGGCCACAGCCCTAAAATTATCCACTTGCCTAAGCACATCCTTCCACCAAAAGGAGCCACACAAGTTTTCAGCATGAGGAACTCTGCCAGCATAGTGATTTTCCCAAATTAATCTCACCCAAGGCAAGTCTCTTTTATTATAGAACTTATCCAAAAATTTAATAAGCAAAGCTGCATTCTGTTTTTGGAAGTTAACAATACCAAGACCACCTCTCATCTTGGGCTTACAAATCATTTCCCAAGCAGCTAAAGACTGCTTTGGCTCCCCTTCTTTGTCCCTCCAAAGACACTGTCTCAAAATTCTATCCAACTGGACAGTAAGACCCACAGGTAACTGCAAAGTACATAAGAAGTGTAATGGCATAGAAGCCAATGCAGAATTAATAAGCTGCAACCTAGCACCTTGGGAAAGAAAACTAGAGCTTGGAGACAATTTCCTTTCCAACCTACACACCAAAGGAGATAACTCAGTAATAGTGGGCTTCATTGTACCCAATGGCAACCCCAAATAGGTGAAAGGCCCCCCTCTTCTCTCTCTCTTCGTTTTCCCCTTGAGAGTCGCCCGTCACTCTCCGACCCCTCTCCCCTTCTCCTCCGGCGGCCTCGCCGGCCGGAGCGGGGATGGGAGAGGGGGCCGGCCCCCTTATGTGAATAGTAGTCTAGCTAGTGCCTTTGGTTTGCCGAAATGGCGTGTTGGCATGATGCCGTTTTCCCGTCGCCCACCTTGGTTGCCGGCGAGCAGCGGCCTTGGTTCAGAGAAGCCTTCCTCTCCTTGTGCTCTATGGTGGAGGATGAAGGAGGAGGGCGGATCTGGAGGGTGTCTCTTCAATAAGCTCGACTTAGCTCAGATTCGAGTGGATCTGAAGTTTAGTCCTCTTCCATCCTGCTGTCGTGGTGACGGGAGAGGACGAGTGGATGGGCTTGCCTCGGTGAAGCCTGAATCTGCTGCTTTGTGGAAAGTTGGAGCACAGCTGTGGGTGTGTGCTCCGGGAGCTGCTCTTTGCGGAGTCCATCAACTGAAGCGTTCTGCTGAAGTTATCCATGGCGATTGCAGCCACTCCGCCCTCGGGTGCGTTGACGACTCGAGCATCTTCCTCCAGGTTCGGAGGATCTTCGATCTCGGTGCTGGGCTCATCGGTAGCTCTACCCCAAGTGGCCATGTCCCCGGTGGTATTGCTGTCGCCGGCGCTTCGAGGTCTCCGTTGTCCAGTGGTGAAGAAGAACCTGATCGTAATTGTAATTTTCTGTTTGAGGTTCTGTTTGCAAAGAGTGAGGACGTGTTTGCAATTCTAGCTTTTCCTAGGATCCTCCATGTAATTCTGTATCCACCGCTGAAAGAGTAATGCAGTTTCTAGGCCCCTCGGGGCCTTCCCGTTCAAAAAAAAATATATATATATATATAGGTGAAAGGCATCTTCCCCATCTGACATCCAAACCCCTCTGACAATTGCTTCAGGTCATCCTCTGACACATTAATTGGAACCATTTGGGACTTATCAAAATTTATTTTCAAGCCTGTGGAATTTGAGAATTTATGCAACACCTCTTTCAAAGCCAACAATTGATCCATATCAGCTGGTAAAATGAGAAGTGTATCATTAGCATATTGCACTACAGGGAAATCCATATCATTTGTCTCAATTGGTCTGCATAAACTGCCAAGCTGAACCAACTCATTCACTGCTGATTGCAATAAGTCTGAACCAAACAAATAGAATAAAGGAGAGATGGGATCCCCCTGCCTAACACCTCTTTTACACTCAAACTGTTTACCTGGAATCCCATTTAGTAATATGGATGAGGTACCTGTAGATAGAATAGCTTTTGCCCATCCTAAGCACTGAGCATTAAATCCTTTATACTTCATCACCTGCAGAAGTGCCTCATGCTCTATTGTATCAAATGCCTTGGCAAAATCCAATTTCAAAATGATGATGGGCTTTTTAGACACATGGCAGAGATATAAATACTCAAAAGACCATGCAAGACAATCTTGGATGGACCTATTTCTTAGAAATCCATACTGATTCTTATGTAGGCACTCCAAAATTCTTGACTGCAACCTATTAGCAGCTAGTTTTGTCAAAAATTTGACACAAACATTGGTTAGGGAAATTGGCCTGAAATCATTAACTGTCAAAGACACTTGCTTCTTTGGGACCAAAGTAATATAAGAACCATTTATATTCTGCAACTTAATTGAACCATCATGAAAATCTTCAGCCAACTTATAGAAGTCCTTTTTTATGATAGGCCAACATTTCTTCAGGAATAAACCATTAAACCCATCTGGACCAGGTGCTCTATCAACAGGCATATTCTTAATCACATCATCCATCTCCTTTTCTTGAAAGGGTGCAGTCAATTCCTCCAAACCATCAACTCTCTTGATTAATGAATGCAGATTGAACTCCATCTTGATGCCATCTGACTTCCCCATCCTATTCTTATATTCAGCCCACAGCAAGGAAGCCATAGCATGGTGATCAGACACCTCATTACCATCATTATCATGCAACATGGATATTGTATTTCTCCTAAACCTCTCAGTAGCCATTGCATGAAAAAATTTAGTATTATCTTCTCCTTGCTTAATCCAACGAATAGTACATCTCTTCTTCCTATAGTTACATTCAGCCAACAACAATTCCTCCAAATGCTGCTTCACAATCTGCCTAAAATTGAACTCTGCCCTATACAAGGGCCTCTCCTCTTCCAAAGTATCCAAAAGAAGAAGCACTTTATTACAGTTCTGTATCAAGAGTTTGAGTCTAGCCAAACTCATATGCCACTTTTTCAAGTCCTGCCTTAATCCTTTTAATTTGTCTGCAATAATTGCAGAGCTATACAATTTAACTGAACCTCTCTCCCAAGACTGAGTAACACACTCTTTAAAGCCGGGCAAGTCAACCCAATAATTCTCAAACCTAAAAATCCTTGCCTTGGGAATATTAGTGTCAATATTGACCACACAAGGAACATGATCAGATCCTTTTTTAGCTAGGGGAAGCACCAAACTATTAGGATAATCAGATATCCAATGTTGACTTGTGAAGAACCAGTCTAGCTGCTCTAATAAAGGTTCCCTTTGCATATTTGACCAGGTATATCTTCTGCCTTTCAAGGGAAGTTCAAGTAAACCCAAATGACCAATGATATCATTGAACAAGAACATCTCATTCACATCACGACCTGGCTTATTCCTATTGTCTTGTGATCTTATAAAATTAAAATCACCAAGCAACAACCAATTATCATCACAAGCAATATTCAAGTTATATAGCCAAGACACAAACTGATCCCTCAGCACCCCATGACAAGGACCATACACACAAACCAGTGTCCATTTTTCATTATTATGTGAGGAAGCAAACTCAATTCTGATCCCATATCTGTGTGTCTCTACAAGCATACCATGAAACATAGAGGAATTCCAAATGACTAAAATTCCCCCTGAAGCTCCCACTGATGGAGAATAAGCAAAATTATCAAACCTTTTGGGACAAAATGTCCTTATAAGACGCCAATCAAACATTTCACATTTTGTTTCTTGTAGACATATAATATGACAGCCACTTTCATCAATTTTTGCTCTAACTTCTCTCTGTCTGTTTTCAGCATTTAAACCCCTTACATTCCAACAGAGAATACTCCACTTTCTTCTACTCATTCGATACATAATAAAAACTGATAAAGCACAGATATAACATGCACAGATGCATAGCACCCAACATTCCTGAAGCCCAAACAGTGTGATTAAAGGTCTTACATAACACTGAACACCCACATGGACCAATGAACATCATCCCACACACACCTAACAAAGATCCACTGATCTTCACCAACACCAAAAGCACAGAATCAGACCCATGAACCCAAAAAACTCCAGCCCAAAGTACTTCATAATTCAACTTATGCATCAGAACTCTTTCCTGTGTCAGAATCCTCAGGAGCTGCTTCAAGCTTCTCCTTGGTCAACAGACTATCAGCAATGCCCAGCTGCCTACCAATTCTCTGCAACACATGGATTGGGGTTGCAGGAGCCCTGACAAACCTCTCTTCCTCCATAGAAGGACTATGGCTATGAACAGAATCAGAAGAACCAGGCTGATCATCCACCTGAACTACCAAAAGCTTTGCCCTTCCCCTGGACTTCTTCTTGGGCTGTACCTCAAGCACAGGAGCAGGTCTATAACCTTCTTTCAAACAACTCCTAGTGAAACGACGCTCTTGTGAATGCACCACAGGTGTGGCCTCCTTTTTACTCCTTTTAGTTTTCCCCTTCACAGGAGTAGAAGCAAATATCAAAGGTATCTCTTCACTGGCCTCCTTTTCCTCCTCAGCTGGTGCTTGCAAAATTAATGCTTTTCTCCTAGGACAGCACTGAACTCTCTGCTGCATATCAAACAAAGAGTCCTTAAAGACAATCCATCCTTCCTTTTTCTCAATTGTAAAAGCAGCAGTCCAAGACCTCTTCAACTGAACAAAAGGAGAAGTTTGCAGTGATAAAGGAACTGAAGCAGATAACAACTGAGGAATCATATTCTGAAAAAGCTGTGCCCATTGCATGTCAGGTGGAATGACAGGGCCATAAACCACTCTTTCTATCATGTGTTCAGGCATAGGAGGACCATCCAATTGCTGAAAAAATTGGACAACCACCTGATTATCTTGTGACATATTGACTGACTCTCCAGAACCATCAGAAGGAGCTAAGACCATTGATTTTGCTTCATCAACCTCCTGATCCTCTTCTTGTGGATGTTGCTGTTCCTCCTCTTGCATATTTGGTTGTTGTACATCTTGAAATTGCTGATTATGGAAATTGTGGCCCATTAGACCCTGCTCCACTGGTCCCTGCTCCATTGGCACCATATTCCATCCAATTTCTGGATACTGTGGAGGCACAAACATGTTATGAAACTGCTGCATATTCCCAGGCATAGGATGAGGGTTACCATCAGGGGGCATTGGATCCTCATCAGCTGGCATCTCCTCAGCAAACTCAGCAGAGAGAATAAACAGTGGCACAGTCCAAGACTCCTTCACTCCTCCCACAGAAGCAAATTTGCCAAATACCACATCTCTAGGAACCAGTGCAGGAGAAGGAAAAGCAGCATAAACCAGAACTCTCTCAAGGATTGGATCTGTATGATTCCAATATAAAAACTTCCCAAAGGTAGAAACAGCATTGGCAATGTCCAGATCATTCCTATAATCAGGATGCATACCCACAAACATTAACCAGCCCTTGCGAAAACCCTGCTCAGCCCTATGATTGACAGCACGGTCTACAGGGATAAATCTAACTGTAGTATTGGCATTGATATTATATTCACCATGCTGAACCAAAGCATTCACTACTAGAAAACAGGCAATCAGTGGCGCACCACTTTTTGCTATCAGTGGCGCACTAGTGGTGCGCCACTACTATCACGCCACTGCTAACTGTTAGTAGTGGCGCAGTGGTGCGCCACTATTATGTGACATAGCAATAGCGCACTAGGTGGTGCGCCACTACTACTTGCTAACAGTGGCGCACTGCATTACTTCACCGTGCGCCACCGGTACGATTTTTTCATTAAAAAATATAGCCTGTCCACCACGTCCAATGAGCTGCAGGCTGATTTCAAATATATACAAGGGTCTGCGTGCAAAACATGATATCCATATTTAATCCATATCTCACATATTACAGGGGCCTGGACACAAAATCGTCATTACAACTCTAATCAGATATCCAAAATTACAGGGGCCTGGACGCAAAAAGTCAGATCCAGATCCAGATCGGATCGAATCATCTACGCCGGCGGTGGTGCTCGGCGGCGTTGAACGCGAGGTGCTTGGCTGCGTGTTGGGCCGGATCCCGACCTGCAGCATCTCCTGGCGCGTGTTGGAGGCGGTCGGGATCCTCCACGCCGGCGGTGGTGCTCGGTGGCGTTGAGGAGGCACCTTCCTGGAGCGCATCACGACAACGACCGTGAGCCTGCGCGCGTAGGGCTCGATGCAGCGCGCCACAGATCCGTCGGGCCAGTTCGCTGCTGCCAGTCCAGAAACGGTCGACGGCGGCAGCTCGAAGATGGCGGCCGGGATCGGCTCCGAAGCGGCGCCCTCTGGGTGCTTCTGGGCCCATGGTGGGGGCAGCGGCCGCCGGAGGAACGCGCGGCGGCGCCGGTGCCCGCCGCTCCGCTGGTCGATTTGGGAGATTTGGGGGACTTGGGCTCCGGCCGCCGGTGGCGGGCGCGGTCGATTTGGCCTCCGCATAAGCGACGGCGGAGGGGTTGGGGACTTTGGGGGATTTGGACGCGGAGAGAGGAGGCGCCGGGGACTTGGCAGTGTGGGCGGAGGGGTTGGGGATTCGAGGTCGAGGATGGGCAGCGACAACGGGGCCGATCTAGAATATGGTAGGCGAGGAAGGCGACGGACAATGGTAGGCGAGGATCAGCGGGGCCGATCTAGAATATGGGCCGAAGCGGCGCCGCGCTGTCTTTCTCCGTTTTACTGGATTGTCACTGTGGCGTGTGCGTGGTGGGGCGCGTGGCGTGTGCGTGGTGGGGCGCATGGCGCTGGCCGGGTGGGGACTGGGCCGGTGCGCGTGTACTACAGTGGCGCACCACATGTAAGTGCTCCACTGGTATTTGAGGTAGGAGTGGCGCACATATAGCACATATATGTGGTGCGTCATTGCTAACCCTGAACCTTATTTATAACCTTGCCTCACACTTAGCAATGGCGCACTACTTATAGGTGCGCCACTACTAGTTGAGATAGCAGTGGCGCACCTAATATAGGTGCGCCACTGCTAAGTCTGGGGTGGGGCTGGATTATAAAAAAAATATAGCAATAGCGCATTGTTGTTATGGTGCGCCACTAGTATTTTCATAGCAGTGGAGCACCTGTTTTTGGTGCGCCACTGCTAAATAGCAGTGGCGCACCACTAGAGGGGTGCGCCACTGCTAGTGATCTTACGGCTAGGCCTTTTTCTAGTAGTGATTGACCGCTGTCGGACCACTAAACTGATACAGACCAACTCCATATAGACTAGGCTGATAGTCAACCACATTGCGGTTGAGAGGACCAACCAAGAAGTTGCGAACCTGATGCCTCCAAAAAGCTTGCAGATTTGGCGGCGGCGGAGGATGCACCACACCAATACAATCACTTTGATGCTGCTGCGGAGGATCTTGCGTGGCGAAGTAGAACGATCGGGGAAGTCTCGTCGGGCCACCATCAATCACCTGATGCCCCCAGGGCACCCAAGGCGTAGGATCGACTTCAAAGTTCGCCATGGGGAGAGACGGAGCAACAGAGGAGGGCGATGAGAAAATACGTGGACTCTCCTCTTTGGTGAGCACCTCCGGCAAATTTAATGCCTCCTCCCCTGCCTTGGAAGCTGAACCGACAATCCCTTCTGTCGGCCCAACAAAGGAAACCTTGTCCGAGCCCAACTCGCCCTCTTTTGCAAATTTGGGCACCCAGCACTTACCCAAACCAGCCTTAACGTTTAAACATTTCCGTTTAATATGACCATAATTAAAGCAACCTCGGCAACGAACTTTGTTCACACAATCCTTTGTCAGATGAGTCATGCTAAGACAACGTTGACATTTCCAAACTTTAAAAACCATATCATCCACCATCTGAGCAAACTGAAGGTCCTCCTTCTCATCAGTCTCCTTCCCATTATTAGGTTTAACACTAGAACCAGGATTTTGATTCAGAGGAGTTTCTGCTGCAGACATATTTTCTTTTTGGGAATTATTATGAAGGACTTCCCCAGATTGCCCCTCTGAATGGATAGGCAGCTTTGTGCCAAAAGAAATGATTGGAGAGGACACTGTATTATATAAATGCAGATTAGTTGGGTGAGGAGTCTCAGCAGCATAACCCTTTTTAGCTTCATAATGTATATCCTCAGCAAAAACCAAACGTTTATTGAGAGTAGCAGTATGCTTAAGAGCTGGTTTTGGCACTGGCAAATTAAGAGCATCCATACCCAATTTAGTCCTCCTTTTAGTAGGGCTTACCAAAGTCCACTCTTGGGAACTTTCCCTCTGCCACTGCTCAAACTCTCTTCTCCAATTAGGGCCACCATCACTCCATAAATGGAAGAAGCATTTGAATTTTCCTGTAATGAACACTCTCTTTTGGATGATATAAAACCCAACCTCTTTAGTAGCCACTTGAAAAGAAAAAACTCTGTCCCTTACATGAGTCACCTTGAGATAGCCACAGAAGCCCCCCAAGGCTGCTTCCAATGCTAGGGCAACAGCTTCCTCCTCTAGTCTGAATGTCGCTCTCCCAAAGGACACTATCAGGGTGAAATATGTTTGCCCTTTTGAAGGATGAACAGTACTTGAGAATTTCCTCAATACTTCCTTAGCAAAATTTTCACCTGCTTTAAAATCCAACCCCAAGGTGATAGCAGTATGTACTGCAAAAGAAGGATCAGGCAACTCAGTTGCAAACTCAATAGGAGGGTCAGCAGGAGCAGGCCTAGCATCAGCTGTTGAAAGTTCCTTCTGAACTGCAGCAGGGGAGACAACAGGATCCTCCTTGTGCGGATCAACCCCAGTGACTAGTACTGCTGATCTGACCCTGACCACATGATGCTGAAAGTTGACCTTCATACATGCTTTAAAGCACGGTTCCGACCTAAGCACCTGCACTGCAATGGGATCATCCTTCGCATTAAGCAAAATCATCCAACCATTGGAACTCCAAAATTTCATAGTACCATCATACGCCTTCATGCGGCCTCTATCCAGATCCTTCTTCGTAGAATAAGTAACCTTCCAGTCCAATGCAGACTCCTTCCCCATAGAATCACGTGGATCCGTGAAGTCCAGAGGTTTATCCAGGCCTATCACCCCTGCCTCAGCACTAGGTAATACCCTAGCCTGAGAACTAGGAAGATCAACCTTATCCGAACTCAAGATCTGATTGCCAACACAAACCAAATGATAGGGAAATTCCATAGACATACCAACTGAGATAGAATCATTAACAGCCACAATCTTGGCATCCACAGTAATCCCATTATCATCAAGGAGAACTAAACGACGACGATCAAAATGGAGAAGGATATTACCCGTGTGAATCTCCTTAACTTTCTTCTGCAGCAACGTAGTATACGTCACTGCCCAACGCCCAGCCATCACCTCCAATGCATGGGCACCCATGTGACTACAAACCTGGTTTGGATCACCAGACCTCACCTTCAATGCACCCGCCGGGGGAGCCATGAGATCTAAGAGCAGAATGCTGAGAAGGGTATGAGAATGTGGAGAAGAGGACGCCGGAGAGATTGATCGGAGTGGATGTGATCAATCACCAGAGATCAAAGAGATCGCTGGTGCAAGAGATCTAGGGTTTAGGGGGCAACGTGGAGGAGGAGGAGGGAGCCATTGTTACTTCCATCGTGCTTGTTCATAAGATAGAGTTTAGGGGTTAGGGCTATAGATACATGATTTGTCTTGTTTGAATATGTGTCTAGACCTTGTTTTTAATGCTTACTATATGACATAAGAACACTATGTGCTTTAATTTGGTTTTTAATTTTTATAAATTTTTTTGAATTTTGATGCACATTTTGAATCTTGGTCAAATCCTAGGTTTGACCGAGATTTGAACAAGTTTAAAACAAGAAAATAAAAGGTAAGCCCGCCAGACTGGATCCTTCTTAGTCACTCTATAATGAAGCTTTTAGGGGGGTTGTTGAAAATGTAAGCATGTATCCTTCTTAGTACGTCACACCACAATGAAGCTTTTGGGAGGGTTTTTGAAATGTCCATGTTTGAAACCAAAACCACTTCTCTTCATGCTTGGCTTCGTAAGATAGAGTTTAGGGTTTGGGGTATACGTACATGATTTTTCTAAGTATTTTTACGCCCATTTGAATCTTCGTCAAATCCTAAGTTTGACCAAGATTTGAACAAGTTTAAAACATGAAAATGAAAAGGGTAAGCCTGGATCCTTGTTTAGGGTTAGGGGGTAGATACATGATTTTTGTGGTTTGAATATGTCAGACCTTGTTTATCACCTTGAATGCTTACTATATGACATAGGAAGACGGCGTGCTTTTGTTTTTCTTTTTTTTTTGATTTTTTTGAATTTTTATGCCCATTTGAATCTTGGTCAAGTCATAGGTTTGACCAAGATTTAAACATGTTTAAAACATGAAAATGAAAAAGTAAGCCTGGATCCTTCTTAGTCACTCCAAAATGTACCAATTGATAAATGAGTTAACTTGGCTTCATGGAAAAAATAATGTCATGTAAATGATTTAACTTGGCTTTCGTACCCTTGAATCCATAGGAAACTTTGTATAAATGTAGTAGTATAATAATCAACCGAGTTTTTCCATCAACAGGTCTGTCACTTACGTGTGGTGCCCATGCGTGAGGTCCCACACTTCAGTGAGCACAAGTCACGTGCAATAGGTACGCAAACTCCCACCATTTTCTTCGTCAAGAGAAGACGCATCGGGATGCGTATCGGAAGTGTGGGTCCTTCTGGATCCTTCGGTTGTCCCTCTCACAAAAAACAAATATCTCTCATTCTCGGCCTCGCTCGACTCGCTCGCTCGATCGCTCCTACTCACTGACAAACCCTGCACAACAGTCAACATCATCACCCGAAAAAGGAGAGACACCATAATTCTCTCCCTTCTTCTCTCCTTCCGAGTGATCCCTCTTCCTCCGAGTTTCACTCGACGGGCAAACACACATGTGCTGCATAGTAATAATAAAAAAGTAGAAAAATCGACCTACGAATATATGATTAAATAGGTTAAACTAGGGTTTTGCCCACTACTACAGATCAAGTTCAAAAATATCCAACTACTAGTTCGATTTTGGGCTACTAATATAAAATTAAAATAAGTTGAACTAGTATTCCTCTAAAAAATCATTTTGGTATGCATTGTTTGATACTTTTCATAGCTATAGTGCATCACAAATTTATGATTTCATGCTTTGCTTTGCCAATTTCGATTTTTTCTAACCACCTTCTCTTTGATTTCAAATTTAGGTCAAACTATCGATGCCTACTATGTGTTCTACTTGAATTGGATGCAGCGTGCGCACATGTTTTGCCATTGTTTTGGGCTTCCACACATCTTTGGGGCATCCAAGTATTTAAGTTACCTTGTTTTTTTGAATTGTAATTCATACCCTTCCTCCCAATTTTTATGCCCATTTGAATCTTGGTCAAATCCTAAGTTTGACCAAGATTTGAACAAGTTTAAAACATGAAAATGAAAAGTAAGCTTGAATCCTTCTTAGTCACTCTAAAATGAGAAGCTTTTGGGAGTTTTTTGAAATTTCCATGTTTGAAACCCAAAACCACTTCTCTTCATGCTTGACTTCATAAGACAGAGTTTAGGGTTAGGGGGTAGATACATGATTTGTCTAGTTTGTTGTTTAGACCTTGTTTATCAACTTGAATGCTTATTATATATATGACATAATAATACTATGTGCTTTGGTTTTCATTTTTTTGATTTTTTCTGAATTTTTATGCCCATTTGATCTTGGTCAAATCCTAGGCTTAACCAATATTTAAACAAGTTTAAAACATGAAAATGAAAAGGTAAGCTGTATCCTTCTTAGTCACTCCAAAATGAAGCTTTTGGGAAGGTTTTTGAAATTTCCATGTTTGAAATCCAAAACGACTTCTCTTCGTGCTTGACTTCATAAGACAAAGTTTAGGGCTAGGGGTAGAAACATGATTTTTCTGGTTTGAATATGTCTAGACCTTGTTTATCAACTTGAGTGCTTACTATATGACATAAGAAGGCAATATGCTTTGGTTTTTCATTTTTTTGAAATTTTATGCCCATTTGAATCTTGATCAAATCCTAGGTACGGTTTGACCAAGATTTGAACAATTTTAAAACATGAAAATAAAAGTTAAGCCCGACCTGGATCCTTTAGTCACTCTAAAATCAAGCTTTTGGGGGGTTCTTGAAATTTCCAAGTTTGAAACCCAAAACCACTTCTCTTCATGCTTGACTACATAAGACAGAGTTTAGGGTTAGGGGTAGATACATGATTTTTCTTGTTTGAATATATCTAGACCTTGTTTATATCAACTTTCATGCTAACTATATGACATAAGAAACTATGTGCTTTGGTTTTTAATTTTTCTGATTTTTTATTTTCATGCACATTTGAATCTTTGTCAAATCCTAGGTTTGACCAAGATTTAAACAAGTATAAAACATGAAAATGAAAAGGGAAGCCTGTATCCTTCTTAGTCACTCTAAAATGAAGTTTTTGGGATGTTCTTAATTTTTCATGTTTGAAACCCAAAACCACTTCTCTTCATGCTTGACTTCATAAGATAGAGTTTAGGGTCTAGGGGATAGATACATGATTTGCCTAGGTTTGAATATGCATGTCCAAACCTTGTTTATCAACTTGAATGCTTACTATATGACATAAGAAGACTATATGCTTTTTTTTCATTTTTCTGATTTTTTTAAAATTTTATGCCCATTTGAATCTTTTGGTCAAATCCTTGGTTTAATTTGACACGGATTTAAACAAGTTTAAAATATGAAAATGAAAAGGTGGTAAGCAGGCATGGATCCTTCTTATATATATTAGTCACTCTAAAATGAAGCTTTTGGGAGGTTTTTGAAATTTCCATGTTTGAAACCCAAAACCACTTCTCTTCATGTTGTTGACTTCATAAGATAGATCGAGTTTAGGGGTTAGGGGTATAGATACATGATTTGTCTTGTTTGAATATGTGTCAAGACCTTGTTTATCAACTTTAATGCTTACTATATGACATAAGAACACTATGTGCTTTAATTTGGTTTTTAATTTTTATATTTTTTTGAATTTTGATGCACATTTTGAATCTTGGTCAAATCCTAGGTTTGACCGAGATTTGAACAAGTTTAAAACAATAAAATAAAAGGTAAGCCCGCCAGACTGGATCCTTCTTAGTCACTCTATATGAAGCTTTTAGGGGGGTTGTTGAAAATGTAAGCATGTATCCTTCTTAGTACGTCACACCACAATGAAGCTTTTGGGAGGGTTTTTGAAATGTCCATGTTTGAAACCCAAAACAACTTCTCTTCGTGCTTGACTTCATAATTAAGACAAAGTTTAGGGTTAGGGGTAGAGATACATGATTTTTCTGGTTTGAATATGTCTAGACTTTGTTTATCAACTTGAGTGCTTACTATATCAAGTTGTGTCTGAGTCGAGTCAATGTTGAGTCGTTGAGTCACCTAGTATTATTATTATGGTGGTGTACTTGTGTTCATGTACTTGTTTCAGACAGGTATTGCTGTTTTGGTGAAGGAGACATGCATCATCCATTTTTGGTGGGGTTAATTGGTTCTAGGGTTAATTGGTTCTATGTCACTCCTCAATTCACAAGTTGTGTTTATGCCATTCCAAAAACTGAAGTTGTGTTTATGCCACTCTCAATTCTCAATACCCCCTTCTATGCCATTTTCAACAATACAACATGAAAACGGTTCAATAAATAGTCGTATTTCAGTTTATACTTTCGTATTGACCAAAATAAACCTGTGTTCAGATTTGGAGCGACTTTTGGGTGTTTCGGGCACACAAGAAATCCAAAATTTTCAAATTCTGGCAAAAATTAGAACTTCTCAGAAAAATCTAATTTTTTATAGGAAATCAAAAACACTGAAACGAGTATACTATTTTAATTTGAGCCATTTATGTGCAGATTTGCATAAAAAGACTGACATTTTCTGTTCTGTCTAGAAATTGGTAAAATTTTGTCCAAAAAATCAAACTTCTTCGAAAAATCTGATAATTTTACAGAATGTCAAGAACACTAATATGAGTCATCCAAGTATTTAAGTTACCTTGTTTTTTTTTGAATTGTAATTCATACCCTTCCTCCCAATTTTTATGCCCATTTGAATCTTGGTCAAATCCTAAGTTTGACCAAGATTTGAACAAGTTTAAAACATGAAAATGAAAAGGTGAGCATGAATCCTTCTTAGTCACTCTAAAATGAGAAGCTTTTGGGAGTTTTTTAAATTTCCATGTTTGAAACCCAAAACCACTTCTCTTCATGCTTGACTTCATAAGGCAGTTTAGGGTTAGGGGTAGATACGTACATGATTTGTCTGGTTTGTTGTTTAGACCTTGTTTATCAACTTGAATGCTTACTATATGACATAATAATACTATGTGCTTTGATTTTCATTTTTTTGATTTTTTCTGAATTTTTATGCCCATTTGATCTTGGTCAAATCATAGGTTTAACCAATATTTAAACAACTTTATAACATGAAAATGAAAAGGTAAGCCTGCATCCTTCTTAGCGCATCCACAATGTTGTTATTGCCAAATCTGATACGATGGTGAATTTGGCTTTGGTGTGAAATATAGCAATAGCTCCACAATGTAGTGGTTCCAAATATTTATAACGTGGGTCCCGCCATCAAGCTAAAACAACACATAAAGCCAATATGGAACTACTCTCACAATGTAGGGAACTAGTTCCAAATGCCAAAAGTGAAATTTGGCATCGGAGCACCTACTTGCTCCGGTTCCCTGTTTTTCTGGTTTTGGAACTACCTCTACAATGTATGGAACTAGTTCCAAAAGCCAAAAATCAAATATGGAACCACTTTTGGCTACACGTTGTGGATGCTCTTAGTCACTCCAAAATGAAAGCTTACATATACTCTTGGAATACTGTTTTGGGTGATTTGTCATTCAAAAATTTGGTATCATTCGGATCGGAGGAAGTATAGTTGGAGATGAATGGCCCACCAAGTCTCTGCCTTGAAGTTTGCTCTTTGACCAGATAAGTATTACTACTCGCGAGGTGCCGAGGAGACGGGGAGGCCAAATTTAAGGACTAACCTTTGCTCTTGCCGTCTTCCTCAGTTCACCACATTGATTCTTACATGTTTACTTATTGCACCTGTTATATTACTCTATGTTGACAAATATCCATGAGATATACATGTTACAAGTTGAAAGCAATTGCTGAAACTTAATCATCCTTTGTGTTGCTTCAATGCATTCTACTATGAATTTATTGCTTATGAGTTAGCTCTTATGCAAGTCTTATTGATACTTGTCTTGAAAGTATTATTCATGAAAAGTTTTGCTATATGATTCATTTGCTTAGTCATTATCTTTGTTAGCAATCTTTTGTTCAGATCACTCCATTCATCTCATATGCTTTACAATAATGTTGATCAAGATTATGTTGGTAGCATGTCACTTCAGAAATTATTTGTGTTATCGTTTACCTACTCGAGGACGAGTAGGAACTAAGCTTGGGGATGCTTGATACGTCGCAAACGTATCTATAATTTCTTATGTTCCATGCTACTTTTATTACAATACTTGAATGTTTTACACATACTTTACAGCGTTATTTTACATTTTTCGGCACTAACCTATTAACAAGATGCCGAAGTGCCAGTTGCTGTTTTTCTGCTGTTTTTGGTTTCAGAAATCCTAGTAAGGAAATATTCTCGGAATTGGACGAAATCAACGCCCAGGGGCCTATTTTGCACGAAGCTTCCGAAGTCCGAAGAGGAGACGAAGTGGGGCCACGAGGTGGCGACACCAGGGCGCGGCTGGCCCCTGGCCGCACGGCCTGTAGTGTGGGCCTCGTGACGCCCTTTGACCCTCCCCGCCTACTTAAAGCCTCCGTCGCGAAACCCCCTGTCCGAGAGCCACAATACGGAAAACATTGCGAGCCGCCGCCGCCGTCCCATCTCGGGGATTCAGGAGATCGCCTCCGGCACCCTGCCGGAGAGGGAATCATCACCGGAGGGGCTCTACATCATCATGCCCGCCTCCGGATTGATGCGTGAGTAGTTCATCCTTGGACTATGGGTCCATAGCGGTAGCTAGATGGTTGTCTTCTCCGCTTGTGCTTTCATTGTTATAGATCTTGTGAGCTGCCTAACATGATCAAGATCATCTATTTGTAATGCTACATGTTGTGTTTGGTGAGATCCGATGAATAGAGAATACTATGTTAAGTTGATTATCAATCTATCATATATGTGTTGTTTATGTTCTTGCATGCTCTCCGTTGCTAGTAGAGGCTCTGGCCAAGTTGATACTTGTAACTCCAAGAGGGGGTAATTATGCTCGATAGTGGGTTCATGCCTCCATTAAATCTGGGAGAGTGACAGAAAGTTCTAAGGTTGTGGATGTGATGTTGCTACTAGGGATAAAACATTGATGCTTTGTCTAAGGATATTTGTGTTGATTACATTACGCAACATACTTAATGCAATTATCTGTTGTTTACAACTTAATACTGGAAGGGGTTCGGATGATAACCTGAAGGTGGATTATTTAGGCATAGATGCATGTTGGATAGCGGTCTATGTACTTTGTCGTAATGCCTGATTAAATCACATAGTAATCATCGTTGATATGTATTGAATCTCTATTTGTCAATTGCTCGCCTGTAATTTGTTCACCCAGCATGTTAGTTATCTTATTGGAGAGACACCACTAGTAAAATGTGTACCCCGGTCCATTTTTTTACATCTGAATACATTCTAAATTACTTGATGATATGATGATCAATTACTCTGAATGGCACACTGAAAGAACTCCTCAAGGTAAGAAGGTAAATTCTGTTGAAGAAACCTCTTCTTTGGGTGATAAGATTGATGCTATTATGTCTATGCTTGCAAATGGTAGATCTCATATTGATCCTAATAATGTTCCTTTAGCTTCATTGGTTGCTCAAGAAGAAAATGTTGATGTGAATTTCATTAAAAGTAATAATTTCAACAACAATGCTTATAGGAATAATTATGGTAACAACAACTTTAGGCCATATCCTTCTAATAGTAATGGTTATGGTAATTCTTACAACAATAATAAGAGTGTACTCTCTGGTCTTGAAGCCATGCTTAAAGAATTTATTAATACACAAACTGCTTTCAATAAAACTGTTGAAGAAAAGCTTGATAAAATTGATATTCTTGCTTCTAAGGTTGATAGTCTTGCTCTTAATGTTGATCTTTTAAAATTAAAAGTTATGCCTGAGAAAGTTGAAGATGCTAGGTTTGCTAAAACAAATGCCATCCAAGTTCGAATTAATGATAATATTAGATTGTTGGCTGAATTGCATGCTAGGTGGGATAGAGAAGAAAAAGAAAAACTTGCTAAAGAAAATAATGTAGCTAAAGTATGGACTATTACCACCACTAGTAATGTTGATTCTTCACATGTTGCTGCACCTCCTACTATTAATGGTAAAATAATTGGTGTTGGCAATGTTTCTACTCCTAGTGCAAAGCGCACAAAATTGCCTGAAACTGCTGTTTGTGATAAAACTGCTGAAATTTTTCAAAATATTGGTGACAATGATTCCATTGCTGTAGAACATAATGGTTTAGACTTTGATGATTGTCATATTACTGAAGTTATAAAGTTCTTACAAAAACTTGCTAGAAGTCCCAATGCTAGTGCTATAAATTTAGCCTTTACAAAACACATTACAAATGCTCTCATTAAAGCTAGGGAAGAGAAATTAAAACTTGAAGCTTCTATTCCTAGGAAGTTAGAAGATGGTTGGGAGCCCATCATTAAAATGAAATTCAATGATTTTGAGTGTAATGCTTTATGTGATCTTGGTGCAAGTATTTCTGTTATGCCTAAAAAGATTTATGATATGCTTGACTTGCCACCATTGAAGAATTGTTATTTGGATGTTAATCTTACCGATAATGTTAAAAAGAAACCTTTGGGGAGGATTGATAATGTGCGCATTACGATTAACAATAACCTTGTCCCCGTTGATTTTGTTGTCTTGGATATCGAATGCAATGCATCTTGTCCTATTGTGTTGGGAAGACCTTTTCTTCGAACCGTTGGTGCTGTTATTGATATGAGGGAAGGTAATATTAAATATCAATTTCCTCTCAAGAAAGGTATGGAACACTTTCCTAGAAAGAGAATGAAGTTGCCTTTTGATTCTATTATTAGAACAAGCTATGATGTTGATGCTTCATCTCTTGATGTTACTTGATTTGCACTTTCTGCGCCTAGCTGAAAGGCGTTAAAGAAAAGCACTTCTTGGGAGATAACCCATGTGTTTATTTTACTACAGCAATTTTTGTTTTGTTGAGTCTTGGAAGTTGTTTACTACTGTAGCAACCTCTCCTTATCATGTTTTTGTGCCAAGTAAAGTTTCTATGTTAAAGTTGATGTTATATTTGGGATCGCTGCGCAGAAACAGCATTGCTGTCTGTCACGAATCTGGCACAAGTCTCTGTAAAAAATTCGAAAACATCTGAAAGTTTACGAGCGTGATCCTCAGATATGTACGCAACTTTCATTAGTTTTGAGTTTTTCCATTTGAGCAAGTTAAGTGCCCAGTCCATATGCATCTTTACGGACTGTTCTGTTTTGACAGATTCTGTCTTTTATTTCGCATTGCCGCTTTTGCTATGTTGAATGAGTTTCTTTGTTCCATTAACTTTCAGAAGCTTTGTGCAATGTCCAGAAGTGTTAAGAATGATTGTGTCACCTCTGAATATATGAATTTATGGTTATGCACTAACCCTCTAATGAGTTTGCTTGAAGTTTGTGTGAAGGAAGTTTTCAAGGGTCAAGAGAAGAGGATGATATACTATGATCAAGAAGAGTGAAAGGTCTAAGCTTGGGGATGCCCGGTGGTTCATCCCTGCATATTTTAAGAAGACTCAAGCATCTAAGCTTGGGGATGCCCAAGGCATCCCCTTCTTCATCGACAACATTATCAGGTCACTTCTAGTGAAACTATATTTTTATTCCGTCACATTCTTATGTTCTTTACTTGGAGCGTCGGTTTGTTTTTATTTTTGTTTTGTTTTGAATAAAGTTGGATCTCGCCATCCTTATATTGGAGATATTACGCTCCGCTTTTTCTTATGGAACACTTGTGTTCTTAATTGTGCTTTAATGTTCATGGTGAAAGCTTATTGCTTCGTTAAATTGTTATTTGGTTGGAATTGGAAAATGCTGCATATGGTTTGGCAATTTGGCAATTGTTTGAGCTCTCATAGATCATGTTAAGCTCTTGCATCATGTAGTTTAATCTATTAATGAAGAACTACTGTGGAGCTTGTTTAATTTGGTTTGCATGATTGATCTCTCTAAGTCTAGATATTTTCGGGTAAAATGTTTGAACAACAAGGAAGACAGTGTAGAGCCTTATAATGCTGCAATATGTTCTTGTGTGAGTTTTGTACCTGTTCATACTTGTGTTTGCTTAAAACAACCTTGCTAGCCCAAACCTTGTACTGAGAGGAAATGCTTCTCGTGCATCCAAACACCTTGAGCCAAAAACCATGCCATTTGTGTCCACCATATCTACCTATTATGTGGTATTTTTCTGCCATTCCAAAGTAAATTACTTGAGTGCTACCTTTAAATTTCATTCCTCTACCTTTACAATATATAGCTCATGGGACAAATAGCTTAAAAACTATTGTGGTAATGAATATGTAGTTATGTGTCTTAATTCTTATAAGTTGCTTGTTGAGCGGTAACCATGTTTTCTGGGGACGCCATCAACTTTACCTTTGTTGGATATCATGTGAGATGCTATGCATGTTCGTCTTGTCTGAAGTAGTGGACTTCACGATCAAATGGTTTGAGTATGCATATGTTAGAGAAGAACATTGGGCCGCTAACTAAAGCCATGTATCATGGTGGAAGTTTCATTTTGGACATACAACCTCAATCTCTTATGAGAATATTAACTATTGTTGAATGCTTAAGCATGAAAAAGAGGAGTCCATTATTTGTTGTCTATGTTGTCCCGGTATGGATGTCTAAGTTGAGAATAATCAAAAGCGAGAAATCCAATGCGTGATTTCTCCTTAGACACTTGTACAGACGGCATAGAGGTACCCCTTTGTGACACTTGGTTGAAGCATATGTTATGCGATGAGAATCCGTGTTTCCGAGATAGTAGGACAAGGTGCGAGCACTATTGGTACTCTATGCATGAGACATGCAACTTGTAGGAAGTATTATGCATAGCACATATGAATTATTACTACCGTTGACAAAATTGTTTCTATGTTTTCAAAACAAAAGCTCTAGCACAAAAATAGTAATCAATGCTTCCCTCTGCGAAGGGCCAATCTTTTACTTTATTGTTGAGTCAGTTTACCCATTCCCTTCTATCTTAGAAGCAAACACTTGTGTTAACTGTGCATTGATTCTTACATGTTTACTTATTGCACCTGTTATATTACTCTATGTGACAAATATCCATGAGATATACATGTTACAAGTTGAAAGCAATTGCTGAAACTTAATCATCCTTTGTGTTGCTTCAATGCATTCTACTATGAATTTATTGCTTATGAGTTAGCTCTTATGCAAGTCTTATTGATACTTGTCTTGAAAGTATTATTCATGAAAAAGTTTTGCTATATGATTCATTTTCTTAGTCATTATCTTTGTTAGCAATCTTTTGTTCAGATCACTCCATTCATCTCATATGCTTTACAATAATGTTGATCAAGATTATGTTGGTAGCATGTCACTTCAGAAATTATTTGTGTTATCGTTTACCTACTCGAGGGCGAGTAGGAACTAAGCTTGGGGATGCTTGATACGTCGCAAACGTATCTATAATTTCTTATGTTCCATGCTACTTTTATTACAATACTTGAATGTACTTTACAGCGTTATTTTACATTTTCCGGCACTAACCTATTAACAAGATGCCGAAGTGCCGGTTGATGTTTTCGCTGTTTTTGGTTTCAGAAATCCTAGTAAGGAAATATTCTCGGAATTGGACGAAATCAACGCCCAGGGGCCTATTTTTGCACGAAGCTTCCAGAAGTCCGAAGGAGACGAAGTGGGGCCACGAGGTGGCGACACACCGGGCGGCGCGGCCTGGCCCTGGCCGCGCGGCCTGTAGTGTGGGCCCTCGTGACGCCCTTTGACCTACCCTTCCGCCTACTTAAAGCCTCCGTCGCGAAACCCCCTGAGAGAGCCACGATACGGAAAACATTGCAGGCCGCCGCCGCCAAGTCCCATCTCGGGGGATTCGGAGATCGCCTCCGCACCCCCGGAGAGGGAATCATCACCGGAGGGGCTCTACATCATCATGCCCTCCTCCGGATTGATGCGTGAGTAGTTCATCCTTGGACTATGGGTCCATAGCGTAGCTAGATGGTTGTCTTCTCCGCTTGTGCTTTCATTGTTATAGATCTTGTGAGCTGCCTAACATGATCAATATCATCTATTTGTAATGCTACATGTTGTGTTTGGTGAGATCCGATGAATAGAGAATACTATGTTAAGTTGATTATCAATCTATCATATATGTGTTTTTTATGTTCTTACATGCTCTCCGTTGCTAGTAGAGGCTCTGTCCAAGTTGATACTTGTAACTCCAAGAGGGGGTAATTATGCTCGATAGTGGGTTCATGCCTCCATTAAATGTGGAATGACAGAAAGTTCTAAGGTTGTGGATGTCTTGTTGCTACTAGGGATAAAACATTGTTGCTTTGTCTAATGATATTTGTGTTGATTACATTACGCACCATACTTAATGCAATTATCATTTGCAACTTAATACTGGAAGGGTTCGGATGATAACTTTGAAGGTGGATTATTTAGGCATAGATGCATCTTTGGATAGCGGTCTATGTACTTTGTCGTAATGCCTGATTAAATCACATAGTAATCATCGTTGATATGTATTGAATCTCTATTTGTCAATTGCTCCGTAATTTGTTCACCCAGCATGTTAGTTATCTTATTGGAGAGACACCACTAGTGAACTGTGGACCCGGTCCATTCTTTTACATCTGAATACATTCTCTGTTTCTGTTTTGCAAACAAACACCATCTTCCACTCGATACGCTTAATCCTTTGTTTCCAGCAAGCCGGTGAGATTGACAACCTCACTGTTACGTTGGGGCAAAGTACTTTGATTGTGTTGTGCGGGTTCACGTTGGCGCCGGTTTCATGGTGTTGCGCCGCACTACATTCCTCCACCAACAACCTTCACGTGCTTCTTGGCTCCTACTGGTTCGATAACCTTGGTTTCTTTCCGAGGGAAAACTTGTTGTTGTGCGCATCACACCTTCCTCTTGGGGTTCCCAACGGACGTGTACATCTACGCGCATCACCTCATATATATATAAGATTTAGCACCTGCAGGCCTAACAAAGTTAGCTGCCTCTAGTCCCCTGTATAGTTCTTTCTTTTTGCTTTCTCAGTTTTTCGTAGCCTTGCTACAACCCTGTATGCTCTAATATATAAGGATGCACGACTAGGCATGTGTTCGAGAAAAAAAAATCTAAATATCTTTTGTAATATATGAACCTATATTGATGTTTTAGATGTTGGTAGTATAATTTTCGATAAACTTGAACAGACTTAAATCAGTTTAACTTAGCACAACCATATAGCGTACCTTTTTTAGAACGCGAAAATGAGGTAAACAAATACCATGTGTACCCTTTACTATCAATAGTAGAGAAGAGATTATGAACCTTCAACTCTAAAATGCAAATTCTTCTACTGAATGGATAGCTGCATCTGATACCTATTTTGCAAATGTTACCAGACTTGGGGTTAGCTACAAAGAGCATTTCTTTCTTGTCAAGCTTCATGCACTACCAACACAACCAAAAGTCCGAACTGATCGCAAGGGCGGCAATCCACTTATACAATTCAACACCCCCCCTCACGTGTGATGGGAGACAAGTCAACATGTGGAAAGACTCAGAGGTATAGCTCAAGAGGCATATACGTGGACTCAGGGGGCAACAACAATTTTTGGATAAATTGCGAAAGCCAGGACTCGAACTCGAGACCCTGGCTCTGACACCATGTCAAGCTTCATGGACTAGCCAACGCAACCAAAAGTCCGAACTGATGGAAAGGTCTAGGAAATCCACTTATACAGTTAAATATTTCTTACCCTTCGGGTGGTCACAGGGAAGCTCTCTAGCTAATAGATCACTTAAGACAAAGGGAATTAACTACAACACAGGACTTAAACTTAAGATGATATATATTTTTCAAAATTTGAATGTATCTATATGCTTTCACTGTCTAGATACATCTGAATTTGGACAAATCTCAGACACTTTCGGTGGGACAGAGGTAGTATATAACTGTGTATACACTAACTAGTGTCTAGTTTTGGCGAAGTTTAGACTAGTTTCGTGGGATGGATGCAGTATAACTGATATATTGGATACTCGATTTGAACACATGAATGACCAATGTCCTTAGCTTACATAGTCGTATTTATACTGTGAGCATGAACGATGAACAATGCTGCTGTTTGAATATGGTTGCCAGTAACACCCTATTCGTCTCCATTTCTAATATTGCAGAAAACCTGATGCTCCCGTTTGTAATCCCGCCACCGGTGGTGGATGATCAGCAGTACGTGTGGTTCCTGGCTCCATCAGCTGATGGCAAGCGATTGATGATCATCCTTACAGTAAACAAGATTGGGATTGCCAATGCTGAAGTACCTCCTGACATTCCCTATGCTAATGGGCTTCAGCTACGCGCATATCTTCCTATTGCCACCTACGTCTTTGAGCTGGATCCCTTATCTACTGCACGTGCGGGGACTTTCTTTGGAGGCAGGTTAACAGCCTCGCGACCACTCTCTGTTCCTCGGACTCAATTACCCAATCATTGCCAACTTGAAGAAGCGTGAATCCAAAGCTCCTGATGGCACATTGGTTCCATTCATGAGGAAAAACTGCGTCTACACATAACAATATATTCGTTATAATCAATACCCTAAAATTTTGCGCTGCAACCTCCAGCCAGATGAAGGTGAGACTGTGGGAGTTATCAGCCTTCCCAAGGATGGTTGGGATAGTGTCCGACAAGCGGCTATGTGGTTTAAGCCTGCTTTAAACATTGCCCGTTCGGTGTTACCTTTAAAAAAATAGTGACACTTTTTTATTATGCTTGAAGTGTTGAGAAGTAGTACACTGTTTTTAGTATGTACTAGTTTGAATCAGTTTATTTGAACACTGCCCTGCTTTTGTATTTCGTGTTGCCTTCATATTATAACCCATGCATGGCTGTTTTAGGATTGACTTTATTTCAGAACTATAATTACAATGTGTGTACGTCCTTTATAATATAGCCACCTCTTGTTGATCATACTCATGAGAGGACCATTCCTATTTTTTCGCCGCTAAAGGGTAAAGTACATCCACTGGCACGGGGGTGTGTTCGGTTCCACCCCATCCCCAAACCGAACATGCATCAACTACGAGCAAGGAAGTAGGTGTGCGACCTAGGTGACTGTGCGGACCCCACATGTGAACCAAAGAAAAAACATGTCAATACGGAACTGATGTACATACGACAACTCCTATATGATATGCGTATGTACGATTGAGCATCTGGAGGTGTGCTGCCACCTGCTTCCTCACACGAAGGGTTGGATCTTGTGTTTCGTACATGGATCGGACTGAAATTGTCGTGTGCATAGCAAGGTTCATGTCAATAAGGCTGAGTTTGGCATCTAAGTCTAGGCAACAAATACTTTTGGGTTCCAACGGCCATCTACAAGGTATTTGCTATAGGCCTACTTGCTCCGGCTGTCGAAGCCCAATAACTACAAATGGGCCTTTCTGCTCATGCAATGTTGGCCCTTTTCTAAAGAACCACAGATCCTATGATTGGCAAAAAACAAAAACACGGAGATTCTACATAAAAGTTGTTTGTATTTATTTTGAATTATTGGGTTGCAATTTTGAAACTGCTCATGGCCAATATGAAAATCCTTGATCGCTCCATACCCACATAGATCACGGTATTTTCAAAAATTCATAAAGTGGATTTGAAATTTAAAACATATCCTAATAATTCCATGATTTATTCTATTAACTTGCAAGATCTTGGAGCGAAAGAGCTTGTATTAGTCTGCGAAAATAATACTGATAAACCTGTCGTTAACAAGAAATGAAGGTTTATCGTTGAGAGAGGATGCCATGTGGGACCCATGAGACAGTAGCGTCCTCAACGTTTCAAAGAAAAAGGCAAGTAGCCCGAAAATAGGGGTAAAAAATAAATCCTACAAAGGAAACATTTATAGTTCATAGAGGCTGACATGTGGGACCGATCTGCCAGCGCATCATCATTTCGAAGTCGGCAGGGATCAGAGAAAAAGGCAAATAAGAAATTAGGGGTCAAAAATAAATCCAAAAAGGAAACTTTTATTCTTCATAGAGGATGACATGTGGGACGACCTGCAGAGCGTCCTCATCGTTTCAAAGGCGCAGGGGATCAAAAGAAAAAAGGCAAATAGCCAGAAATTAGGGGTAAAAAATAAACCCAACAAAGGAAAGGTTTGTTGTTCATAGAGGCTGACATGTGGGACCCATGAGCCAGCGGCGACCTCAATTTCAAAGGCGGCATATGATCGAAAAGAAAAAGCCAAGTTAGCAAAAATCAGGGGGTAAAAAAAATCTAAGAAAAGAAACTTTATTGTACATAGAGGATGACATGCGGGTCCCATGAGCCAGCACCTTACTCAACGTTTCAGGCGGCATGAGATCAAAGAAAAAGTGACCAAATATCGGGAGCAAAAAATAATCCAAGAAAAGAAACTTTTATTGTACATAGAGGATGACATATGGGTCCCACTTATACAAGCTCTTTCGCTCCAAGATCTTGCAAGTTGATTGTACATAGAGGATGACATGCGGGCCTTGTGTCAGCAGCTTAATCAACATTTCCAAGGCGGCAAGGGATCAAAAGAAAAAGGAAATAGCCAAAAATAAGAGGGTGAAAAAAATCCAGAAAAGAAACTTTTATAGTATAGAGGATGACATGTGGGTCCCATGACTTCCTCAACGTTTCAAAGGCTGCATGAGATCGAAAGAAAAAGGCAAGTGACCAAAAATAAGGGGTAAAAAAATCCAAGAAAAGAGACTTGATTGTACATAGAGGATGACATGCGGGTCCCATCGGTCAGCTTACTCAACGTTTCCAAGGCGGCGGGGATCAAAGAAAATGGAAATAGCTAAAGATCAAAGGGTGAAAAAAATCCAAGAAAAGGAACTTTTATAGTACATAGAGGATGACATGCGGGTCCCATGAGGAGCAGGTTCGCAACATTTTCAAAGGCGGCATGAGATCTAAAGAAAAAGGCAAGTGACCAAAAATCGAGAGGGTGAAAAATAATCGAAGAAAAGAAACTTTTATTGTACATAGAGGATGACATCTGTCCCATTTTGCAGAGGTCCCAACGTTTCAAATGCGTCTTGAGATCAAGAAAAAGAAAGTAAGAAATTAGGGGTAAAAAACACGAAAAAAGAAAGTTGATTGTACATAGAGGATGACATGCGGGACCCGAGTTAGCAGCTTACTCAACGTTTCCAAGGCGGCGGGGATCAAAAGAAAAAGGAAATAGCCAAAAATCAGAGAGTGAAAAAAACCCTAGAAAATAAACTTTTGTAGTACATAGAGGATGACATGCGGTCCATGAGCCAGCAGGTTCCTCAATGTTTCAAACGTGGCATGGGATCGAAAGAAAAAGCCAAGTGACCAAATATGAGGCCAAAAATAATCCAAGAAAAGAAACTTGATTGTACATAGAGGATGACATGCGGGTCCCATTTTGCAGCAGCGGTCCCAACGTTTCAAATGCGGCTTGAGATCAAAAGAAAAAGAAAGTAGCCAGAAATTAGGGGGTCAAAAAAAACCCCAAGAAAGGAAAGCTTTATCGTTCATACAGGCTGACATGTGGGACCTATGAGCAGCAGCTTACTAAACGTTTCAAAGGCGGCAAGGGATCAAAGAAAAAGGAAATAGCCAAAAATCAGAGGGTGAAAAAAATCCAAGAAATCAAACTTTTATTGTACATAGAGGATGACATGCGGGACCCATGAGCCAGCGATTCCTCAACGTTTCAAACGTGGCATGAGATCGAAAGAAAAGGCAAGTGAACCAAATATCAGGAGCAAAAATAATCCAAGAAAAGCTTTATTGTACATAGAGGATGACATGCGGGTCCCATTTTGCAGCGGTCTCAACGTTTCCAAGGTGGCACGGGACCAAAAGAAAAATGAAGTAGCCAGAAATCGGGGGTGAAAAAAATCCAAGAAAAGAAAGATTTCAATTGGGCTGCATCTGGACATCTGGGCCTTCGAACTATCCTTCTAGGCCTTTTGATTCGTACAATTTTAGCCCACTCCAGAACATGAAAGTTCGGATTTTTCTCAAAAAAAACAGGAATGTCCTATGCTTCGCAAAAACAAAAAACAAGGAGATTCAAGATATAAGTTGTAAAAATAAAGATTTAATTTATCGTTTGCAATAAATCAGAGCGAAATACTGTTTATTGTCTGCAAAATAATCAAGATATCACATGTTTCTTGTACGGGAGGCTGACATCGGGGACCCATGAGCCGACAACGTCGTCAACGTTTCAAAGGGGGGTCGAAAATATAAAAAACAAAAATCAGTTGGTAAAAAATCCAAGAAAATAAAACATTTATCGTTCGAGAGGATGACATGCGGGACCGATGAGGCAGCAGCATCCTCAACTTTTCCAAGGCGGCGGGGATCAAAAGAAAAAAAAAAGGAAATAGCGAGAAATTAATTAGGGGTCAAAAATAAATCCACCAAGGAAACTTTTATTGTTCATAGAGGATGACATGTGGGACCACCAACAACGTCCTCATCGTTTCAAAGGTGGCGGGGGATCAAAATAAAAGGCAAATAGCCAGAAATTAGGGGTCAAAAATAACTCCAAGAAAGGAAACTTTTATTGTTCGTAGAGGATGACATGCGGGACCCATGAGCCTTACTCAATGTTTCAAAGGCGGCATGAGATCGAAAGAAAAGGAAAGTGACCAAATATCAGGGCAAAAATAATCCAAGATTTATTGTACATAGAGGATGACATGTGGGTCCCATTTTGCAGCAGCGGTCTCAATGTTTGAAATGCGGCTTGAGATCAAAAGAAAAAGAAAGTAGCTAGTAATTAGGGGGTCAAAAAATCCAAGAAAAGAAAGTTGATGGACATAGAGGATGACATGCGGGTCCCTCAGCTTACTCGACGTTTCAAAGGGGCAGGGGATCAAAAGAAAAAGGCAAGCCAAAAATCAGCGGGTGAAAAAAAATCCAACAAAGGAAACATTTATAGCACATAGAGGATGACATGCGGGTCCCATGAGCCAGCAGGTTCCTCAACGTTTCAAACGTGGCATGAGATCGAAAGAAAAAGGCAAGTGACCAAATATCAGGAGCCAAAAATAATTCAAGAAAAGAAACATAATTTACATAGAGGATGACATGCGGGTCCCATTTAGCGGTATCACCGTTGAGAAAGAGGGGATCGAAAGAAAAAGGCAAGTGACCAAATATGAGGTGTCAAAAAATCCAAGAAAAGAAATTTTTATAGTACATAGAAGATGACATGCGGGTCCCATTTAGCAGCAGCGTTATCACCGTTTGAGAGGCGGCAGGGGATCGAAAGAAAAAGGCAAGTGACCAAATATGAGGTGCAAAAAAATCCAAAAAAGAAAGTTTTATAGTACATAGAGGATGACATGCGGGTCCCATTTAGCACCAGCGGTATCAGTTTGAGAGGCGGGGGATCGAAAGAAAAAGGCAAGTGACCAAATATGAGGTGCCAAAAATAATCCAGGAAAAGAAATTTTTATAGTACATAGAGGATGACATGCGGGTCCCATTTAGCAGCAGGTTCCTCAACGTTTCAAACGTGGCATGAGATCGAAAGAAAAAAGGCAAGTGAACAAATATCAGGAGCCAAAAATAATCAAAAAAAGAAAGTTTTACATAGAGGATGACATGCGGGTCCCATTTAGCGGCGGTATCACCGTTTGAGAGGCGGGGGATCGAAAGAAAAAGGCAAGTGACCAAATATGAGGTGCCAAAAAATCCAAGAAAAGAAAGTTTTATAGTACATAGAGGATGACATGCGGGTCCCATTTAGCAGCGGTATCACCGTTTGAGAGGCGAGGATCGAAAGAAAAAGGCAAGTGACCAAATATGAGGTGCCAAAAAATCCAAGAAAAGAAATTTTTATAGTACATAGAGGATGACATGCGGGTCCCATTTAGCATCAGCGGTATCACCGTTTGAGAGGCGGCGGGGGATCGAAAGAAAAAGGCAAGTAAAATATGAGGTGCCAAAAATAACTCAAGAAAAGAAAGTTGATAGCTCATAGAGGATGACATGTGGGTCCCATTTAGCGGCAGCGGTATCACCGTTTGAGAGGCGGTAGGGGATCGAAAGAAAAGGCAAGTGACCAAATATGAGGTGCCAAAAAAAACTCCAAGAAAAGAAAGTTGATTGCTCATAGAGGATGACATACGGGTCCCATTTATTGCAGCGGTCTCAAAGTTTCCAAGGCGACACGGGATCAAAAAGGAAGTAGCAGAAATCAGGGGGTCAAAAAAATCCAAGAAAAGAAGGAATTTTGGTTCATAGAGGATGACATGCGGGACCCATGATCCTGCATCGGGCTCGATCGGAGAGCGTTGAACGAGATGGCGCGATCGAAAAAAACAATGCTAGAGAGGCTGCCATCTGGGCCCTACATCCCTGGGCGGTGCGGATTTGCGTTGACTCGGCCGGCGAACGAGAATTCGCGATGCACCCGTCCCGGGCCACCATACACGACGTTTTGGCCGCTTTCGTCGGGCTAGGTGACCTCAAAAACGAGAAAAAAAGTTTTGACATGAACCACGGAGGGACCAAAAATCGTCGGCCATGGTGCACCAGCAACCACGGCGCGACTTCAACTTCGTCGGCCATGGCAACTTTTCTTGTAGTGTACGGTGGACCCCACTTACTAAATGGGCCAATCCGGTTACATGAAAAAGGGACCCACCTGCTAGCTATGGTTTCTCCTACCATTTATGTATGCTTCTGTGCAATATTACTGGTAGTTATTCAAGTGCTTCCAGTATATTTGATGTTGAAATGAAAATGGACATTTAAATGTCCATAATCTGATGGTGTAGCTAGCTATAGGGTGCTAGGTGAGTCTGGTTGGCTAGATAGGGTTCAAATCAATGCTGGATTTCTTTGGTTATGTCAGTTATAATTATGTTGACTTAATCAGTGTTCCCTTGGATGAATTCCTACTGGCTTATCCCTTATTTTGCTTGCACCATATGGCTGGATGCCAAATGATGATACAAACATGGTAGCTCACCCTATGGCTTGCGTGGCTTATGCATATGCTTGATTTGTATGAGCAAAATAGTGCTTGCTCATGATTCTTGGGTATACCTCACTCCAGCTCCTAGAATATGTGTTGATGTAGTGGTTTTGCTTCTGGTGGATGGCTTAAGCTTGCTATGCTCCTCCTGGCTAGCTTGTGATGATTTACTTCATCTTTTGCTTGCTCTACAGCAAACAGTCCTTAGTGGAATTGTCCTGCATAGTTTTGCTGGTTGTGTGTTCTTGCTGTTCTTGTGTTCTTACCCTTTGGAGTTGCTGTCGATGAACAGCTAGGGTTTGCTTCTGAAAAGATTTTATACCCCTTCTCCTTGCTTCCATGGTCGACAGCACCACCTGGTCACTTTGGTGACTCCCCTGGCTTGTGTGTGTTGTTGGGCATGCAACATACCTTGTGAGCTGCTTGGTTGTTCCCTGGTTGGAACTTGGGCTTTGGCATTGGTCAGCTCGGCTGGTTTGGTATTATCC
This sequence comes from Lolium multiflorum, assembly GCA_030979885.1. NCBI lineage: Eukaryota > Viridiplantae > Streptophyta > Magnoliopsida > Poales > Poaceae > Lolium > Lolium multiflorum. The sequence goes on from CM061749.1 coordinate 187,934,697, forward strand.
TTCCAGAATTCTTATTTCATTGACTAACCTGCCAAGTGGCATTGCCACTTGGCATAATTTGCATTTCTATCTGTTGTGTTAATATGCAGGGATCAATGGATGCTCAAGAGGATCTCAATCAAGTGTTGATCAAGAAATTCTTAAAAATTTGCTTATGTAGTTTAGCCATCAACATTATTTGTAATTTTTATTTTCTCTTTTATTTATTCAATTTCTTTAATGTGTTGTAACATTTATAATTCATATGGATATTGTAAATGACAATGTATCTTGTATGTTAATCAATAAAGCTCAAGTTTTCCCTAATGAGCTTTTAGTATATGTTCTATTCTTTTCTATTCATTATTTTCCAAGTTATATAAGTGTTTAATGAATTTTTTTACCAAACAAGTGTTTAATGAATTATTCATTATTTGAATTATTATATTCCTAATTGATGTTTGAATTTGAAATTCAAACCTAATTTGTTTGAATTCAATCATGGAACTTAAATTGAAAGGTGGATTGTTCCCCTCTCTTCTCAAAAACCTAAATTATGTTAAGTTAGGTCCAAGTTTATCGCACTCTCGAAACCCTAACCCTATCTGGTGTCGAGAGAGAAACTTGTCCCCTCTAAGATGCAGTTTTCCAATAAAGCGCGAAATTTTCCTAGATTTTATGATGCAATGCACATCCCTTTCTAAAATATACCCCTCGTTCATCTCGAATCCTGGGATATTACAGCCTTTCCCCCTTAAAGAAAACTTCGTCCCGAAGTTGTGGTTGTAATACCTGAACAACTCTGGATAAGATATCCTTAAGTCTTCCTCTTTCTCCCAGGTGGCTTCTCTCTTAGGATGATGCTTCCACTGAATCTTGCAATATATGATAGCTCTATTCCTGAGTTGTTTCCAGTTTTCTTCGAGAATCTTGGCTGGCTTCTCGATATAAGTCAAATCTGGTTGAAGATCTAGCTCTTCATGAGATACTGGCTCATCTGGTGTCTTTAGACATCTCCGGAGTTGAGACTCATGGAATACATTGTGTACTTGGGCTAACTTTCCCGGTAGTTTCAGTTCAAAGGCTAAACCTCGGTTCTGGCTCAATATCTTGAAAGGTCCGATGTATCTAGGACTGAGTTTCCCCTTCACTCTGAATCTCTGAAGACCTTTCATCGGACTAACTTTTAGGTATACCATGTCTCCAACTTTTGGTTCCCATATCCTTCTCTTTTGATCTGCGTAACTCTTCTGTCGGCTCTGAGCTATCTTGAGTCTGTCCCTAATCACATCAATGATCTGCTGTTTCTCCTTTACATAATCTGGGTCAAACTCATTGCTTGATCCTGCCTCATACCAACAAATAGGTGACCTACACTTCCTTCTGTACAAAGCCTCAAACGGTGCCATCTTGATACTGCTTTGATAGCTGTTATTGTAAGAAAACTCTGCTAATGGTAAGTGTTCCTCCCATGATCCTCCGAAATCTAGGGCACAAGCCCTAAGCATGTCTTCTAGTATCTGGTTGGTCCTCTCTGTTTGTCCTCCCGTCTGAGGATGATAAGTTGTGCTATAGTCCAACTTGGATCCTAAAGCTTCGTGTAGTTGTTTCCAGAAAGTTGATGTGAACACAGATCCTCGATCTGACACTATCTTCTTGGGAACTCCGTGTTTACTCACAATCTCTTTGATATAGAGATCTATAAGCTTCTCACCTTTATCCTGTTGGTATACTGCTAAGAAATGTGCGCTTTTAGTCAACCGGTCCACGATTACCCATATCATGTCCTTCTTTTTATTGGTCATGGGTACTCCGGTGATAAAATCCATTCCTATATCTTCCCACTTCCATTCTGGGATTGGTAAAGGTTGTAATGGTCCTGTCGGACTTTGATATTCTGCCTTCACCCTTTGACAAGTATGGCATTCTGCCACATATTGTGCAATTTCCCTCTTCACGTTATTCCACCAAAACAACTCTTTTAAGTCCATGTAAATCTTTGTACTTTCTGGATGGATAGAATATGGTGTTTGATGTGCTTCTCTTAGTATCACTTCCTTAATCTCAGTGCTATCTGGAGCACAAATCCTCTTCTGAAACCATAATGATCCAGACTCGCCTAGGTGGAATTCTGATGGTCTTCCCTCATCGATCCTTCTTATTTCCTCCATGATGAATGGATCATCCAATTGACCCATAATGATCTCATTCTTCAAGTTCATGTTTAGTTCATCCGCAACTTGTAGTGCTGATAGTCCCTCATGTGCTTCCTTCTCCCAAAGTTGTATCTATGCTTGGCTTATTTCCTTCTTCAACTCCGGTGGTAGTTCTTGTTCAACTCCTCCGGTGCTCTTTCGGCTTAAGGCATCGGCTACAACATTAGCCTTTTCTGGTGTGTAGTTGATGATCAAATCATAGTCTTTGATCAATTCGAGCCATCTTTTCTGTCTCATATTAAGTTACTTCTGAGTGAAGAAGTATTTGAGACTCTTGTGATCAGTGTAAAGTTCACACTTTGCTCCATAAAGGAAATGCCCCCATCCTTTCAATGAAAATACAACTGTTGCTAGCTCTAAATCATGTGTTGGATAGTTGACTTGATGAGGTCTAAGTCGCCTTGATCCATAAGATATCACTTTCCGATCTTGCATAAGTACACATCCCAATCCATACTTGGATGCGTCACAATACACGGTGTAATCCTTGCTAACTTCCGGTACTGCTAACACCGGTGTTGTTGTCAACTTTTCTTTCAGAGTCTGGAAACTCTGCTCACACTCATCTGACCACACAAATGGTGTATTCTTCCTTAACAACTTAGTCATCGGTCCCGCTATCTTGCAGAATCCTTCAATGAACCTTCTGTAGTATCCTGCCATTCCTAGCAATCCTCTGATTTCCTTGATATTCTTAGGTGCTTCCCACTCCAAAACTGCTGCTACTTTGCTTGGGTTTACTGCGATTCCATCCTTGCTAATCACATGTCCCAGAAATTCTACTTGATCTAGCCAAAATTCACACTTGCTGAATTTGGCATAGATCTGATGTTATCTTAGTGTTTGCAACACTATCCTGAGGTGATCTGCATGTTCAGCCTTATCCTTGGAATATATCAAGATATCCTCGATGAACACAATGACAAACTTGTCAAGATAGGGCATGAATATCTTATTCATGAGGTTCATGAATATTGCTGGGGCATTGGTCAACCCAAAAGGTATGATTAAGTACTCATGATATCCATACATTGAAACAAAGGCAGTTTTCGGAACATCTTATTTCTTGATCTTTATCTGGTGATAACCCGATCTCAGATCTATTTTGGAGAAGACTCCTGCTCCTCTGGCTTGGTCAAACAAGTCTTGGATTCTGGGTAAAGGATACTTGTTCTTGATGGTAACATTGTCAAGGTTCCGGTAATCTCCGCACATCCTACGGCCTCCATCTCTTTTGTCCACAAATATAACTGGTGATCCCCAAGGTGATATACTTTCCTGTATAAATCCTTTTTGTTCCAAGTCATCCAATTGCTCTTTGAGTTCCTTCAACTCCTTAGGTCCCATCTTGTATGGTGCCTTGGCAATCGGGGTTGTTCCCGGAATTAGGTCAATGGTAAACTCTATCTCCCGGTCCGGCGGCATTCCAGGTAACTCCTTCGGGAAAACATCTGGGAATTCATTTACTATTGATATATCCTCAAGTTTCACCTCCTTCATGCTATTCAGCTGTAACTCAACCTCAATCTGGGTATGCTAGTCTGCCTGATAAATCATTCTTCCTTCATCTGGGCTTTTCAAAGACATTGTCTTGTTTGCATAATCTATCAAGGCTCCATTCTCCTCTAACCAGTTCATACCAAGAATGACATCTATGTCCTTCATAGGTAGAACAAACAGGTCTGCGTCAAATGCACATCTATGGATCATGATGACCTTCTCTTGCTTAACGTGGGTTACTAATATCGTTCCCCCCGCAGATAGTATGGTAATGAGTGTTTCTAACTTAGTGCAATTAATCCCATGTTTGATGATGAATTTCTGAGAAATGAATGATGTGGTTGCACCAGTATCAAAAAGTACTTTGCCATGATTAGTGAGTATCTGAAGCGTACCTATGACCGCCTTGTCTGAGTTGATCACCTCCTCTAGGTTGGTACAGTTCAGTTTTCCGAAGGGCTTCTTGTTCTTCCAGTTTCCTCCGGAATTTCAACTACGACTTCCTCCTCCTCCTCCTGACTTTCCTCCTCCATTATTTTGGTTAGGGCAATCTTTCAACATATGCCCCTCCTGGCAAAAACCAAAACAGATCACCCTTGGCTTACGCCAATCCTTTGAGTAATGTCCTTTAGATCCACAACTACGGCAAATGATCTGAGCCATATACTGGTCTCTTGGAATCCTCCTGTTGTTACTGGGGTTGTATCTCGGCTTGAAAGTTAAACTGGTGTTGGGCTTGTTGCTAACAAACTTCTTCGGCTCAAACTTGGACTTCTTCCGCTTCTCCTCCTGCACTTGTTTAAAGTCATCTTCCAGAGTGATGGCTGCATCCACCAACTCTTGAAACTCCGTGGCTCTCAGCATCCTGAGTTGCACCTTGTAAGCTGGACTCAATCCTCTCATGAACCTTTTCTTCCTTTTATCCTCAGTATTTACCTCCTCAGTGGCGTATCTTGATAGCCCTGAGAACTCTCTGACATAGGTCAGAATTGCCTTGTCCTTCTGTTTGAGACTCTCGAAATCTCTACGCTTCAATTCTATTATACTCCCAGGGACATTGGATTCCCTGAACTTCTTCTTGAACTCTTCCCAGGTGAATACCTTCTCAGCTGGGTATACTGCTACTATGTTATCCCACCATGATGCGGCGGGTCCACACAACAGGTGTGTCGCATGCCTGACCTTTTCCTGGTCTGTGCATCCAACAGTCTTGAGCTTGCGCTCTGTGTCCATCAGCCAATCTTCAGCGTCCATTGGCTCTGGGGCATAGGCAAATGATATTGGCTTAGTATTCTGGAAGTCTGACAGAGTAACGCCTTGGTTCTCTGGCCTTTCCACCCTGTTCTGTTGCAGCAACTCTTGGAAGAATTTATTCTGCTGCTCCATGGTTGCACGTTGCCTTTCCTCCAACATTTGCATGTACTGGAGGAAGTTTTGTTGCACCATAGGAGGTGGTGGTGGTGAAAACTGATTCCTTGCAGCTTCATCTGCCTCTTCTTTCTGTTTGGCCTCACGCTCGAGGCGCTGTGCTTCACTCTCCTCTCTCGTCGCTCCCGACATCACCCTAGCTCTGCAACACAAAGTGGTACTCATAGTTACTCCATGCGCAAGTTTTCTGAGCTCAACTTTGTGCGCAGAACTAGTCACGCAATGGAAATCAAGAAGCAAATCCGAATCATACAAAACATATACCATGTATATACATACTTAAGCGGTTTATTACAATACCCATAAGTAATGTGAGTATGCAAACTCACTTATTGTATGAAAATTACAACTTATTAGACTAGTACACACTACAATACATATGGTACAATAGTATTGCAACCTCGCCTCCTTTGGTGGTCACTACTCGTGGCTTCATTCCTGATACATCCCAGGCACCCATCCGGTCGAAAATGTCGTCCTCCTGATAGTGTCTGGAACATATGGCCTCCCAGTAGGCTGGTAGTCCGAGTCTGAGGATGATCCCAAGGAGAAATCTGTCATCATAAAATGATTATTCAGCGATGCATAAGCATCCCCCATGGGATACTCCTCCTCCTCAACGGACATGTTTCCGGTGTGCTCAGAGGTATTCATGTCAAAAGGTGTGGCCTTCCCTTGCTTCCTGAACCTTCCCCCTTAACCACCTTACGTTCCTTCCCTCCTTCGGAATCGGACTCTATCACTATAGGATACTCCTGGTAATCTCCAAACTCATAATGATGGTTCTGGTATTAGTCTATAGCGTCCTGATCTATCTCCGGATCACATCTCACCGGATCCTCCTTTGTACCCATGAACGATCCCCAACGCCATCCAGTGGAGTTCTCAATTGGAGTCTCCGAGTGTTGGTTGTTCCCGGATTCTTCTCCTCCCTCATATCCACCATATGAACTACTAGGGAAGAACCTAGGTGTTTGTGGTGTTGGTTGTGGTTCTGGAGTATCTATGTGGATGTAATCACCAGTTGAGAAAACTGGTATAGGTGGATCACTCTCCATTGGCTCCTTGCCTTTAGACTCCTCCTTTGGCTCAGTAAACTCTTCTAACATTGTATCAATTGCTCCCAACAAGTGTCGGTTCAACTGAAAATACAAAGTCGAAAGGTTCCTACAGTTATCCATGTATTTTGTGGCTTTTGCAGGTTTTCTCTTGGCAAACTTAAAGTTGTTTAGAGTCGGATCATCGTCCTCCTCCATATGTGGGATATGTGCGAATTCGGAGCCTATAAGATTCTTGGTCTTATGCTCGTGAATATCTGTGATGGCTTTCTATGTGGTAGGTTGTCCTGACTGTCCTAGCCTCTCCTGCTGGCATAACTGCACTTAAACCTAGGGCTTCAGGTAACTGGAGTCCTACCCTACACTTCGCCAGTACAGTACCATCATAGTACATGTACTTCATTACTCGGATTTGGGGACCGCACCCAAACTCGAGTAACATAGCTCGGAGTATATCAGCAAGTCCCACGTTATAGTCAACCAAAGTGGATTCCTTCACTTTCACGTTACGTCCGGAACGTGAACTGGCCATAGTTGGCTGTAGATAAGAAAGAATATAATATTAGTAATAATGCATCATAATAGTGATAATAAAGAAGTATTGCACTAAAAGATATGAATGTATCATTCTCAAGTGAATAGACACCATATTTTTAGAGAATTCTTTACTAATCCTATTTGACTCCTACCGTTTTGTCCCATTAACTAGGTTCCAACCTAAGGTCAAAGCTTTTGCTCTGATACCAACTGTGGTGACACCCCCAGGAAGAGGGTTCCTGCGAAGGTGATGTGGTATGCTCCCGTAATACCACGGTTGAAACGTTTGTTCATAAACAAAGAGCATGCCAAGTTGTTGCGATGGCACATGGAAGAACGTAAGAAAGACACGATATTGAGGCACCCCGCTGATGGTCGGCAGTGGAGAAACATCGAGAGAGAGTTCTTGGATTTTGCAGGTGAGACAAGGAACTTATGGTTTGGTCTAAGTACAGATGGCATGAATCCTTTTGGGGAGCAGAGCTGCAGTCACAACACCTGGCCCGTGACTCTATGTATCTACAACCTTCCTCCTTGGTTGTGCATAAAGCGGAAGTTCATTATAATGCCAGTGCTTATCCAAGGCCCAAAACAACCCGGCAACGACATTGATGTGTACCTAAGGCTATTAGTTGATGAACTTTTGGAGTTGTGGGCCGAACCAGGTGTACGTGTGTGGGATGAGCACACCGAACAATAATTTAATCTACGAGCGTTGCTATTCGTAACTATCAATGATTGGCCTACTCTTAGTAACATTTCAGAACAAACGAACAAGGGATACAATGCATGCACACACTGTTTAGATGAGACTGAGAGTAAATATTTGGAAAAAAGTAGGAAAAATGTGTACCCGTACAATCGCCATTTTCTTCTCCGCAGGCATGCCTTAAGAAAAAAAGGCAAGCATTTTAATGGCGAAGCAGAACCCCGTTCGAAGCATGTCCCCCATAGTCGTGCTGATGTATTTGAGATGGTCAAGGATTTAAATGTAGTCTTTGGAAAGGGTCTAGGAAGCCATCCTCGCCGCCGCCTGCACCCACTAAGACTCGGCAGGCACCCAGTAAGCGAAAGCATGACAAGAGTCCTATCCGCCAACTGTCGCCCCTCCCAAGAGTACCAAAGGTTCCTCCCCCATGCTTACGATCGTACTGACGAGGAAAGTGACACCATCGCACGGAGCCAACTGCATGCACATTTTCATAAGGAAAAATCCGAGCCCCCAACGCCATACACCGAGAACCAAAAAGCATATGCTATCAATTTTGTTAACACACCATCGCAATATGACTTACACGAAAAGAAGGATGACTATATACGCACACTTGCGAAGGTAATTGAGCAGAGTAAAGAGAGGAAAAGTGCTAGTGGGAGCAAAACATCAACTAAAAGTGCAGCTGGGAAGAAATCAAGTACAAAAAGTGCACCCCTCAAGGCCCAGCAAGCAACAGTAAGCAGAAAAAGAAAGGACGTTCCCCAGCTCAGAGAACAGGCCAAACAATCGATCCCACCCCTCAAAGTGTTAGATGTTCCCTTGGTGTACCAGGGACATGGTGGTTTGGATATGGAAGCAGCTGCGATGCTAGCGGCTCAAATGAATTGTACTGTGGAGGAATTGCTGAGTTCCCAAGATACTCCACTACCCTTTGATGATATAGCCCCTAAATTGTCTACGGGCCGACTTGGTGAGCAAAAAGAGGCTAGAATAACTACCAACGCATATGCGAAATTTGCATCAGTGGTACCTTGATGCGTGCAAGGTGGACCAAAGATACATCATGGACAATATCCCAGAAGAATATTACTTTCGAAGGGAGGATCTCCATATTGAGATTTCCAAACTCTGGCAGTTATTCAATTTAGACGCCCTCGAGAAATATCTCATGAGTTTCTATTGCTTGTAAGTTGTTGACTACATATAAGTTCATGTTCATTCAGTTGTTCATGTTCATTGTATATACTCATTATATCCTTTTGTACTCTCTTATGCAAACGGAAGATCGATGAATGCAAAATAAGGCATGTAAACAATATTGGGTTTATTGATCCAAATAAAGTACATCATGACACGGTAAGGGATAAAATCGAAGAAACGGGGGGAAACCTGCTAAGGTTTTTAACGGAGCAACATTTCTGTGATTCAATATTGTTTCCTTACAACTACAGATGAGAGTCTTATTCTGTTGTACACATTCAATTTTTCTTACTCGATGTTAAGTGTAATTCATGACGTATATATAAACGTGTGCAGTTTCCACTAGATTCTGCTAGACATTCAAGTTTATAAGGGGATAGTTGAAGTAAGGGACCCATTGAATAGATGTCTGGAAGGGTTCCGCAACTTGCAGGACTTGCTCCAGAGGTAATTTCAATCATTGTCGCGCTATATCGATATCTTTCGTGAGATATCAATTATTCACTCATTCAATCATTTTTTTGCCTGGCAGGGTTTGGAGAAGTTTCAGAAAGGTGGTTAAGGATAGTAACTTCACAAAGAAGCTAACATTTACTCATGTATCATGCGCCCATCAGCCACATGGGACGAATCTATGTGGATACTACGTTTGCGAGTCCATTCGCATGTTAACCACTGAGAAGGACGATCGTAGATTCAACGTAAGCAATACATTCACAACTTTAATTTATTACCGTCAATATTTTGTTATCAAGATTGATATATTCATATTCATCTTATTTTCCTATATAGGTCGAGTTCATGCAGGAGAAGCTCCAACCACAGCAACACCTACTAGGAATTACAGAGGAACTGATGGGACTACTGATGAGAGAAATAATAGACGATAATGGCTTGTTTAATCCAAATAGGCGCTTCTGATGATCCTGTGTAATAGTTCGAATAGATGACGGGCTCTAGTCCCGGTAGTCGTGAGCTCCATGTATATGTAAGGGGAACCTACGAATAGACTTTTGCTTCGATATTTGTTTACTCGATCTATATATAATGCATGAACGTGTACAGCTTGTAGTAGCGTACAAATATATGAAAATTATTTTGAAATAAAAAATGAAATAAAAGGGGGAGGTGGCGGGGGGTGGCTGCACCCCTGCCGAACGCCCCCTAAACCCTAAAGGAGCAGCATCCTACGCGCGCCACGTAGGGGACCTTTTGTCCCGGTCTATGTTACAAGCCGAGACAAAAGGGGGTGACCCATGCGCGCCCCGCGATATGTCCCGGCTGGTAAGCGGGCCGGAACAAAAGGTTGGACCTTTTCTCCCGCCTCCGTTGTCCTGGTTGGCCAGCTGAGACAAAAGCCTCGTACGGGCCGGGACAATAGGCTTGTTCTTTACTAATGTTAGTACTGGAGGGTAAATTTGGGTATTGCTAAATTGCCAATGTTACTCTTGAGGATATAATTGTGTATACCTAAGGTGTCATGGTAAGACTCGAGGGAAAAAAACTTGATGTGGTGCATGGTGCCAGTACGCGTGTCTGCGTGCATGTGTAGTAGCGTACACTTGTCGTGGTGCACGATGCATTAGTCTACGTGGTTACGCGGTGTACAGTGCAGTAGCCTACGCTGTTACGCGGTGCACAGTGGTGCAATGAAATGTCTCTCTTCCCTATATAGAGCCGCTCTCCCTCTCCATCTCCACATCCCACTCTCATTCACTTGCTCAGTTACACCACCGCTCTCCTCTGTCCCATCATCTTCTGAAAAGCAAAACAAAAAAACCTGGAGAAAACCCCAACAGCCAGCGATGGGAAAAAATGATGATGCAGCCATCTTCGCCTCCCCCCATCTCCGTCCAGGCCCCCATCTCCGTCTAGGCCCCCATCGAGGCAGCCGCCATCATCGTCCAGGCCCCTGTCCCCGCTTTCGATGCAGCCGCCGGCGCATCGGCGGATGTCGGTCGCGGGCATATCCCGGTCGGTGGGGACCCCTACGAGAAGGAGGAGTACATCCGGCCAAAGAACCCCTACGACACCAACATCGTTGACAAGTGGTCCGAAGTAACTAGGGTTTGCTCTCCTTCCCTTGTTCTTTTCCCATTCCCATCGTTGGATGCTAGATTTTTTGTTGGTTCGGCCATGTAGTTGCATGCTAGATATTTTTCTCATTTCAATCGTTGGATGCTAGATTTTGTGTTTCGACGAATCCGTTTTGTTCTCATTTCAATCCTCCTTTATTTGTGCTTCGAGTTGTAGTTAAGGTATTCCATACTTAATACTAGCGTCGATCTGTAGTTGGAATCAGTATTTAATTTTGTTTAAGATTTGGGGATTGCGGAATTTTAGTCCACTTATTTAATTTATCCAACTAATCAGTCTCAATTGGTTAATTTATGCAAGTAATTAATCTCATTTCATTAATTTGCGCAATTGATATTTTGGCCCTTGATGTTTTTGCCGATGATGAAATGTTGGACACAAATTTTTTCAACTTGGGGTCAATGAACCATTGTTGTGTATAAATTTATTGTGCATGAGCTTTGTTTCACTGACTCCATTCCTGAAGATATATATGTGTGTTAAATGTAACTGAGGCTGCCTCTTTTTTCTTGTCATTATTATCATCACATTATTATTTGTTCCATCATCGTTGCAATTCACTCATAATTTTTTGTTGCTATGAAACAGGTGCAAAGCAGCGATATCGACATCGACGATGAGTCTAGGCACACCAAGGCTCGTCGGGTTCTAAGGAGGTTGTGGTCCGGCCAGTACGACGCCTACTTCGCTGGCAATGTCTATAGGTTCGCCTTCTATAAAGCATACTTAGCGCCACTGATTTCAACTTCCTCGTGACGCATGCCGAGAACGTCAGGTCCTGCAACCCCAAGGTCGGCGAGTCGGTGAACGTCAAAGCCTTCTTCGCTCATCACAAGGCGCTCTGCATTCACCTACGCAACCTCCAACAGGTGGCGATCGCATAGGGGCGCATGGCTCCGATCAAGCCTAAGGTGCCCAATATCAAGGGACATGGAAGGCATAAGTGGAGGAAGTGCCACAAGGAGGAGGCGGAGGCCGGGAGTTGGTGAACATGTGTGTTGTTGATGTTGTAAAGCAACTTTGATATTATGTTTTTATGTTGTCTGTTGGCTGCTGAGCAGCGTTTGTGGTGAACCTCGTTTAAGTACTACGGTTGGATCATCTTTACATATCTATATCCTATATTGGCTGTTGTAAGAAGCTTATTTACATTTGTTTTGTTTTCTGATCGAATTTATGTTGCTTGTGTGATTTGCCCTTTCGATATTCTAGATTTTCTACCAGATTGAACAAAAACGAGGGTCAAAAGGAACGAATGAGTGAAGAAAGACATAGATGCTGCTCTAGATTTGCTACCAATTTGGGAAAAAAGAAAGAAAAATATTAGCGAGAGAGTGAGGAACAAGACGCTCTGAAAATTGTCAATTTTGGGAGAGAGAGAGCCCACTCGTGCGTACTTAACTACCAAACGCGGTCCCATCGTACCGGCCCCACATGGTCCCATACAATGTGGTCCCACACATCAGCGTAACGGTCAACCTGCCGGCAACTGCTGTTGGAGCGCTCTATGACTGTGAGAGTTCGGAGCATAGGAAAAACTGAGTACAACTAATGAAGAAGGAGCTGAAAAATAGAAATCCCTTTTAGAAAACAAGGAAACATAGGAGGTAGATAAACCATATTGGTGCCCGCATAAGATTAACCAATTGAGCTCAACAAAAATCAGAAGTACACTGGCATTTTGTCCCCACCAAAGTAACCAATAAATGGTTCTACCAAAAAGTACACTGGCATCATCTAGAACTTCACAGGCCATAGATGATGGCTCAACTGTTGTTAGGACATCATGCCATCCATTGTTTGAGAAGACAATTGCGATGACAAAACCCTAATTGTTTCCTTTAGGTGCCCACCAAGACAACTTTAACAGGGCTTCAGAGGCAGTGGTTGCGCACGTGGTCCGCCGCATTGTCGCCGCAGAGCACCGCCCAGTAGAGGTGCACAATCTTTGCATCGAAGAACTGTTTTGGCACCCTGATTTCGTAGAAGTCCTGAGTGACGGGGTCCCAAATAGTGCACAAATGCTTACTCCACTGCTCACAGAGTAAGAGCCCATGGAGGTGGTCTTTGAGAACCCAGCCGTCAAAATGGTTGTCTTTTTAATAATTCCGCATGAAAGCAAATCTGGTTCAAAACCATCCTGTCTACGCTAGGTCTGAATGCGACTTTCAAAGGACCATGCTTGTAGCCGCAGGTAAGGCCGAGGAAGAGAGGATTACGGTGGTGGGTGTGGTTGGTGGATATGTGCCCTAGTGGCAAATAAATAAAGATGTTTCCCATTATCATATTTGTGTTTGTTCATAATAAGTCTTATGCCAGGCTATAACTGTATTAAGCAAAAAAAACATTAGTGCATGTATGGTATGTAAACAAAATCTCGTCCCTATTGATATAATCCATTGATTAATAAGATGATCATGATTTCCTGATCATGTGACAATGTAGTCATTAATAATGGAGTCCTATTGGTGAATATGATGGTCGCACACCCATAAAGTATTGGAATATGATCAGTCACAAAGTTCAGCATTGCCATACTATCATAAATTTTGTAACCTAATTCTTAGACCGTGAGGCTATATTTAACAAAATGCTTCTCTTATGTAGGTCATCTACCGGTGCACATCTACGCTTCGTTTGTGGTCGTCTGTAGAGCATGTGGAGCATCGCGACCTATTTACTAAGGTCTCTACACGGTTGGAAGATACGACGAATGATTTTTTTCCAATATGGATGGCAACATGATTTGCCGATTTGCCCTCGTTCGCCTTAAGCCCTTTTTAGTTTTTTCTCAAGTACTTGTTGAGAAGTTAAGTTACTTGAGTTTAATTTGTGTTTGTAACTTCTGGATTGGTACAGCTGTGTTTATCTCAAGTATGCAGAGGCCGGGTGTAATGCTTATATTTAACATAATAAAGCATTCATTATCGGGAAAAAAAATATGAAAAGATATGCAAATAATGTGCAGATGAAAATAAGAAGTAAGAAACAAATACCGCATGTGCAGAATTTTTTGTAACCATCTACAAAATACTTGGTTATTTGAAAAACAATATTCACAGTTATTATTATAACGTGCAAAAAATTTATACTGGTCAATAGTTCAGAAAATGGTGCAAGAATTCACTAGCCTAGAGAACAAGATAGCATATTAAATAGGTTTTAGTTCAGCAACATTAGAAAAGAGTAACCAGAGATGCTTACAATTAACATTATTCACGCCACCAGAATGTCTTAAAACATCCACAAATACTCATTCACATCACAAGAGTGGCTAGACCAAAGACCACTTTACCATATATTAGCAACAGTACAATACCCACTGATATACGATGACAGTGAATGCCGATGATACTTCTGTACATGGCAACATTTAGAGTCAGAACATTACAAGGGCAGTAGGGCACCACAAGAATAGTACTCCATCCTTCCAGGGCAGGAGTTCCGTCGCTCCAAGAACTGATGGTCCTCCTCTGAAGTTCTGATAAAGCAAGACATGAATTAGGATCTAGCTAACATGTGATACATTGTATTATGATGTATTCTGTTCATGAAATCAGATGGTATATTACAGAGTGGTTTTCCGGACCAAGAAATCATGTGTCCGCCATAAAAGTCGAGGACTCTAACCTGAGAACTGGACCATAAGACCATTTGATGAAACAATACAACATTTTTTTGTTGTTAATATAAGCATTTTAGGAGTTTGTCAGCAAAACTAGAGGCGATTTTTTTTTCTCATTTCCAAACCTATTCTTTATATCATTCGAGCTGGCAGGGGTTGTTTAAACAGTACATAATGCAACAAATAAGTGGAATTAGATGAAAATCCAATATGTTAACCAACTGAAAACAGCAAAGTAATCCCAAGTCCGATAAAGCATCAAATCACGATAGCAGTTAATTATACAACATACCTTGTATGCTGCCACACTAACTAGCGGTGGAAATGGCATAAACGATTAGGACATGTGCAAGCATGATAGCAAATCCAGTATTTCTGGAGATTTTGTATGAGACGTGCCCAGAGTTCACATGTTTCTTCCTTGTTGAGCTCACAACATTAACTGACCGAGAACCTGACAGACTCATATGTTGTTAAACGGTGGAAAAGATGACAGCACAAATGATTAGCGCAGTTCAATTGGCAGGAGGAAATTCGTGCTTACAATCATATTCCTTCCAGCCAAATAGCATGTTCTCTAAGTCGTGAACAACAATTTTATCCATAAGAACAATATCTGAGACAAAAGAAGCAAGTATTTAGCAGTAAATCCCAACTTTGAACAGGAATTAATTTGTCAATAGGGCTAATTCAGTAAATGCTACTAGATCTATATACCAGTATAAGAAGACCAAGAGGGGCAGATCTAAAACATCTCAGCTGTTAAACTTGGTTGACTATGGTTGAAATTGCTCCAATGTTGAGCACCAAACATGTTGAGCGCTCCCATAACCATCTCTGCTAACCGCTTCATCAACGCATCGTTCCTCCTACACAGAAGAAGTTGAAGACGTCGTTCACCACACTCCTGTGACGCGCCCCGCTCACACAATGCTGCCTCCGGGTCGTCACCGAAGGCCCCCGTGCCCACGCGTCACCGCCTCTGGATCATCTGCACACCCAAGTGCCTGCCTCTGATGTGCTCCAGCGTTAATCCCAGCCCCGCAACTGGTTCCTCCTTGGCAACCATTCGTCGTACACCCATCCACGCGTTGCTGCTACCACCTGCCCCCACTATCTTCGCGCTCTGCCAACTTTGGCCGCAAGGGATGTCTGTTTGGCTCAAGGCATGTGTGTGATGGATCATAGCTCCATGCCTCCATGCATGGACCGCACAGCAACAAGTCAACAAGAATCTTGTCACAAAGGTTCTTAATTATGAAGGGAGATTAACGTTTGTAAATTCAGTTCTGTCAGCGCTTTCCACTTTTTACATGTGCATGCTTAAGCTAAATAAGACAATTGTTAAAACCATAGATCGATGAAGAAGGCATTGTCTTTGGGCTAAGAAGGACAAGGAACGTCAAAACTCTTTGGCGGCGTGGCAGATGGTGTGCAAGCCTAAAGACAAAGGAGGTCTGGGCGTTATCAATCTAGAAATTCAAAATGATGATTTTCTTCTAAAACATCTTTTCAAAATTTTCAATCATGATGAAACGCCGTGGGTTCAGATGACATGGCAAGCCTATTATCAGAACATCTCGCCACAGTCTGCTGGCAAGGTTGGTTCGTTTTGGTGGCGGGACGTGTGCGGACGGATCACAAACTTCCGCAGTGTCATGAGCTGTACCATGGAGCTGGGAATACTGTTCTCTTTTGGAAGGGTCGATGGGGTGAAGAGCTTATGGCTGATAGTTTTGCTCGTCTCTACTCTTTCTCTTTGGACACTGATGTTGTTCTTCAGTCCATGCTTGCGTGTGAGGGAGTAGATCAGCTCGTTACACACTTTGCTACTCCCATGTCTGAGAAGGCATATGCTGAGTTAATCCAAGTGGATCAAGTGCTGTCAGATTTACGCCAGGAGTCTGTTCATCGTGCTGGTCAAGATAGATGCATTTTTTCTCCCTCGGTACATAGCTTTTCTTCAGCAATATATTATAAGTTCATTTTTGCTGGGATAAATGCATCGTCGCTATTTAAGAAGCTTTGGAAAAGAGTTTGCATACAGAAGGTTTTTGTGTGGCTATTTTTGGTTGATTGTCTAAACACCCGTGACATGATGGACATAAGGCAATGGAAGCTAGACTCAGGAGTTAACTGTGTAATGTGTAACAATGCACTGAGGGAAACGAGAGATCATCTATATTTTAATTGCACCTTTGCGCAAAGATGTTGGCACAAAATGAGCATCTCGTGGAATTCCAATCAGGGTGATGACAGGATGTTTGAAATGGCTAATCAAGGTTTTCAAGGGCCGAATTTTTTTGAGTGTGGCCACGTGTGCATTGTGGGGTATCTGGAAGCAAAGAAACGGTTGGATCTTTGAGGGGAAACATCCATCGCTGAAGTCTTGGAGGGCTGTTTTAAAAAAGGATCTTGGGCTTATTGTTCATAGAGTTAAACATGCGAATAAAGAAGCGTTGGTTGACTGGGTAGACCGTTTCTGATTGTCCCTTTTTTTCCTTCTTCTTTTGTCTTATTATGTATAGTAGCTGATCCCTCTCCTTTGGTTTTTCCCCTTTGTAAATTATCGTCTAACTCTGTACTTCCAAGTTTCTGATATAATGAAAACTATACCGTAGGGGCCTCCCCTACGGTTTCATGGTAAAAAAAAAAGTAGTTGTATATAATTCATTAGTTTCTTACATACAAACTGCACACAGCTTGTTCAATGTAATGCTTGTAGCTGACACTGAAAGTCGTTGTGAGGTAAAAGTTGAAGCTGGGTTCCAATTTTGACATATACTCCCTCCATTCCATATTAAATGACTCAATTTTGTCTACATTCACATGTACTGTACATGCGAATGTAGAGAAAATTAAGTAAATTAATTTGGAACGGAGGAAGTATTTATCAGCGGCAAGTAAGAGACTCCTAGGTCCCTGGTACACGCAGGTTGTGTTGCTAGGTAGGAAAAGACACTTGGGCAATTTGTGATCCAGTGTGCTCTGTTCCCATGGATGCACATGATTGTCCCAATTACTGTACTAAAGGTATGATTGATCTTATTGCCTCTGAATATGCAGTTGGAGAAGTGGCCTTGCTGATGCCGCTCACCCGAAGAACTTTGGGAAAGGTTAAGGGAGGGAGCACGGGGTGCCATCGGTCCCCTCCTTGTCCTGATTAAGCATTGTTAAGTTGCAGCGTGCCTGCCTCTGGGCTCAGGAGGAAAGTGTGCAGGGAGGCAAATGCCTTGTGAGCTGGAAGCCCATTTGTCGCCCAATCATCTTCGGTGGTCTCGGAGTTAAGGATCTGCACGCCCAGAGCATGGCCCAGAGCATGTGATGGGCTGATGGCCGTGGCAATCCTGGACGAGCCCTGAGAAGCATTGGCATGGGCTGCCACTGCCGGTTGATGGCTGTGGCTGTGCCCTCTTCAACGCTTCTGTCCACTTCCACCTTGGTGATGGTGAACAGATCAAATTCTGGGTTGACCGTTGGCTCAACGGCTGCTGCTGCTTCAAAGAAACCTTCTGGCGACGCAGGCCATGACCGACGACCGCTGGGTGCGGCATCTGAAGCGCGAGCTACCGCTAACAGTGATCAGGCAGGCGCTGCAGCTCTGGGAGCAGACCCGCCATGTGGGGTTCCAGGTCGGGGTTCCAGAAGCTGTGTCTTTGCATTGGACGGCATCAGGATCATACTCGGCGGCCTCGGCATATGCCATCCAGTTTGAGGGATCAACCCGCTCTTGCTTCAAGACGATAATCTGGATGAGTGATGCACCACTTCGCTGCCGCATGTTTGCCTGGACGGCGGTGCAAGGTCGTTGCCTGACTGCCGACGATTTGGCTAGGCGAGGTTGGCCGCATAATGAGAATTGTGCGCTGTGACTTTCCAGCCCTGAGACAGTGCCTCATATGCTGGCGAGCTGCCCTTTCACCTTGCAGCTGTGGTGCGAGATCTTACAGTTCGCTGACTTGCCGCCCTGCCTCCTCCCGACTGATGGAATTCGCCTATCCCAATTCCCAATGGCTGCTTGACACCCATCTGATGCTGCCCAAACTGAAGCGCAAGGCGCGGAACTCTCTTGTCCAGCTCATCTAGTAGTCTGCCTGGAAGGAGCACAATCCATGACCATCCAAGCTCATGCTGAAAACCTTTAGCATCTGAAGCACAAGATCATCCAGGAGGCCTGTGCCTGGCACAACGCGGGCAGAACGTATGCCATGGGCCTCCTGATGCAGCAACCAAGGGAGCCGGACTGAGCCCCCTTTTAGCTAGCCTGCTTGCTGGAATACCAGCTCGCTGTATTTTGTAATTAAGAACTTTTTTCCCTTTTCCTCTTAGTACTCTGTACTACTTTGATCAATGAAATGCAGCTCCGCCTGCCTTTTCGTCAAAAAATATTCAGTTGGACAAAGAGAGTAGAAGATGTCACTGTGCTTGGACAGAGATTTGTTATTTAGTGTTTTGATTTCAACTCATTTTGAAGAAGTCCACCTGGAAATCCATGCACTAATTTTGTTTGTGAATATATTGTATGATTGATACTGGATTAATACTAACTTTTCACTTTTCATAGTTTTTATTTTAAAAACTGACCTGTTACATGCTACTCCCTGTTTTTTACTTTGTACTAAAACGTTCTCAAAGTGATATATGTACAATAGATGCTCGTATTTGCTTCTCGTACCTTGAAAGTATTCCTATCATGATCCTTTAAGCATAGATGGTCATGGATTGTTCGTGATGGCACCAAAGAGATAATTGTATTGGTAGCAACTGAGTCCTGTTTTTTTCCTACCAGCTGTATTGTCTGTTGGTTGAAGACTGCAACTTTACTTTGTAGTAATTGATTTCTGTTGTAGACCAATAGATGTGACTATGACGAATGTAACCCAATTGAGCAATTTTCCAATTAGAGTTACATTACATAATTCTTCTTCCTTGCAGGTAAAATGTCTCCATTTTGCCTTGTATTAGATTTGGTGAAGTTGTCTACCAATGTTGATTCAAACAGGTAAGGCAGACCAAATTGGAGTAATTCTAATCAACCAAGGATGGGGCTGGAAACTGAAATTTCTAGCATTAATATTGTACTTGCTATTGGCCAGCATGGATTGTAAATGAAATAGTGATATTGAAACTTGTACCATGCATATCTTTTGTATTTTTAACATTTATAACATTGATCTATTAATTATTGGTATGTAAGGCTGGTTGCAATAACTTTGATGTCTGCTGTGGAGACAAGCACGGCAACACATGTAGAGAAAACAAATGAATAAAAGGTTGAGTGGAGAAATATTAGAATGCAAGATTGAAGAAAAATGATTGATATCTCTGGGGAGTTGGAGTAAGATAAATCGTTGAAATGGTAAAATAAAAGGTTCCAAAGTAAGTTTACGACATAAGATTACTTATGTTTACTATACTAGATGTCGTCCCACATTATTAGATATTGGGAAAGTCGATTATGTATGCATAGGCTGCAAAAATATACTTGGCATGTTTGGCACGATATGTTTCCGTGCATCCTAACATTGAAACTGTGCATGAGATGTCTTCAGGATGATATGTTTGAAGTTAGACGTGCATTGCATGTGCGTGATTACTAGTTTCATAGGTACCACTACCACTACCAGCTCCTTTGCTTCTTCTCCACTGACATCCCGACTCCTGTCCCTGTACCACCTATCTTGCTACCCTACTCGCCACCGCCTATCCTCTCACAGCTACTGCCTCCGCGCCATGAAAATGTTCCCCAAATCCATGGCTGCAGACATGGCTACATAATGCACTTACCTCCAAGGTCCAAGCAGGAACAAGAAGACAAAGAGGAGCTGTGGGTCGCTGCCGCCACCTAGCTGCCAGGTTGTCACGGCAGTACACGTACCACTGCCAAGACGCTACAGCAGTACAACTTTGTGCGGTCAGAACAAGAGAAGAGAGAGGCTGCACGTCGTCAGGGACCTGTTGTAGTGCAAGTAGTTGCCTACTCGCAGCCACCTAGCAGTTGGATCGGAGAGTTGTGCATAACTTCCTGGATGGGTCTGGTCACACGTTAGGGTTCGGGTTACCCTTTCTTGTGATGATAGCGAAGGGCATTTTGTTCTCTACAAACATACCGAAATAAATACATGTCTTATGAGCTCTATTCAAGTTTAAATGGTCATAATGGCATAGGATGATGTATCCAGTAGTGTCCTTATTACTAGTGTTGCTGAAGAGTTTAATTGACAGTTTGCATAGATCAAAGATGGATATAAGCTAATACATAATATTAAGAATTCATATGACTAACCTCCAAGTACAGTAATTTGTCTACCATAGTTCTTTTTCCATGCAATGCAGTAGACTGTTTGGTCCTCCTGTGAAGCATACAGTCATAACATGAATTTATAACAAGTCCAGAAACTGTTAACTAGATACGCAGGTTCGCTAAAGTCAATACTGGAAGGCTTTCTAACTTACAGAACGCAGATAATTTCTTGGCTTTAATATCATTGCAGCACCACCCACAAAGTGCAGTGCGACGGATGGAAATGATGAATCGGCACTGTCCCAAAACATGACGTGAGGTAATTTGACGTAGGACAAGACGATTAAGAGCTGCTAGATTATTTCCATAACAGCAAACATACCTGCTAGAACTAACAAAACATCTATCCTCATTCCTCAGCACTGGGCGTACAGATGGAGATACTGCAGCAGCTATCTACACATATGAAATATAATAGTTTAAGAATGGTACTAGGTCCCATACTTCTCATTTTAGCTAAGAAGAAGATTATTATAATGCTGATCTGACCGCATCAACAAAGGGATCAAAGGCCCCATCTGCAAGGTACGCCAATGCAGTTCCTGTATCCACAACAGTTTTTTGTACACTTGATGGTCTAAAAACTGAAGGGTCAATGGGAAGCTCTTGACCATTCACTGAAATGCTCTGCAGATTGAGTTCATAATAATTCCTGCATTGTATCTAATAAGTTAGGGCATGAATTTCGGCAATATTTTAGGAGTAGTAAACATGGTTGTTAAATAGTCCACTGAACTTGACTTAATCTTGGTGTCAGAACTTACATGCATATCGTCATTCTATATAAACTTAGTTAAATACAAGCAGCAATTATTGCTAAGAGATACAGCTAAATATTGAAGACAGACAGAGTATTTTCTAGAAAATTTTAGCTACCTCGTACTAGAATTTCGGGACAGTATATATTTCTTCCTATGGCCACGTAATACTTGATGCCGTGTTGCTTATGGATTATGCAGATATGTAGTAGAATTTCTGGACAGTGTATATATACGATCGAGAAACTTACTGTGAAGGTATCACTGGAGTGTATATAATCCCTGGCTCCAGAATTTCGCCAAAGACAAGGATGCCACCACCGCCTGACTTCATGCACAGAGTGAAAACACCAGATGATAACCCCAGGGAGTGTATCTGCGAACTGAATGATAATGGATATGGCGAAAATCCAAATATGCCATCGAATGACTCGGCTACCAGTTCACCCGACCGTAATGTGCCACATCTGATGCAAGAAAAAATTAGTAAGATCAAAGCATGAGCCAAAGAACCAATCCAGCTGAGGTGTTAATCTTGCATTTTAGTTATCTGAAAGAAAGAAGAAGCTCAATGGTCCAATGCATGCATAACAAATTACAGGCACATGATTTTGATATTGGGTAATCGAAGATGCAAATATAGACGTTCATCTGCTCAATGTAAGATACAGAGGATCACAGATGGTCCAATGTTAAAACATAAATACTCACAATCATGGTAAACATTACAATACAACTTTGCTCACCGCTCAAGTATTATAGGTTAGTATCTGCAGTGGCCCAAAAATGAAATCGTCAACAACTAATCAAATTTGCGATATCTTGTCTTGCACATTGCAAAAGAAAACTGGCCAATCAGATATTTGATTTGAACTCACGGGGGTCGCCGCGAGGTGACGAGCATCCAGGAACACGGTCGCCGTCTCGCTGAGAGGGGCGAGCGGAGCCCCTACCATATGGCTGCCCGCACAGGTCGTCACGAGGAGGAAGGCTTGCGCTTTGCCGGCTTGCCGCACGGCGCGCCGTCTGCCGCTAGCTACCATTATTTGGGATCTGCTATATGTTTTTTTTTAGAATATTATTTGGGATCTGCTACTGCTAAACGTCGTCTCGCCGGGAAGGCTTTCTTCTCCTTTTTTAACGAGGCCACAGCAGAGAGCACACAGGGTCGGGAAGGCTAGGGCTGGACCTCTGGGAGGCCTGGTTGGTGTTGGAATGTGGGTCGAAATGGACTTCCGTCTGGGCCGGTCTGTTTATTTTGGGCCATGATCTAGTGAGTTGTTCACAGTCACACGGAAGGAAATGCACTAGTGTAGGGCTAGGTGGAATATATCCTCCAAAAACGAAGGTGAGGTAAATATACCTAGTATTTTGCTAAAAAAGAATATACCTAGTATTTCCTCCTAAAAAAGGCTGCCGAACTAATAATGCATCTCATGCTCAGATATTTCAATGTACATTATATATATTTACTTATCCTGCCAAAACGATAATTTAGATGAATAACCCTTCAATTACGGTGGGCCGTAGCTTACCCAAACATGACAGGACCGGTAGTAGTAGATGATATCTCCCCAGCTCCCTTGAGAATTTCCAAGCGCACCAGGTCGAATAAGTAGTACCCAATTGCTGATGAAACCTCAGCCGATCCAGGGCCATATTGGAGAAGGAACTCACACAGGCGACTTGAATTGCTGCATTGAGCAAATTCGCTGTTACGGATCATGTCCTGGCACCTGCTATCAGAACATGCCAGTGGTGACATTGTCGATGATGACCTAGGGTCATAAGACGTCTGCTGGCTCTGAGCAACAAGCAGAGTAACATAGATTACTTTTTTTTTAATTAGGAAGAACATTTTCGTATGAGAGAAAAGAAATTAACCCACAGTGAGTCCGGGTGCGCCCGTTGTATTGCAGTCAATCCATGGCATGCTGCTGCCCGTGTCAATGAGCACACGGAATTCTTTGGGTGGAGTTCCGAGTTGCACACGGGTAAGATAGGGCCTGCAGAAATGTCAATTCAAATTCAAGTACAAAATAGTTGTGAAATCAAACATGATTGATGCGTTCAATTGATGATGTCCTGTGCAAAATTGCAGAGTTTGATACATATGGCTTATCCAATCAAATGTCACAAGCACGGACAAAAAGTCTAAGTATGCCATGGTTTGCTCTGGTTTTTTTGTGTGATGCACTCATGTCCCTTTGTTATTGAGCAAGTGTGAGATGTTACTGCTGGTTTCATGCACAGATCATGTGGTAGATAGTCTTTAGCAGATCAGATTCAGGGTTCATTGTTTATCTCATGCCTCAGGATCGTCGGTGCTTCATGTCTGATGCAACTAACCAATGTTTATTAACAACTTCTACTGTTATTGTGCTACACATCTGTAGCATAATAGTTGGCTTAATTCGAATCGCTTCACCTCTCTATGTTATTTCATCACCACTTTTGAATTCACAAATGACATTATTGTATTTATATTGCTATCACCGTCACGCATGACCTTCATCTCTTACACAATATGTTCCTCTGTGGCACATACAATCTTTTAGTCCTTGCAAAAACTAAAATCTTTTATACTAGTGTATTGTTTAACCAGGGGGAAATTCCCAAATATGGCCTCCCTGATTGAAGAGTAATTAATATGTAGAATTATAAATGCTTTGTTGTTGGTCCGATCATGGTCAGATTTGTTATGGTACTAGTCATCATTCATCACGCATATCTCAGAGCACATTTCTCCTCTTGAGACTGGATTACTGCATTTCAACTTTAGCTAAGTATGTAAGAAACTAGTCCAGTATAAGGTGATACGCCTTACCCGCCTATGATTTCCTGGTAGCTGTATCCCTCGCCAATGACAGGGAGTCGTGCAATTCCTTGATCCCGACCTTGCCTAGCCAGGTCCATCTTCACGAGATCCTCCATTGAAGCGTTTGTGAAGCGTCGCTCCAGCCTCAGAACAGCATAGTTCCCTTGTGCCCCGGTGACGGCGAGCACCGCCGCCAAGATGAGTAGCACCATTGCCGCGTTCGCCATCATTTGAAGTGTCCCTGTTCAAACAATTAAAGGGAGTTGAATACAGTGTTCCGTCAAGATGCCTCCCCATCCTGGCGTGGCATCGAACATGGCCTCGAGCTACTAAAACAGGGTCTGATATGGAGGGTTGGTAATGGCGAGAAGATCAACATATGGCGAGATAGGTGGTTGCCGAGAGATTTTAACATGATATCCAGAGTAGGCAGAACAAATACTAGAGTTCGCAGGGTTAAGCAATTGTTGTCTCCTGGTACCAACCAGTGGAATGAGGATTTGATAAGGGAGAAATGCTACCCCCAGGATGCAGATTGTATCCTAAAGATTAAGTTGCCATCTCATATCAGTGAGGATTTCCCAGCATGGCATTTTGAGCGCAATGGTATATTCTCTGTTAAAAGTGCCTATAAACTTCATTCGCAAAAAAAAAAGTGCCTATAAACTTGCTTATAATCTGAATTATGGTGTCAGGTGGTTCGCAGGCAGCAGTGATGCGCGGAACAATTCGAGAAGCATCTGGAAAAATGTGTGGCATGCCCCAGTCCCCACCAAAGTGCGTGTATTTGGGTGGCGTGCAGCACGAGATAACCTGGCGAATACAAGGAATAAATACAGAAGAACCCTGGAGACCAAAAGCACCTGTAAGGTGTGTGGTATGACTGAAGAAACTAGCTACCATGCCACGGTGGAATGTACTAAAGCTAAAGCCCTTAGAGACCAGATGCGCCAACACTGGGATCTCCCACCAGAATCAAGTTTCCAGTATACAGGAAGGGACTGGTTACTTGTCCTGCTTGATAGGTGCAACAAAATACAATCTGCATGTATCCTTCTTGTGCTTTGCAGGGCCTGGCACCTGAGGTGTAATGTGATCTATGATGATGGCAAGGAGACGATCTCTAATTCAGTTAACTTCCTGTTATCCTATGCTTCGACTCTTTGGGAACCAATTCAGGACAAGGCTGGTGAAAAAGGTAAATATGTTAGTTTGATGAACAATGCTAACTGTATTTATCTCTCAGATGTTAACAGGAATGTGAGCACGGAGAAGGCAATCTGGTCCCCCCCAGTAAAGGCTCAGCCAAAGTAAATGTTGACACAGTTTTTTTCTCCAATATCCAGGACTGCTGATATTGGTGTTGTGGCAAGAAATGACCAAGGGGTGGTGGTTGCAGCTCTCAGTGCTCCTATCAGCGCTTGTTACAATGTTGAGGAAGCTGAAGCTAGAGCTATTTTGGAAGGACTACAAATGGCCTCAGACCTGAAGATCAAGTGCGTGGCGCTGGAGTCGGACAGTACACTTGCTGTAGATGCTTCGAACGCCACGACTAGAAACCACTCCCAGTTCTGGAGCATCTATAAGGAAATTGGTTTGGCAAAGTCAGTTTTTTCTAGTTGTTCTATTTTGTATGCTAGGAGAAAGCTCAATTCTTTGGCACATGAGCTAGCCAAACGAGCTAGTGTTTTGGGTGTCTGTAGTCGATGGTTTGATCCGGTGCCGGAGGATATAGCTAGCTTGGCTAAACGGGATCTTGTAAACATTGTTTGTGTAATGTATGAGCTTTCCCCCTCAAAAAAAAAAGTAAAGGGAGTTGAAAGGTAACCGTAAGAATGGGCAACCAGTGCAATATGGAAAATTTGTAGCAACACAAATCGTTTTTTTGTTTGAACGGCTCTGAAAATTTTCCATTACTTTGAAAAACACGGGCGGGGCGAGTAGAGGTATTATGGTGCAGATCTTCAGAAGCGGAGCAGTTCACGTCGTTGAGCAGGAGCAGGGAAGCTCGGGAGATTAGCACGAGTTTAGACGTCGGAGGATGGGAGTTGAGGGGCGAGGTGGCGCCGAGGATCAGAGGCACAGTCATATCTTACCTTGGCACGAGCGGCACAGCCGGAGAGTCGGGAACAGCCGGAGAGTCAGGGGCGGGTGGCCGGGAGGAGTGGAGGACACCGCGTGGCTCTCACTGCAGTTCTCCACCTTGAAGGAAGTGCAAGGGAGGGGGGCTGGGTGAGAGCATGTGATCTTGTCAAAGGAAAGGGAAGACCAAGTTTATGGTTACCCTTTTCCTCCCACGCAAAAAATAGTAGATAACAACACAAGTAATTGCTCATAGCTTCGACAAAAGACAATTTTACACAAAGTAACACACATATAGTTTAACACTTTTCTGCTCAAAAAAATATATAGTTTAACACTTCTACAAACACGAAAGTCCACAAATGATACAAATGAGATGGGGAAGAAATGTGATTTGTTCTCGTTGCATGTCACCACACGGGGGCCTCGCTGAGATTTGTATTTCCAAAATGTTTCAACATTTTGTTTTTCTAGGATTTTCTTGTCGTGTTTGTTTCACCGGAATTGGCTCGCCCATTTCATTTTTATTTCCGCTTAGGATATTTTGTTTCCACTTCTTCTACCATATCCGTTTGAGCTTTTTTACTCATGTTTCATTTTTCTAAGTTTCGTGCATAATGCAGATGCCACGATACATACCATGGGGTCGGCCTTTTCACCGGCGAGATAAGTTGGCAGTGTCAATGGAGACCACCCCGCCCAAGATTATTCACCAGCATTTGGCATCCTACTATTCGGCATGGCAAGGATGTTTTGCCCGGCAAACACTACTGCCTCCTTGATGATGAGGCTTCATGTCCAACAGTGGCTCGATTAGGCTTCGTAGGTATTCATGGTGGTGGCGTTGTTGTGGAGAAGGTGCGGACATGGAGAAATGGCGATGGTGCGCTACATATTGAGACCGATGTATGCACCAAGAGGGTCATAAAGGGACCAGGGGTGATAGGTGGGTATGGCGGGTATTGATGTCGGTGGTCATTTAATGTGGTGACGCGTGAGGAAGCTGCAATGCTGGTCCCCGTCGCGTAGGGATATGTCAACGCCGATCTGGGAAATCGACCAGGTGGGCAGGTGGCATTAAACAACATTGGCATGCATTTGTGTCCTTGATTATCTAAGCCGGTCTCTAGAAGTCTTATGTGATAGCCTTGTACGGGTGTGTCAGGCGCTCCTAGTTGGCTCCAAGGTTGGGGGCGGACCTCCACGAGGGACGCGCCGCTATGGCCAATTTTGCGTCTAGCCTTTCATTGGGCTGGTGGGGGCTCTAGGAGCTTTCTTCCGATATAGATGTTCTTACTGCATCAAAAATTTGCATCACCAAAAATTATACTCCCTCCGTCCCATGAAACATGTTTTAAATTTATCATGAGAGGGAAGAAGTACGTGTTATATTCCACGGTGTACTCCTCAAGAAATTGAATACTCTGTAGCTGGTTCAAAACGATTAGCTTAATTAGTTGGTTTCTTGCTAACCGTAGCCAAGGGAATCTTAAAAATAAAATTCTTGAATTACATTTACTCTACTCACAGTTCTAACTCTAGATAATTTAATTATATATTTTCACTTTGTTCTCATAATTGTATTTTTAAAATAGTAAATTTAGAACGGAGGTAATATCAGATATTTAACCTTTTCCATGTGACAGGGCATGCAGGGGCGCATGTTACCATTAGTTGGACTTTCTCTGAACAGGCAACCTGAGAAAGTAGACGTATCCCAAAGAGGACAGCCCAATGTTGGAAAACAACAGCAAGTTTTCCATCAATTTCTTTGCCATTGAGTAGATGTGGTGTAAGGTCATCAGCCCATCACCATGACTACAGAGGAGGCCAAACCGAGGCTGTAGGCCCACAAAGCAGTTCCCACTTTCACTGAAAAAATTTAGCCACATCTTGCACTGAAAAAAGTTAGCCACATCCAACCTATCACATCGGTTCTTTTCCATACTACTTTTATTTATGCACACAAAACCCATACTGCGAATACTGCAGTTTTTTACATTATCGACAAAAATCATAGAAGTGTTTGGTAATTTTCTATGGGTAAGAAGTATTTGGCATTGTAATACTTCCAAAAAAAAATAATCGTTTCACAGAAGAGGTGGACAAACAGGTTAAAACAAACATGAGACTCGTCACCACAATTATCTCCACTACTATTACTATTAAAAAAGCGAGAGCGGCTCCCGTCTCTCTCCTTCAGCCGCCGGCCTCAATCCTAGCCGCCTCCAGTTCATCCTCCTCCATAGATTGGTTCCCCCTTCTCCGGTCGGCTTCGCCGGCGTCGGGAGGAGTGGGGAACCCGATCTATGCGTGGAGTTTCGAATAAAAGTATAGTTTTCATTAGATTATGTTAGGATTTTGGTAGCTGTCTTCTTGTTGGTTTCCCCTCAATGGAGATGGCATCGTCTGCAATAAGTGATCTTCGGCCTTTCGTTCGGCGACGAGATCTTCTTCTCGGCGTCAATGGTGGTGTTGAACAATCACAATTTTCTAGGTATGGGCCTTCGGATCTTGCTTCGCAGATCGATTTTGGATCTTTTGTCGTTGTTGCCGCGAGGAGGATTATCCTCGCAGTTTTTGTCCCGGCTACTACGTCCTCGACAATGGTGATTCATACTCTCGGCTCTCCATCGATGACGACAAAGCTAGTCGGTTATTATTCCCTGACATACTGGTGTTGGTACTCTTGCCGATGTTGTATGACTGCTTTAATGGTTGCGTGCGTGCACCAGTCTTGGCATTGCGGCTCAAAAAAATATGGGAGAACTTTCATCGGTATCTACAGGTCTATGGTTCATTATCTATCTTTGGCTGCCTTCAGAAGAGTACAAGATTGTGTTCTGGAAGAAGAAAGAAATTGAAGACCTCGAAAATTTGTTACTATCTTTTAGACTTCATTTTGTAATCGTTGGAGTCAGTTCATGTATCTCTACCATGTACTATTTGTTGCTATGAATATATGTGGTATTGATTGTCAAAAAAAAAAGCGAGAGCGGCAGATCCGAATGATCTAGACCATCTAATCACTAAAACTAGATTTAGATGTGCGCCTTGGCGCACGACCCCGTTGAGTTCGCACGGATTTGCGATTTGTAAAAAGAAAAAAATTAAGTAGGAAAATATTAATGTGTTTTTCAGGTTTTATTCAAAACAAAGTGGGGTAAATTAAATTAGGATAAAGCAAACAAATTCACGAACGGAATAGTAGTAGCACATGAGTGGCTCAGGGCCCCGGTAAACAATTACAAAACACTATATTAAGCATCTTTAGAAGTGAAATGAAAAACTATCATTGGTGAAACACTATGTAAATTTTCATAATACAATTCCTAAGCACACTTAGATTCTACTATTTTCAGGAATATAATACCCATTATGTACCTGTTGTTCCATCTTCTCTATTGGGAGTAGCTGATTTTGTCCCCCCTGGGCAGATGGCGGGGATGCATTCCTATATGATGCATCCTCAAGGTATTCCAAAACTTTAGCATCTCACCCAACTCCTGTGTTTCTCAGTTTGGTACTTTTCAGCCTATAGTCCAACAGAGATGACACTGCCCTAATCAATAGGAAATTTATTACCCGCGATGGTGACTGTGGCTAGGCTGTCCGCGCTCCACCGGCGGCGCCATCCCCGCGCTCGGCCATTTCTCGCGCCCCATCAGCGACGCCGCTCCTGCGCCCTATCGCCTTGGCGATGATCCCGTGAGACCCATATACAGACGTACGGAACGATCATATTTTTTTAGGCTTTACAAATAATTGTGAATGGGAGCTGAGAAACAATTCTCGCTTTTAATGTAAACTTGGGAAAGGGAAAAGTATAGAAGCAAAAGAAAAAAAATGAAAATAGATGTAAAAGATAAGTCTAGGGTTTGACACCGAAAGCCTAAAGCAGCTCCACCCCCGCGCCGAAAGCCTAAAGCAGCTCCACCCCCGCGCCGAAAGATAAGTCCCTCTTCAACTTTTGAGGATTTGAGCTAACAATTTGCCTCTCTGCCTGCCTCTCTCTCCCTCACTCCTTCCCCTTCTCCCTCTCTAATGACTTTCTTGTGTTTTTATATAACTCTTGTTTGTGCCAGCTATGTATTCATATGGTTCACATGCAATCAACCTTGTTTATCTTTCCTTTAATTCCCTTGTACATCTGCATGGTCTACCTATTCCTTGTCTATTTACAGAATTAAGCATGCTCATATAATGCAGTGTCGCTCCTAAAGTCTTGGCTCTATTTTGTGATTGGCTCTGCAATATATATATACAGTGGTAACCATTAGATTTGGCTTTTCATATGCAGCATCAGCTAGAGCTGTCCTATGCTGCCCTATTATGTCCTGTGCGGATGCTCCTGGGAACATATCGGTTAGCGGGAGGATGCTGGGAAGACATCGGTGTCGAGCAGCGGGAGGATGCTTTGGTTGAACCTGCAATGGCCAGCCAAGCACAATCTGAAGAATCATAGGTACACACTCTAGCTCTTTCTGATTCTTAAGTCATATGCTATTCAGACAACAACTATATAATGTACAGTACTTAGATTCTACAAAACTATATAATATTTTTCTGTTACATATGAACTTAGTCCTTCTCAACTAAATAACCAAACCTCATGAATAGATATGAGAGCAATGTGCTATAGCTTATTTAGGTCATTCCAGAGAAAAGGTACCCTCTGATCCATAATAAGTGTTGCGATTTTAGTTAAAATGTCCTCAACTTTGAACTAAACTTCCAACTCTTATTATGGATTGGAGCAAGTATTACAACAACAATGAAACAATTAATCTGAGCTTATATTTGTAAAAATCCTGCCATAGCAATCAAAGCAGAGCAGAGAAATCCTGGCCCTATAAATTCATAAGTTTGATCAATCTCAAAATACTTCATGTGAACCTCATCTATATCCCTGTTGTGTATCAACGCTCTACTGTTTTCACCGGCTCAGCATTGTAAACTTGGATGGTGAAAAATGTTTGCATCAAATATACAATATAGATATATGTTTAAGTACCTATATTTTCATTTAAAATCATTTTACTGCAGAAGCTCCCATTGAGAGTGAAACATACTACAGAAACAATTTTAAGCAGACCAACTACTAACCTCTTCATTGTCTCTAATAACTGTTGGGGAATTAGATAATCAATTC
The DNA here is from genome assembly GCA_030979885.1 of Lolium multiflorum. Taxonomy (NCBI): domain Eukaryota; kingdom Viridiplantae; phylum Streptophyta; class Magnoliopsida; order Poales; family Poaceae; genus Lolium; species Lolium multiflorum. The sequence continues at coordinate 187,966,166 of CM061749.1, forward strand.
TGATGATTCTTTGGTTGGATTTACGCCTACTGATGCCTGGTATTCACAAGTAAAGACACCCAAAACTATCGTTCATTCCATATATCATGCGCCAAGTGATTATTTTGGAACCTGTTAGAAGAGCAACAAACATGATTGAGTAAATCACATATTTGGATTCTGAAGCAAATTGAAATCTGAGACCCATTGTATAAAAAACGCACTGCTTAATTTCTCTAATCACAAAAATATAATTCAAATGGCACCAACGGCTGGAATTTTTGATATTCTAACAACATGCATGGAAGTAGATGATAACAAACAGAAGTTTCCAACTTTACATCAGTTTAATCAAACCAGTATGAATACGGGTGCACTTGTAGCTTATAATATGAATACAAAAGGGATCACAAGATGGTTAAGACACATCGCATGCACATAGAAGCAGAAAAATGAGAATTATGATTTGGCAAACATCATAGACTGATATCAGCAGATGAACTATTACTGAAAAAAGCTCAAATCAGGTGGAGATTTTGAATAGTCGAACTGGACATTACCATTTCCTGCACTCTATTTATTTTTTTAGAGGTGACCTAAAATAATTCTTGAGCCAAAAAAGTGTGTCAATTTCTTTTTTGAAATTCATGTAGTGTAACATGTAGCTAACATAAGCCTTATTTTACTAATACTTCATCAACCAAAAGGTTTTATTTGAATGGATAGCAACTCTGAATGAGCTGCACACAAGCAAAGGTAAAGGTTCTGAAGGTCAACAGCTTTGAAACATATTATCAAAGAAAATACCAAATAATGCTAAGAGATACAGTACCTGAGCTAATCCTCCGGGAATTGCTCTCTGCCACATGTGAACTGACCAAAGCACTCAACATAGGCCAAGGGTTGTGCCTTCAAACAAAAGATTCAAACAAAATAAACAAAAGAAGTAAATCATTAACATCAGATCCATTCAAAGATGCAGCGTATCATAATTCAGCTACCAGTATGGTACCTGTTTGTGCCGGCACCAGAACAGTGATGAGAACTGGAGCCCATTGATCCACTTCCCATTTGATGCTGACATATTTAGTGGTCTAAAAACCTGCTCACAAAACAATAGAGATGTTACACACATATACTACTGCCTAAAAACATGGTAAAAATATGTAAGATACTAATAAAAAAATTAGAGAACATATTATCCCTTAGTTCAAATAGAGTATCATTACAACCAAAACTGAATCTCACAAATCATTTTTTAGAAACCAAAACTGAATCTCACAAACCAAAACTGAAGCCCATATGTATTTTTAGAAACCTCTTGATATTCTTCAGTATCTCAATATCTTAAGATTAATCATTACAACCAAAATTGAATCTCACAAATCAAAATTAAAAAGAGTACATGACTGGAGTAATAGAAACTGAACAACCATATGCATTGGAACATAGGTGTTGATAATTATATATATACAGTATCAATAGGTCACTGGCATCGATCAGAGAGTTAGCACCATCTCCAACACCCATTAATAAATCCGAGACTTCCTTGGCAACTGATAAAGAAATACATAATATTTTAATCAATAGCTTCATCCTAAGCATGGCATTCCTCATTGAAAATTATCGTTTGCAGCTTATACTTAATTCCAGTTAACTAATTACATTTTACTAAAAAGACAAGCAAGCATTAACAGAGATATCAGGCTGCTCGTTCCATATGAATTAACTGAAAAAGTTACAAAAAAGTAATCTGGCTATACAACCCATATGTTGGGAAAACTCACCTGCACAGATATCTATCCAACTTCAATACAGCTTCAAGTTCAAAGCTTAGAGGTGAAATTCTAGATAACACATACATGTGAGTGTTAGTGCATTAAGTAAATCCACCAAGTTAAGAGCTCAATCTACGTCTTTCCTCGAGTCTGTTACCGGGCAAGCCACCGTTGTGATCTTCTTTCCCGAATCTATGTAGAAAGATGGGATCTTGAGAGAGAACCTGGGAGGAGAACCTAAACGATCTGAGCCTTCTAGTGACCATTTTCCTTCTCTGCAAACAAAAAAATGCTACTGATAAGCTTCATCATGAAACCATGTGCATCAAGCAGCACCCGAAATATTAAGCACTTCATGAACATAAATGAAGATACAGTCCAATCACTTGCGAAATTAACTAAACAAAATATGGCTCATTACTTCTTTAGAAAAACCCTCCCAGATTTAGAAAAGTAGAAGCCATAGTTGCATTTGACAGGACAATTAATGTAGCATATTGGGAAGGGAAACAGAAGGGAAAAAAAGTTATTAGTAGTAACGTTGTTTGAGCTATTCTCTCAAATTTAACTTCAACCTAACTTGCTTCACTGCTTGTGGTCACATTGAAGTATAGCATAGAGATGGGCCACCAAACAATGCTTTAGGTGTGGCGTGACTCCTAAAATTTCAAGGAAGAAGAATCAGCAAATTCTCAAGACAGCCAAGGTATAAGCCATGACGTTTTATTTGAAAATGTACCTTTGATGCGGCATTACAGACACCATATGATAGTTCTGTGAAAGCCCTCATCATTTATATATGCATCAGGTGGATAGCACCTAGCGGTTCTGAAATGCCTCGGCCACACATCCCAAATGGACCAATGCTATCGCATGACAAACCATTTTTATACAAGCCCTTGATTGCAAAAAACCTGGACAAATAAAATGTTTATAAAGGTACAAATACTAAAATATGTGTTAATTTAATTTAAAAGACAACTTAGATGGCTACATCTAATCCATTGTGAAAGCAAGACCCAACAAAGTGGGTTAACTGGGAACCTACTAAATTCCATGCCAAACATAAAACAATATATTTTAGCTCAACTCAGACCCTGCTAGTACCATGAAGAGTTAAAGGAGTCTGTTGCTTGTTCAGTAATTTTTACCCACATTTGACAATACAACTGTTTGCAATACAATGTAGATATATAAGTGATATGTAGGAAAGGCCTAACAGAGGCAGCAAAATACAGGGTACCAACAACTTCCAAGAAATTGCTCCGTGCTTACCATGTTATGATGAAAACCACATTAAAAACTTCTTGTTTATGATGAAAACCACTTGTAAAACTCCTCATTTTTCAGTCAGCTTTGTAAGTAACTGAACTGGGCCTTCAAAACTCATTAATTATCAGCCATCTCTATAAGTAACTGAACTGGAGGCCTTCCCTACACGAAAAAGATTTATGCTGGTACCGATGAGTAGTTGAACTAAATATACTATGCACATGTAACGCAGTACATACTGGCCACCAATACCAGTCAGCTCAACATCTTCCACCGATGAGCTGAACTGAATAAGCTCTAGACAAAATAATTGGGACCCAAACTTATGCGTACCTCACCTCAGATGGTCAGGGAGGGCTGCAGCGCTAGATGGACGATTATGGCTGGGTGACAACATCCATGATTTTCAATTCTATACGTAACCTGTGACGTGGAGATGGCCTGTGCAATTGGAAGAGAGTAGCAGAGAAAGGCAAAATAAAAAGTCAATGATATGTAAATAAAGTCTACATCTTAATAATAAGCACTCTAATCTTTGAAGCAAAACAATAATCGTGGTGCTGCTAGAGAAGGTACCTAGCAACTACCTTGTGCATCGATGACGGAGAGGATGAAGAGGCTAAGCCGGCAGGTGACCCAGTGACGTGCTGCAGCTTGAACCCGGAGCCTCATTCGTGGGTACCTGGGAATGGCGGCGGAGGATGAATGTAGGGTTAGGTTTCGCGGGGGCGAGGGGTGTAGGCATCGGAGCCCGTGCGCGCGAGCGCGGTATATGGCTTACCTGAGGGGCGCGACGGTGGCGGGAGGAGGAGGCGACGGAGGAGAGCACTGCGATGAGGAAGAGCAGCAGAAGGGCGAGGTCATTCAGGCCGTGGCCGCGTCCCATCTGGCGCTCACGGAGGTGTCCATGGGATGGGACGGCCAAGCAAAGACGCGGGCGAGGCAGGGGCGCCGGAGCTCCCTTGCAGCGACGGCCTTGGAGACCACCTCCCTCCTCCGTTGACGGGCAGTGGCTCACACGGCCGGCAAATCGACGGCGAGGGACAGCCGCACAACGTGGGAGAGCCGCTCCTGTCGATGGTTCGCCGCTCCAGCCGGCCGGCCGCGCGAAGGGTCGTGGCAGAGGGAGGAGGAAGGGGAGGCGGCGCGCGGTCTGGGGCGAAGAGGCAGGGGCGCGCGAGCGGAGACGAAGAGGAGGAGGCGAACCGAGCGTGCGGGGATTGGGGGAGTGCGGAGCGGAGGGGGAAGGGGAGAGGGAGCGACGGGATTGGAGCTCGCAGTCTGGGCCGAGCGGGCTTTTCAGGACCCGTGGATAAAAATTCGGGTCCGCGGGAGGGCCGCGCGCCCTGGCCAGAACGGACGGTGGAGAGCGCGCCACATCAGCGCATCGGACGGCCGCAAGTCCAGATCGCTGTGAGAGCCCCATGGGGGTGCAGCAATCATACCGTGAGACTAGCGGCTCATATTAACGCTAAAATAGTGTTAGACGCCATAATCGCACGTCTAATAAAATCAAACCGCTTTTTCGCTGATCAAACCTCCCGTCGCCCTGCTTCCTTGTCCGCGAACCAACACCACCACACCCGCGTCGTATTCCCCATGCCACACCACCACGATCCCCGCTGCCGCCGCCCTGCACGGAAGCCTGCTCGCAGCCGCCCTACCCGCCACTACGGCCCTGCACGCAAGGCGAGGTTTGCCCGGAGCCACCCTGCACGGGAGCACATCTGCGGAGCCGCGACGTCGACGAATCTCCATCGAGCACTGCAGGCCCTCCGCACACGGCGACGCACCGCCGCCGCGCCGACCTGCACACGCCGCCCCAACGCCTCCCGCGCACGCCGCGCCACACCGCCCCCCACAATCTCCCTGCTGGACGTGATTTAGTGAGATTTTGATTAAATCTGCAGTGTATGGTACTGTCGGCTTATCTTTATGTTTCTTCATGATTTACTTGCTCGGTCGTACTGCTCAGACATAGGAGACACATTGCCAATAGTCCGATAGTCGGCTGTATATGAATGAACAATGGCCTGAGCTTACAATCTGCAAGCTCGTGGTTTGCATTTCCCTTATGTATTTGCTTAATTTATTTGAATCACTGCAAGCTCATACATTTGTTTGCTTACTGCATCTGATACCTCGCCTGATGACCACCACCGATGTTGACTGTTGTTGCTCAGGGACTCTGCTCAGTACCCCATACCACCACGCTGAAGGTTTAAATATTACTTTCTGATCCACCATGTTACTGTTATGCAATGCATAATTAAGTTGAATCATCTCATTACAAATTGGTTTACCGTTCTTATTTTGCTAATATACTGAGAGTTCTTCCAAAATTAATTTTAATATGGTGTAAAACTTCCAGGTAAAAATTCCATTCTTTTTTTAGGGGATCCATTCCTATTTTATTAATAAACTTGTAACATAACTGAAGTAGATTTTTCTTTACATAAAATTATTTTGAACATGGCGTAACATATTGCAAGCATTATAAGACTCTACACTGTCTTCCTTGTTGTTCAAACACTTTTACCAGAAAATATCTAGACCTTAGAGAGACCAAGCATGCAAACCAAATTTCAACAAGCTCTACGGTAGTTCTCCACTAATAGATTTAAACTACATGATGCAAGAGCTTAAACATGATCTACTTGAGAGTTTAAAACAATTGCCAAGTATCAAATTATTCAAGACAATATGAAGCATTTTATGTTTTCAACCAAATAACAATAAGTATAAGTGCTGCGGCTTTCAGCTTTCGCCATAACATGAAAGATAAAACGAAGAACACAAGTGTTCAAATGAAAAAGCGGAGCGTGTCTCTCTCCAACACAAGGATTGCTAGGATCCGAATTTATTCAAACATAAGCAAAAATAAAAGCAAATAGACGCTCCAAGTAAAGCACATAAGATGTGACGGAATTAAAATATAGTTTCACTATAGGTGACCTGATATGTTTTGATGAAGAAGGGGATGCCTTGGGCATCCCCAAGCTTAGACGCTTGAGTCTTCTTGAAATATGCAGGGATGAACCACGGGGCATCCCCAAGCTTAGACTTTTCACTCTTCTTGATCATATTATATCATCCTCCTCTCTTGATCCTTGAAAACTTCCTCCACACCAAACTCAAAACAATCTTATTAGAGGGTTAGTGCATAATCAAAAATTCACATGTTCAGCAAGGACACAATCATTCCCAACACTTCTGGACATTACCCAAGGCTATTGAAATTTAATGGAGCAAAGAAATCCACTCAAACACAGTAAAAGAGGCAATGTGAAATAAAAGGCAGAATCTGTCAAAACAGAACAGTCCGTAAAAACGAATTTGTTCGAGGCACTTAACTTTCTCAGATCAGAAAACTCAAAACTAATGAAAGTTGCGTACATATCTGAGGATCACGCATGAATTGTTGCAGAATTTTTAGATTCTTCTACAGAGAGAAAAACGCAAATTCGTGACAGCTAAAAATCTGTTTCTGTGCAGAAATCCAAATCTAGCATCAACTTTCTATTAGAGACTTTACTTGGCACAACAATAGAAGAAAATAAAGATACAAACGTATTGCTACAGTAGTAACAAGCACCTTGACTCAAATTTAAAACAAAAATTGCAGAAATAAAGTAATGGGTTGTCTCCCATAAGAGCTTTTCTTTAACGCCTTTCAGCTAGGCGCAGAAAGTGAAAATCAAGTAACATCAAGAGAAGAAGCATCAACATCGTAATTTGTTCTAATAATAGAATCAAAAGGCATCTTCATTCTCTTTCTAGGGAAGTGTTCCATACATTTCTTAAGAGGGAATTGATACTTAATATTTCCTTCTTTCATATCAATAATAGCACCAATAGTTCGAAAAAAGGGTCTTCCCAAAACAATAGGACAAGATGCATTGCATTCAATATCCAAAACAACAAAATCAATGGGGGCAAGGTTATTGTTAACCGTAATGTGAACATTGTCAATTCTCCCCAAAGGTTTCTTTATAGAATTATCAGCAAGATTAACATCCAAATAACAATTTTCCAAAGGTGGCAAGTCAAGCATATCATAAAGTTTCTTAGGTATAACAGAAATACTTGGACCAAGATCACATAAAGCATTACAATCAAAATCATTGACCTTCATTTTAATGATGGGCTCCCAACCATCTTCCAACTTCCTAGGGATGGAAGCTTCAAGTTTTAATTTCTCTTCCCTAGCTTTAATAAGAGCATTTGTAATATGTTTTGTAAAGGCTAAGTTTATAGCACTAGCATTAGGACTTCTAGCAAGTTTTTGTAAGAACTTAATAACTTCAGAAATATGACAATTATCAAAATCAAAACCATTATGATCTAAATGGGACCATTGTCCCCAACACTCTGAAAAATTTCAGCACTATTATCACAAACAGTTTCAGCAGGCTTTGCACGCAGAAGTAGAAATATTGCCAACACCAATTATTTTACCATTGATAGTAGGAGGTTTTGCAACATGTGAAGCATCAACATTACTAGTGGTGGTAATAGTCCAAACTTTAGCTATATTATTCTCTTTAGCAAGTTTTTCTTCTCTTTCCCACCTAGCATGCAATTCAGCCATCATTCTAATATTGTCATTAATTCGAACTTGGATAGCATTTGTTTTAGCAAATGACTTAGTATGTTTAACTTCATTAGGCATAACTTTCAGTTTCAAAAGATCAATGTCAGCATCGTAAGTTTGCCTCAACATTCCCCCATCAAGAGCAAGACTATTAACCTTAGAAGCAAGAACATCAATTTTACCAAACTTTTCCTCAACAGATTTGTTAAAAGCAGTTTGTGTACTAATAAATTCTTTAAGTATGACTTCAAGATCAGAGGGTAAACTTATACTATTGTTGTAAGAATTACCATAAGAATTACCATAACCATTACCATTATTAGAAGGATATGGCCTATAATTGTTGTTACCAAAATTATTCCTATAAGCATTGTTGTTGAAATTATTATTTTTAATGAAATTCACATCAACATGCTCTTCTTGAGCAACCAATCAAGCTAAAGGAACATTATTAGGATCAACATGAGATCTACCATTAACAAGCATAGACATAATAACATCAATCTTATCACTCAAGGAAGAGGTTTCTTCAAATTTACCTTCTTACCTTGAGGAGTTCTTTCAGTGTGCCATTCAGAGTAGTTGATCATCATATCGTCAAGAAGCTTTGTTGCAGCACCCAAAGTGATGGACATAAAAGTACCTCTAGCAGCTGAATCCAATAGATTCCTTGAAGAAAAATTCAATCCTGCATAAAAGGTTTGGATGATCATCCAAGTAGTTAGTCCATGGGTAGGGCAATTCTTTACCAAAGATTTCATTCTCTTCCATGCTTGGGCAACATGTTCATTATCCAATTGCTTAAAATTCATAATGCTACTTCTCAAAGATATAATTTTAGCAGGAGGATAATATTTTCCAATGAAAGCATCTTTACATTTAGTCCATGAATCAATACTATTTTTAGGCAAAGATAGCAACCAATCTTTAGCTCTTCCTCTTAAGGAGAAAGGAAACAATTTCAGTTTTATAATATCCCCATCTATATCCTTATACTTTTGCATTTCACAAAGTTCAACAAAATTATTAAGATCGCAGCATCATCAGTACTAACACTAGAAAATTGCTCTCTCATAACATTAGTAAAGCAGGTTTAATTTCATAAAATTCTGCTGTAGTAGCAGGTGGAGCAATAGGAGTGCATATAAAATCATTATTATTTGTGCTAGTAAAGTCACACAACTTAGTGTTCTCAGGAGTACCCATTTTAGCAATAATAAAGCAAACCGAATTAAATAAAGTAAAACAAGTAACTAATTTTTTTGTGTTTTTGATATAAAGAAAGCAAACAAGACATAAAGTAAAATAAAGCAAGACAATAAACAAAGTAAAGAGATTGGGTGTGAGAGACTCCCCTTGCAGCGTGTCTTGATCTCTGATGTCTACGGGTGCTTCTATTCTTGTAGACAGTGTTGGGCCTCCAAGAGCAGAGGTTTGTAGAACAGCAGCAAGTTTTCCCTTAAGTGGATCACCCAAGGTTTATCGAACTCAGGGAGGAAGAGGTCAAAGATATCCCTCTCAAGCAACCCTGCAATCACGATACAAGAAGTCTCTTGTGTCCCCAACACACCTAATACACTTGTCGGATGTATAGGTGCACTAGTTCGAAGAGATGGTAAAACACAGGTGGTGTAGATGGTGGTAATATTGGAGAAAGTAAAGATGCAGTAAAACAGTAAACAAGCGGCGCCAGAAAATAGCTTGCTGGCGTGGAAAGCAATTCTTTGTGATGGAAACAAGGCCTAGGGATCATACTTTCACTAGTGGACACTCTCAACATTGATCGCATAATAAATAACTCTTTCTCATATGTACATATACTCTTGTTTGATAATGAACACCATTTGTTGCGTAGGATTACACGAACCCTCAATGCCGGAGTTAACAAGCTCCACAACATTCGATATTCATGTTTAAGTAACCTTAGAGCATAATAGATCATTGCAAAATAAACCAAGAACTAACATAGCGCACACACTGTCCACATTACACTATGAAGGAGGAGTAGATCACATCAATACTATCATAATGATAATTAACTCCAGAACCTACAAGAGATCATGATCATAGCCTACGACAAGAACCACACGGTGCACACACTAGTCACCTTTACACCATGCAGGAGGAATAGACTACTTTAATAACATCACATGAGTAGCACATAACTAGTAGCGATACAAAGCTCATCATATGGATCTCAATCATGTAAGCAGCTCATGAGATCATTGTATTGAAGTACATAGGAGAGAGATTAACCACATAGCTACGGTAGAGACCTCAGCCCCAGGGGAGAATTACTCCCTCCTCATCATGGGAGACAGCGATGGCGGTGAAGATGGAGGTGGTGTCGATGGAGATGGCTCGGGGCAATTCCGTCCGGCGGAGTGCCGGAACAGCTCTTGTCCCGAATTGGGTTTCGCGATGTGGCGGCACCCCTGGAGTCTTTCTGGAGTTTCGTCAATCGGTGTCGAAGTTTTAGGTCACGACGGCTTAAATAGGCGAAGAGTCGGAGTCGGAAGAGTCCCGGGGCCCACCCCATAGGGTGGGGTGACCACCCTCCGGCCGCGCCGGCCTATTGGGAGGAGGCCCAGGCCTCCCACTGGCTTGCCCTTCTGGCTCGTCTTCCGATGAAATAGAATTTCTGTAATTTTTCTGAATTTTTCCGAGCACTTTGGTTTTTGGGCCTTTTCCGCAATAAACAGACATAATAAACAGAAACTGGCACTGTGCCATCTTGTTAATAGGTTAGTCCAATAAATGCCATAATATGATATAAAGTGCAAGCAAACCATGTAGGTATTGTCATAAAACAAGCATGGAACATCACAAATTATAGATACGTTGGAGACGTATCAGCATCCCCAAGCTTAGTTCCTACTCGTCCTCGAGTAGGTAAACGATAAAAAGATAATTTCTGAAGTGACATGCTACCAACATAATCTTAATCATACTATTGTAAAGCATATGAGATGAATGCAGATTCGAAGCAATGATGAAGACAATGAGTAAGCAACTGAATCATATAGCAAAGACTTTTCATGAATAGTACTTTCAAGACAAGCATCAATAAGTCTTGCATAAGAGTTAACTCGTAAAGCAATAATTCAAAGTAGAGGTATTGAAGCAACACAAAGGAAGATTAAGTTTCAGCGGTTGCTTTCAACTTATAACATATATATCTCATGGATAGTGTCAATGTAAAGTAATATAACAAGTGCAATATGCAAGTATGTAGGAATCAATGCACGGTTCACACAAGTGTTTGCTTCTTGGGGTGGAGAGAAATAGGTGAACTGACTCAACATAAAAGTAAAAGAAAGGTCCTTCAAAGAGGAAAGCATCGATTGCTATATTTGTGCTAGAGCTTTTATTTTGAAAACATAAAGAGAGCATAAAAATAAAGTTTTGAGAGTGTTTGTTGTTGTCAACGAATGGTAGCGGGTACTCTAACCCCCTTGCCACCTTCAAGAGCGGCTCCCATTTTATTTTATTTTTGGGTGGCACTCCTTCCAACCTTTCTTTCACAAACCATGGCTAACCGAATCCTCGGGTGCCAGCCAACAATCTCATACCATGAAGGAGTGCCTTTTTATTTTAGTTTTATTATGATGACACTCCTCCCCACCTTTCTCAAGCCATGGCTAACCGAATCCTTCGGGTGCCGTCCAACAATCACATACCATGGAGGAGTGTCTATTTTTGTTAATTAATTTGGGACTGGGAATCCCATTGCCAGCTCTTTTTGCAAAATTATTGGATAAGCGGATGAAGCCACTAGTCCATTGGTGAAAGTTGCCCAACAAGATTGAAAGATAAACACCACATACTTCCTCATGAGCTATAAAACATTGACACAAATAAGAGGTAATAACTTTTGAATTGTTTAAAGATAGCACTCAAGCAATTTACTTTGGAATGGCGGAGAAATACCATGTAGTAGGTAGGTATGGTGGACACAAATGGCATAGTGGTTGTTTCAAGGATTTGGATGCATGAGAAGTATTCCCTCTCGATACAAGGCTTAGGCTAGCAAGGTTATTCGAAACAAACACAAGGATGAACCGGTGCAGCAAGACTCACATAAAAGACATATTGTAAACATTATAAGACTCTACACCGTCTTCCTTGTTGTTCAAACTCTTTACTAGAAATTATCTAGACCTTAGAGAGACCAATTATGCAAACCAAATTTTAGCAAGCTCTATGTATTTCTTCATTAATAGGTGCAAAGTATATGATGCAAGAGCTTAAACATGAGCACAACAATTGCCAAGTATCAAATTATTCAAGACATTCTACCAATTACTACATGTAGCATTTCCCGTTTCCAACCATATAACATTTAACGAAGCACCTTCGCCATGAACATTAAAAGCTAAGAACACATGTGTTCATACGAACCAGCGTGTCTCTCTCCCACACAAGCATTTATTCAAACAAAAACAGAAACAAAAACAAACAGACGCTCCAAGTAAAGTACATAAGATGTGACCGAATAAAAATATAGTTTCAAGAGAAGAAACCTGATAAATTGTCGATGAAGGGGATGCCTTGGGCATCCCCAAGCTTAGACGCTCGAGTCTTCTTGAAATATGCAGGGATGAACCCCGGGGCATCCCCAAGCTTAGACTTTTCACTCTTCTTGATCGTAGTATATCATCCTCCTCTCTTGACCCTTGAAAACTTCACACCAAACTCAAAACAAATCATTAGAGGGTTAGTGCATAATCAAAAAATCAAATGTTCAGAGGTGACACAATCATTCTTAACACTTCTGGACATTGCACAAAGCTTCTGAAAGTTAATGGAACAAAGAAACTCATTCAACTTAACAAAAGCGGCAATGCGAAATAAAAGGCAGAATCTGTCAAAAACAGAACAGTCCGTAAAGACGAACCTGAAAGCGGCACTTAACTTGCTCAAAAAAAAAAACTCAAAACTAATGAAAGTTGCGTACATATCTGAGGATCACACACGTAAATTTGCAGTTTTTTGATTTTTTACAGAGACTTCTGCTCAAATTCGTGTGAACAGACAAATCTGTTTCTGCGCAGCAATCAAATCTAGCATCAACTTTACCATAGAGACTTTACTTGGCACAAAAACATGATAAGGAGAGGTTGCTACAGTAGTAAACAACTTCCAAGACTCAACAAAATAAAAAGTGTTGTAGTAAAATAAACACATGGGTTATCTCCCAAGAAGTTCTTTCTTTATAGCCATTAAGATGGGCTCAGCAATTTCAATGATACTCTCGCAAGAATTAGAAGTTGAAGCAAAAGAGAGCATTAAGGGGCAAATTCAAAACACATTTAAGCCTAACCCACTTCCTATGAAAAGGAATCTTGTACACAAATAAATTCATGAAGAACAAAGTGGTAAGCATAGAAAAGCAACACAAGCGCAATTTCAAGATTCTCAACATAAAGAGGGGAAACTTAATATTATTAAGATGCATATAACCATGCTTCCCTCTCTCATAATAACTTTCAGTAGCATCATGAACAAATTCAACAATATAACTATCACATAAAACATTCTTGTCATGAGCCACATGCATAAAATTATTACTCTCCACATAAGCATAATCAATTTTATTAGTTGTAGTGGGAGCAAATTCAACAAAGTAGCTATCATTATTATTCTCATCAAGTGTAGGAGGCATAGTATAATCATAATAAAATTTACTCTCAATAGTAGGTGGCACCAAAAGACCACTATCATTGTAATCATCATAAATAGGAGGCAAAGTATCATCAAAGAAAATTTTCTCCTCAATGCTTGGGGGACTAAAAATATCATGCTCATCAAAACCAGCTTCCCCAAGCTTAGAATTTTCCATATCATTAACAACAATGGTGTTCAAAGCGTTCATACTAATATCATTGCTACCAGCAAAAAATTCCATAGGTTTTTTAATTTTCGCAGCAAACAATCCATGTCTTAACTCAGGAAATAGAATAAGAAGCTCATTGTTACTTTCCATTATGCCTAACTAGTGTAAACAAGAAACCAAAAGATGCAATTGCAGGATCTAAAGGAAATAGCTTCGAGTACTTACGGCGCAAAAATATTAGTAATTGATACGTCCAAAACGTATCTACTTTCCGAACACTTTTGCTATTGTTTTGCCTCTAATTTGTGTATTTTGGATACAACTAACACGGACTAACGCTGTTTTCAGCAGAATTGCTCAGTGTCTCGTTTTTGTGCAGAAATCCAACTTTCAGGAAAAACCTCGAAATTTATACAGAAGGCCCTATTTTTCCAGAAGACTCACGGAGACAGAAGGGCAAGCCAGGTGGGGGCACGAGGCCCCACACACTAGGCCGGTGCGGCCCAGGGGGGCCGCGCGGCCCTGTGTGGCCCTCGGCTGGCCCCGACGCCCTCCTTCGGACTACTATCGCCCTCGACCTAAACGCACGGAGAGAAGTCGAAGTCGCCAGAAACCCTCGGGAGAGCCTCCGCATCGCGAAACTCCGTCTCGGGAGCCCGAAGTCTCCGTTCTGGCACCGGGACGGGGAATTGGAGGAGATCATCACCGCCATCAGCCAACGCCTCTCCATCGACCAGCCATGTTTCCCCCATCCATGTGTGAGTAATTCCCCGCTGTAGGCTGAAGGGGATGGTAGGGATTGGATGAGATTGGTCATGTAATAGTCATAAGATTGTTAGGGCATAGTGCCTAGTATCCGTAGATGTCACTTTTATGATATTGTTGCAACTTGTTATGCTTAATGCTTGTCACTAGGGCCCGAGTGCCATGATCTCAGATCTGAACATGTTATTGATTCATGAAGATATTCGTTGTTTATGATCTTACACAAGTTGTATACACATGTTGCTGTCCGGAACCAATGGCCCCAAGTGTGAAATCGGGACAACCGGAGGAATGGTAGTGATGTGAGGATCACATGTGTTCACGGAGTGTTAATGCTTTGCTCAGGTACTCTATTAAAAGGAGTACCTTAATTTCCGGTAGTTTCCCTAGAGGCCGGCTGCCCCGGCTGGTAGGACAAAAGATGGTGTGCAAGTTTCTCATTGCGAGCACGTACGACTAAATATGGAACACATGCCTATTGATTGATTAGTACTTGGATACCATTTTATTATTATCTGCAAATGCCCTTGCTTTGATTGTTATATGAGTTTCTCTCATCCATGCAACGCCCGTTAATCCGTCCCTGTGCCTACAGTATTTTAATCTTTGTTTACTATAATCACTCTGCTGTCTTTATTTCATTGTTGCTGTTATTTCACTATTCCTACTGCTATAAAACTGTTGCTCTTGATAAACTCTTGCGAGCAAGTCTGTTTCCAGGTGCAGGTGAATTGACAACTCATTTGTTAAGGCTTACAAGTATTCTTTGTCTCCCCTTGTGTCGAATCAATAAATTGGGTAATACTTCCCTCGAAAGCTGTTGCGATCCCCTATACTTGTGGGTCATCAAGACTATTTTCTGGCGCCGTTGCCGGGGAGCATAGCTTTATTTGGAAGTTCACTTGGATTGATATTGTTCGCTGCAATTCTCCATCATGGGTAAACCTCGCGATACTAAGATCGACAAATTACCATCCACTACAAGAAAAGGTACAACTCTTAGTACCTCTGCTGCTCTTGATTCACCATCTGTGATAAGTAAACTTGTTTCACCACCACAAGCTTCAAATGCTGGGTCTTTGAATCTGAAAATTCCTCTCATAATTGTGATGATGCTTCTGCTGTGCTTGATAATGATGGTTCGTTAGGATCTTTTCTAGATGCTACAATTGCTAGGTCTAGGCAAACTGAAAATACTGAAACTCCTAATGAAAATGCTGCTACACCTGTTAATTCACCTGAGTCTGTTGAATATTCTAGTGATGATCTTGATGAAGATTATGTAGAGCTTGATGATGATTTTATTGAAAAATGCAATGCTACTACTGATGCAAGAAAAATTAAAAAGTTGCTTGCAGAACATCTGTTAGATATAAACTGTCTCCTGATCCTAAATTTGCCACATCTCCTATAAACATTAATGATAAAGATTATGATTTTTCTCTTGATCTATCTCATATAGCTATTGTTGAGAAAACACCCTTTTGTGGTACTGAAAAAGAAAGTGTTGTTGAACACATGATTGAGTTATCTACTCTGAGTAGCTTGTTTTCTGATGATGTTAAGATGCGTACTTATTTTGTCGCTAAATTTTTCCTTTCTCATTAAAGGATGATGCTAAAACTTGGTATAATAATTTGCCTCCTGGTTCTATTAAAAGTCCAAAGAATTGCTTGATGTTTTCTTTCGGAAATACTTTCTGCTAGTGCTCAACATATTGCTTTGCAGAGAATTTATAATTTTGACCAGGAAGATGGAGAGAAATTGCCTGAGGCTTGGGCGAGATTTTGTTCTCTTATTAGAGCTCGGCCTGATCATGATTTGGAAAAGCATGATTTACTTGATATATTTTATAGTGGACTAACCATTGAGTCTAGGGCATACTGGATAGTTGTGCTGGTTGTGTTTTCAGAACTCCAGACAGTGCTGAAGAATTATTGGCTAAAATAGGCCGGAATCATGATGATTGGTCTAGACCTGAACCAACCCCGACACCGATAGTGAATAAGAGAGGTATGATTAAATTAAATGATGAAGATATGAGGGAAGCCAAGAAGTCTCTTAAAGAGAAGGGTATTAAACCTGAAGATGTGAAGAATTTACCTCCTATAGAAGATTTATGTGAGATAACTCCCCCTTCATCCATGATTGAGGTACACTCTCTTCAACGCTTTACTCGGGAAGATATTCCGTATTCAAAACCTCCTGCTCAATGCTTAGATGAGTTTGATAATTATATTGTTAAAAGAAAACTTTAATATGAGAGTAGAGAATCATTTAATGGAAAATTCTCGAGCTATTAGTGAATTGCATGATATTGTGGAGAGAACCTCCAATGATGTTAAGATACTTGTTAAACATTTTCATATGGTTCAAACTCAAATTGATCAACTCACTAAAGTGCAAAATGACTTGTTGGGAAATAATTCTAAAGAAAAACATGCTTATGAAGTAACAACTAGAGGTGGTGTTTCTACCCAGGATCCTCTATATCCTGAAGGGCATCCCAAAAGAGTTGAACAAGATTCTCAACTAACTAAAACTAGTGCTCCATCTAAGAAAAAGAAAAAGAAACATAAGAATGTTGTAGAATCCTCTGAACCTGTTAATGATCCTAATAGTAATTCTATTTCTGATGCTGAAGCTGAAAGTGGTAATGAACATGATAAAGATAATGATAAGGATGATATTCCTGATAAAGAAGAGGTTGAAAAAGAACCTGAAAAGCATGCTAAAAATAAAAAGTACACTAAAGAAGATTTTATTGCTGAGAAACATGGTAATGAAAGAGAACCTTGGGTTCAAAAGCAAATGCCTTTTCCTGCTAAGAAACTAAAATCAAAGGAGGAGGAACATTATAATAAATTTTGTGATTGGATGAAACCTTTATTTTTGCAAATTCCTTTTGCTGATGCTATAAAATTGCCTCCTTATTCAAAGTATATGAAAGATATTGTCTCTAAAAAAGGAAAATTCCCAATGAGGAGATTTCCACTATGCTCGCTAATTACTCCTTCAGTGGTAAGATTCCAAAGAAGCTTGGAGACCCAGGTATACCGACTATTCCTTGTTCCATCAAGAATAATTATGTTAGAACTGCTCTATGTGATTTGGGAGCGGGAGTTAGTGTAATGCCTTTTTCTCTTTATAAGAGACTTGATTTAGATAAGTTAATACCAACTGATATATCTTTGCAAATGGCTGATAAATCTACCGCTATTCCTGTTGGTGTATGTGAAAATGTTCATGTTCAAGTTACTCAACATTGCTTGATATTAACTGATTTTGTTGTGTTGGAAATGCAGAAGATGATAATATGTCCATTATTCTTGGAAGACCCTTTCTTAATACTGCAGGGGCTGTTATTGATTGCAATAAAGGCATGGTTACTTTCAATGTTGATGATAAGGAACATACTGTCTATTTTCCCAAGAGGATTGATAAAGTATATGGAGTTACTACAATTTTTAATGTGAAAACTATCAAAGTGGGATCCAATGATTGTCCTATATATGAGCCTAAAGAAGAATATCAAACTCTTGTGATTAGATCCATATCAATTCAATATAAGGTAACATGATTGATTTGAGGTTTATTTCTTCTTATGTCATATAAAATTTATTTGGTAGCAAGACTTGATCAACCTTGTTAACAAGTATATTTTAATGCATAAGAGAGCTAAACAACATTTCTTTCTTTCTTTCTCCCTTCATTTATTTTACTTGCTGTAGCACATTTTGTTTTGCAGTCTGCTTTAGTTGTTTAAGATTTTGGAAATCATTTTCTGCGCATAATAATTAATTTAACACCCGAGAAATGTGCATTTTCGAAGTTCTCTAAAAATTACAAAATTATCTGGTAGTCCTATTTTTCGAAGAGGCACTGGGAGCACAGGGCTGACGGTGGGGCACCCCGGTGGCACCCCACGGCGCGGCCGCAAAGGGGGCGCGCCACCCTGGTGTGTGGGCCCCCCTTTGCCCCACTTCGGCATCTCTTCCTCCCACTCTCTTCTCTCTCCCAAAAACTCGCACCAAGTTCCTCTCACTCGCTTTCTCAAGAACTCGCGATTTCTCGATCTCCTTGCTCAGCCCAGATTTCTGTCTGAAATTTGGCACATTTGCTCCTTGGTATGTGACTCCTCTGATTGTCCAATTAGAATTTTGTTTGGTTGAGTATATCTTGAATATTTTGCTACTGTAGATAACATGTTTAGTGAGCTGGCATGCTTGTTCTAAGTGGTAGGAATTAGTTTTGATGCATGTGTAGTACTCTAGCAAGTTCCTATAGTAGTTCCCCTCAATTATATACCTTGAAATCAAATTTTATAATGGTTGTTGAAAATTTCAGAAAGAGGAAGATGAAGAAATTCAAATTTGGAGAATTGTTCAAGAAAGGAACAACCAGCACCGGTAGGCCCTCGAGGGCGTCCACTCAGATTAGGCGATCCTACAATGAGGATATCATCGCGCCTAGCTTCGCGCCCGAGGAGGACAATGGGGCTCCTAATGCTTCATCCTTCCCATGTTATGATTTTCTGACAAATGCAGGGATATTGGATGATTTCTTCACCCTTGTCAACAGGGCGGCTTAGCCACCTACGTGGGAGATGAAAGGGAGCAATACTACATGCTCACCAAAATTTTCGTTGAGAGCTTCAAGTTCCACAACACGCAATATGAGCCGACAGTTGCATTCAAGATCTATGGTAATCCTGTTACTATGGAATTGGAAGAATTTTGTCGTGCATTGGATATTGCCCCTGTAGGTACAGCAAGGAGGATTGATGACAACCCCCGGGACCTGTTGGAGCTCTATCGAGGGATCACCGAAGATGATTGCCGCACCATTCAGCGCGGCAAGATAAGAAATATTCAACTTCCCGCCATTAAATATTTTGCATATTACATTGCTACTAGTATTCTTGATAGGGAAAATACTAGTAATATCTCTAGCTATCATCTTGCTTTCTTGAATGCTGCACTTACTGGACAGACATCTTATCATCTTGGTTCTCTTATTGCTCGCCGCCTGTCTAGCAGGGGGCCTATTTTTGGAGGAACTATTGCACTGCGCATTTTAACACATTTAAGTCACTGATACGTCTCCAACGTATCGATAATTTCTTATGTTCCATGCCACTTTATTGATGATATCTACATGTTTTATACACATTATATGTCATTATTATGCGTTTTCCGGAACTAACCTATTGACGAGATGCCGAAAGGCAGTTGTTTGTTTTGCTATTTTGGTTTGAAATCCTAAGTAACGAAATATTCTCGGAATCGGACGAAATCACCGCCGAGGTTCCTATTTTTCCCGGAAGCTTCCAGAGCACGGAGAAGGATGAGAGGGGAGCCAGGGGGCCCCACACCACACCCGGCGCGGGGGCGGCCCCCTATGGTGTGGGCAGCCCGTGGCCTCACTCCCTCTCTTCGCTATTTAAGCCTCTCGACCTAAAAACAGACGGAGAGCCACGAGACCGAGAAAACCTTCAGAGCCGCCGCCATCGCGAAATCAAGATTCGGGGACAGAAGTCTGTTCCGGCACCTGCCGGACGGGGATTGCCGGAGTCATCTCCACCGCCATCTTCACCGCCATCGCTGCCTCCATGATGAGGAGGAGTAATTCACCCACGGGGCTGAGGGCTCTACCGTAGCTATGTGGTTAATCTCTCTCTCTGTACTCAATACAATGATCTCATGAGCTGCTTTACATGATTGAGATCCATATGATGAGCTTTGTATCGCTACTAGTTGTGTGCTACTCATGTGATGTTATTAAAGTAGTCTATTCCTCCTCCACGTGTGTGAAGGTGATTAGTGTGTGCACCGTGTGGTTCTTGTCGTAGGCTATGATCACGATCTCTTGAAGATTGTGGAGTTAATTATCATTATGATAGTATTGATGTGATCTATTCCTCCTTCATAGTGTAATATGGACAGCGTGTGCACTATGTTAGTTCTTGGTTTATCTTGCAAAGATCTATTATGCTCTAAGGTTACTTAAACATGAATATCGAATGTTGTGGAGCTTGTTAACTCCGGCATTGAGGGTTCGTGTAATCCTACACAACGAATGATGTTCATTATCAAACAAGAGTGTATGTAGCACATATGAGAAGAAGTATTTATTATGCGATAAATGTTGAGAGTGTCCACTAGTGAAAGTATGATCCCTAGGCCTTGTTTCCAATACTGCAAACACCGTTTACTTACTGTTCTGTTGCATGTTTACTCGCTGCCATATTTTATTCAGATTGCTATTACCACTCATATACATCCATATTACTTGTATTTCACTATCTCTTCGCCGAACTAGTACACCTATACACATGAAAAGTGTATTTGGTGTGTTGGGGACACAAGAGACTTCTTGCTTTGTGATTACAGGGTTGCTTGAGAGGGATATCTTTGACCTCTTCCTCCCTGAGTTCGATAAACCTTGGGTGATCCACTTAAGGGAAACTTGCTGCTGTTCTACAAACCTCTGCTCTTGGAGCCCAACACTCTCTACAAGAATAGAAGCACCGTAGACATCAAGCACTTTTCTAGCGCCGTTGGGGGAGGAAAGGTAAAAGGCACTCATACTCCGGTTCGGTAACAGTACTTTTGGCGCCATTGTGTGTGTACTCGAAGCTATTTCCTTTAGACTCTGCAATTACATCTTTTTGTTTCTTGTTTACACTAGTTAGGCATAATGGACAACAAAGAGCTTCTTATTCTATTTCTGATTTAAGACATGGATGGTTTGATGCGAAAATTAAAAAACCTATGGAACCTTATTTACATGATAGTAGCAATGTTATTAGTATGAATGCAATTACTGCTAATGCTATGAAGAAGTCTAAGCTTGGGGAAGCTAGTTTACATAAAAATAATCTTTTTAGCTCCTCCGCTTTGGAAGAATTATTTTGCTCTGATAATACTTTATCTCCCATATGCGATAACTCTAATGATGCTCTGATACTTTAAATCCATCTGCTGAAAGTATTCCGTATAAAATACCTATGGAAATTATTGAACGTGTTATGGATAACCGCTATGAAGGGGATGGAACTGTCCATCCTAGGAATCATTTACTGTTTTTGCATGAATTATGCGGGTTATTCAAGTGTGCGGGTATTTCAATGGATGAAGTTAGAAAGAAATTATTTGTTATATCGCTATCTGGTGAAGCGGCGCATTGGTATAAACTATTGAAGGAGGCGCTCTCTTGATTGGAAGGATATTGTGCCTCTATTTTATTCCAAGTTCTATCCTCCAAGTGAAATTCACAAAGATCGAAACCATATATATAATTTTTGGCCTCATGATGGAGAGAGTATTGCCCAAGCATGGGAGAGATTGAAGACTTTAATGCTCAAATGCCCCAATCATGAGCTTCCAGGTAATATCATCATTGATAATTTCTATGCAAGACTTTCTTTTCAAGATAAGACCTTGCTGGATACTACTTGTTCTGGATTTCACGAGCAATAAAGAAGAGTTTAAAAGGGACCTTCTTGATCGGATTAAGGAGAACGCTGAAGATTGGGAGAACGACAAAGGTAAAGAGTCAGGTATAAACTATGATTATGAATGCATTGAAACTTTTATGAATACTGATAAATTTCGAAATATGAGTGCTACTTATGGTCTTGACTCTCAAGTTGCTGCAAATCTTTATAAAGCTTTTGCTTCTCACATTGAATTGCCTAGGAAGAATTTTGATAAGTATCATGAACCTTTTAAAGACGCTTGCATGAAGAATGAAATTGTTGTTAATAATTGCAATAAGCGTGCTCAAACTCCTAAGAATGCTATTTCCTATAAGCATGTTAATTTTTGTGGAATACATAGACCTTGTGGAATTAATCAAATAGAAGATGAATATTGTATCCATCAGAGGAATGAAAAAACTAGAAAGTGGTCTAGAGCTCTAGATGATCTTGGAGAAAAAGTGTGTGCCCTCTATCCTTTTATTTGTGAACTTTGCCATAGAGTTGGTCATTTTAATTTTCAATGTTCCTCCAATGATAATTCAAACCCCATGAGTGCTGCAAATTTGTATTGTGATGATGAAATTACTCCTAATCAGCATGATGAACTTACCTTATTTTTGAAGTGTGAAGAGTTATCAAGAAAAATTTCTTTGTTAAATATTAACGATCTTGATATTGATGATGTCCTGCATGGTTGTCTTTCTTATTGCATTGATAATAGCCATACAAATACTTACATACAGAATATTTTAGAAGATGACACCTTGCCAAAATATGATAGGACCGCTGTGTGTTTTCAATTAATTAATGAAAAGGAGGGATCCTCCCAAGTTTCTTCTATTGTTTCTAAAAGAAAATCAGGTTATGCGGACAAGCCACCATTCAAGCCTCTTCCTCCTAAAGAAGGAACGAGGAGAAGGAGAAGAAGAAGAAGAAGGAAGAAGAAGAAGAAGAAGAAGAAGAAGAAGAAGAAGAAGAAGAAGGAGAATAAAAAGAAAGAGGTAACGGCGTATCCCCGCGTGAATGAGATAACGCTAGGTAACCGTAAGTATGTTGCTCCTAATGATTATTATGATAATGAATCTGAGTACGATGATCTTCCTATACCCTTTACCCATATTAGTGATCATGATTTGGATGAGCACGCTGCCTTTGATATTGAAAATCTCTTTGGTACTGATTATGAAATTAATGATGATAGCATTATTCATGTCCCCTTAAACGATGATATTGAAAGCTCTAAGCTTGGGGATGTTGTGCTTGAAGATCCTGTATTTGAGACATCTACTTTTAGTGAAAATGATGATATTACATATTCGGTTTAGATAATTGCTATAGAGATGTATATGACACATGTTACAATTATCCTTATGAAACTTGTCATAGTTATGATGGGCTTGCCAAAAACAATTCTTTTAATATGCAACTTGTTTACCATGTTCAAATTCTTGATAATAATCTTGCTCCAATTACTATTAATGAGAATAACTCTTCTTATGCCAAAATTAATGATACTTCTATGCATATGAACCATGATAAGAATGTTTTAAGTGACGGGTATATTGTGGATTTCATCAATGATGCTACTGAAAGTTATTATGAGAGAGGGAAATATGGTTATATGCATCTTAATAATATTAAGTTTCCCCTCTTTATGTTGAGAATCTTTAAGTTACTCGTGTTTTATCCTCTTATGCTTGCCACTTTGCTCTTCATGAATTCATTTGTGTATAAGATTCTTTTTCATAGGAAGCATGTTAGGCTCAAATGTGTTTTGAATTGCCTCTTGAAGCTCTCTTTTGCTTCAAATACTATTTCTTACGGGTGCATCACCAAAATTGAGCCCATCTTAATGGCTATAAAGAAAGAACTTCTTGGGAGATAACCCATGTGTTATTTTGCTACAGTACTTTATTTTATATTTGTGTCTTGGAAGTTGTTTACTACTGTAGCAACCTCTCCTTATCATGTTTTTGTGCCAAGTAAAGTTTCTATGTCAAAGTTGATGTTATATTTGGGATCGCTGAAACAGCATTGCTGACTGTCACGAATCTGGGCACAGTTTTCTGTAGAAAATTCGAAAAATCTGCCAATTTACGAGCATGATCCTCAGATATGTACAACTTTCATTAGTTTTGAGTTTTTCCATTTGAGCAAGTCTGGTGCCAGCTTTAAATTCGTCTTTACGGACTGTTCTGTTTTTGACAGATTCTGCCTTTTATTTCGCATTGCCTCTTTTGCTATATTGGATTCATTTCTTTGATCCATTAATGTCCAGTAGCTTTATGCAATGTCCAGAAGTGAAAAGAATGTTTGTGTCACCTCTGAACATGTGAATTTTTGATTATGCACTAACCCTCTAATGAGTTTGCTTGAAGTTTGGTGTGAAGGAAGTTTTCAAGGGTCAATAGAAGAGGGTGATATAATCTGATCGAGAAGAGTGAAAGGTCTAAGCTTGGGGATGCCCCGATGGTTCATCCTGCATATTTTAAGAAGACTCAAGCATCTAAGCTTGGGGATGCCCAAGGCATCCCTTCTTCATTGACAACTTATCAGGTTTCTTCTAGTGAAACTATATTTTTATTCGGTCACATCTTATGTGCTTTACTTGGAGCGTCTGTATGTTTTTGTTTTTGTTTGAATAAATGATTGTTTGGGAGAGAGACACGCTGGTTCGTATGAACACATGTGTTCTTAGCTTTTAACTTTCATGGCGAAGGTTGAAACTGCTTCGTTAATTGTTATATGGTTGGAAACGGGAAATGCTACATGTAGTAATTGGTATAATGTCTTGAATAATGTGATACTTGGCAATTGTTGTGCTCATATAGATCTTGTTTAAGCTCTTGCATCATGTACCTAGTACCCATTAATGAATAACTACATAGAGCTTGTTAAAATTTGGTTTGCATGATTGGTCTCTCTAAGTCTAGATATTTTCTGGTTGAGGTGTTTGAACAACAAGGAGACAATGTAAAGTCTTATAATGCTTACAATATGTTTATATGTGGGTCTTGCTGCACCATTTTATACTTGAGTTTGCTTCAAATAACCTTGCTAGCCTAAACCTTGTATCGAGAGGGATACTTCTCATGCATCCAAATACTTGAGCCAATATTCATGCCATTTGTGTCCACCATACCTACCTACTACATGGTATTTCTCGCCATTCCAAAGTAAATTGCTTGAGTGCTACCTTTAAACAATTCAAAAGTTATTACCTCTATTTGTGTCAATGTTTTATAGCTCATGAGAAGTATGTGGTGTCTATCTTTCAATCTTGTTGGCAACTTTCACCAATGGACTAGTGGCTTCATCCGCTT
Source organism: Lolium multiflorum (assembly GCA_030979885.1). Classification (NCBI taxonomy): domain Eukaryota; kingdom Viridiplantae; phylum Streptophyta; class Magnoliopsida; order Poales; family Poaceae; genus Lolium; species Lolium multiflorum. The sequence continues at coordinate 187,991,196 of CM061749.1, forward strand.
ATCCAATAATTTTGCAAAAAGAGCAATGGGATTCCCAGTCCCAAATTAATTAACAAAAATAGACACTCCTCCATGGTATGTGATTGTTGGACGGCACCCGAAGGATTCGGTTAGCCATGGCTTGAGAAAGCAAAGGTGGGGAGGAGTGTCATCATAATAAAACTAAAATTAAAAGGCACTCCTTCGTGGTATGAGATTGTTGGCAGGCACCCGAGGATTCGGTTAGCCATGGTTTGTGAAAGAAAGGTTGGAAGGAGTGCCACCCAAAAATAAAATAAAATGGGAGCCGCTCTTTGAAGGTTTGTTTGGCAAGGGGGTTAGAGTGCCCGCTACCATTCGTTGACAACAACAAACGCCTCTCAAAACTTTATTTCTCTCTATATGTTTTCAAAATCAAAGCTCTAGCACAAATATAGCAATCGATGCTTTCCTCTTTGAAGGACCATTCTTTTACCTTATTGTTGAGTCAGTTTACCTATTCTTTCTATCTTAGAAGCAAACACTTGTGTAAATTGTGTGCATTGATTCTTACATGTTTACCTATTGCACTTGTTATATTACTTTGTGTTGACAATTATCCACGAGATATACATGTTAAAGTTGAAAGCAACCGCTGAAACTTATATCTTCCTTGTGTTGTTTCAAAGCTTTCTACTAAGAATTTATTGCTTATGAGTTAACTCTTATGCAAGACTTATTGATGCTTGTCTTGAAAGTATTATTCATGAAAAGTCTTTGTTATATGATTCATTTGTTTACTCATTATCTTCATCATTGCTTCGAATCTCTGCATTCATCTCATGTGCTTTACAATAGTATGATCAAGGTTATGATGGCATGTCACTTCAGAAATTATCTTTGTTATCGTTTTACCTGCTCGGGACGAGCAGAACTAACTTGGGACGTCTCCAACGTATCGATAATTTCTTATGTTCCATGCCACTTTATTGATGATATCTACATGTTTTATACACATTATATGTCATTATTATGCGTTTTCCGGAACTAACCTATTGACGAGATGCCGAAAGGCAGTTCTTTTCTGCTGTTTTGGTTTAGAAATCAGTAACGAAATATTCTCGGAATCGGACGAAATCACCGCCCGGGTTCCTATTTTCCTAAGCTTCAGAGCAGGAGAAGGATGAGGGAGAGAGCCGGGGCCCACACACCCGGCGCGGCCGGGGGCGCCCCTATGGTGTGGGCAGCCCGTGGCCCCTCCGACTCCCTCTCTTCGCCTATTTAAGCCTCTCGACCTAAAAACACCGACGGAGAGCCACGAGACCCGAAACCTTCCGAGCCGCCGCCATCGCGAAATCAAGATTCTGGGGACAGAAGTCTCTCGGCACCCTGCGGACGGGGAATTGCCCCGAGTCATCTCCACCGCCATCTTCACCGCCAGCTGCCTCCATGATGAGGAGGGAGTAATTCACCCCCGGGCTGAGGGCTCTACCGTAGCTATGTGGTTAATCTCTCTCTCTGTACTCCAATACAATGATCTCATGAGCTGCTTTACATGATTGAGATCCATATGATGAGCTTTGTATCGCTACTAGTTGTGTGCTACTCATGTGATGTTATTAAAGTAGTCTATTCCTCCTCCACGTGTGTAAAGGTGATTAGTGTGTGCACCGTGTGGTTCTTGTCGTAGGCTATGATCACGATCTCTTGAAGATTGTGGAGTTAATTATCATTATGATAGTATTGATGTGATCTATTCCTCCTTCATAGTGTAATATGGACAGCGTGTGCACTATGTTAGTTCTTGGTTTATCTTGCAAAGATCTATTATACTCTAAGGTTACTTAAACATGAATATCGAATGTTGTGGAGCTTGTTAACTCCGGCATTGAGGGTTCGTGTAATCCTACACAACGAATGATGTTCATTATCAAACAAGAGTGTATGTAGCACATATGAGAAGAAGTATTTATTATGCGATAAATGTTGAGAGTGTCCACTAGTGAAAGTATGATCCCTAGGCCTTGTTTCCAATACTGCAAACACCGTTTACTTACTGTTCTGTTGCATGTTTACTCGCTGCCATATTTTATTCAGATTGCTATTACCACTCATATACATCCATATTACTTGTATTTCACTATCTCTTCGCCGAACTAGTACACCTATACACCTGACAAGTGTATTTGGTGTGTTGGGGACACAAGAGACTTCTTGCTTTGTGATTACAGGGTTGCTTGAGAGGGATATCTTTGACCTCTTCCTCCCTGAGTTCGATAAACCTTGGGTGATCCACTTAAGGGAAACTTGCTGCTGTTCTACAAACCTCTGCTCTTGGAGGCCCAACACTGTCTACAAGAATAGAAGCACCCGTAGACATCAGACACCCTCTTGATTCTAATGATATGCCATTAACCCTAGGAGACTTGATATTGCTGCTATGAAGAGTCATCATTTTGTTACTACTGAATCCACTATAGATAATATGGTCTATAGAATGTTGTTTGCTGACGGGGATGAGAAGGAAATCCCTCTTCCCCAGCCAGGTTTGTTCATATTGACAGGCAATCATGGTCGCTCACTAAGGAGGAGGTGGAGGAACATATGAAGATACAAGACTTCCACCAGCAGCATGACTCCGAGGATGCCGAGCCCTCCTACGACTGCACCGTCACATACCCCGATGCTTCCTCCAGCACATACAGGAACCGGGTCGTTCTTCGTCGTACTACGGAGACACCACTTCATGGGGACCGTGGGAATGAACTCCACTTAGGCCAAAAGCCTAAGCTTGGGGAGGTATACCGGCATCACTCATTCTTTGCATATTATGGTTGCTGGATACTTATACATACTTGTTTAGTTTCTTAGAGTGGTTTTCTAATGAGAGGGAGATGATATTTGGGGAAGTGCTGTCCAAAAACAGATTCTGGGCTGTTACCAAAAAAATTCTTACGCACAGCCAGAACGTTATTTTGAGTTGCCAATTTTTGAGCACGTGTCCCAGGTTGTTATCTAACTTTCATTAGTTGAACACTTTTTGAGCTGAGCAATGGAAGATTTTTGTTAATTTCGATTTCTGTACTGCTGTCAGGATTTGGCAGATTTCTGTCATCCTGCTGTGTTTCTGTTAGTTTGCATTCTTTTGTTTTCGCTTTGTTTCTTTCCTAAAACACAAAAAGACCAAAAATATTTCTGTTGTTTCTCTTCACCATTTGTTTATTTGGTTCTTTGCTCTTAGTTTACTTTATTTGCTATCGTTGGTTTGCTATGAGAAAACCCAAAAAGATTTTGCTTTGTTTTCTTGTTTCTTTTGTTCTTGTTTCCAATTCGAAAACACCAAAAATATTTGCTGTTCTTCTTTGGTTTGTAAAGTTCATCATGAGTTCAATGGTCTTCGGTGGCTGGAGCGTGGTTTTCATTTCATATTATCCAAGCTACACAAGTGAAAGGCAATAATGACGATCTACAACAATTGGATTGTGGTGAGAGGCTGGTATGAACTCTATTTGTTTTCATTTTTGTACATATACTCATCCATATGAGCATGCTTAGTTGGTTCATGTGAGGTATATGTTATTTGAGAAAGTCTAGTAGTTCATGATCTCTCATGTTTAGCTCCAATTTATTAATATGAGTAGCATGTCATGGATGTTCGCTTGCATTGTTTTATTCATAAGTAAGTATGGCATTGTGGTATCCTCCTCTGAATAATTCATTTATATAGACTTGGCACATGCTCACGCATGCATATGACTGAACAAAAAAGTCAATTAAGCCTCGATGATTTATATTGCTTCAGAGTTCTTGCATCACTTTTATGCCTCCGTTAATTTATTTTGCCGCAAGCATGATTATGACAGTTACTGCTTGATGGCGTGTAACTCACACGTTCGTTGGGAACCCCAAGAGGAAGGTATGATGCGCACAGTAGCAAGTTTTCCCTCAGAAAGAAACCAAGGTTTAATCGAACCAGTAGGAGCCAAGAAGCACGTTGAAGGTTGATGGTGGCGAAATGTGATGCGGCGCAACACGGGATTCGAGCCAACGTGGAATCTGCACAACAAAACCAAAGTACTTTGCCCCAACGAAACAGTGAGGTTGTCAATCTCACCGGCTTGCTGTAACAAAGGATTAAACGTATCGAGTGGACGATGTTTGCAAAGAAAATAGTAAAACACAATTGCAGTAGATTGTATGCTATGTAAAGAATAGGACCGGGGTCCACAGGTTCACTAGAGGTGTCTCTCCCATAAGATAAAAGCATGTTGGGTGAACAAATTACGGTCGGGCAATTGACAAATAGAGAAAGGCATAACAATGCATAAACATGATATGATAAATATAGCGAGATTTAATTGGGCATTACGACAAAGTACATAGACCGCCATCAGCGCATCTATGCCTAAAAGTCCACCTTGGGTTATCATCCGAACCCCATTCAGTATTAAGTTGCTAAGTAACGGACAATTGCATTAAGTATGGTGCGTAATGTAATCGACAACTACATCCTTAGACATAGAATCAATGTTTTATCCCTAGTGGCAACAGCACATCCACAACCTTAGAACTTTCGCTGTCCCAGATTCAATGGAGGCATGAACCCACTATCGAGCATAAATACTCCCTCTTGGAGTTAAGAGTACAAACTTGGCCAGAGCCTCTACTAATAACGGAGAGCATGCAAGATCATAAACAACACATAAACAATAGATTGATAATCACCATAACATAGTATTCTCTATCCATCGGATCCCAACAAACACAACATATAGAATTACATATAGATGATCTTGATCATGTTAGGCAGCTCACAAGATCCAACAATGAAGCACAACAAGGAGACGACCATCTAGCTACTGCTATGGACCCATAGTCCGGGGGTGAACTACTCACTCATCACTCCGGAGCGATCATGGCGATGAAGAGTCCTCCCGGAGATGAATCCCCTCTCCGGCGGTGCGGAGGCGATCTCTGAATCCCGAGATGGGATTCGCGGCGACGGCGTCTCTGGAAGGTTTTCCGTATCGTGGCTCTCGATGCTTGGGGTTTGCGACGGAGACTTTAAGTAGGCGGAAGGCCACACGAGGTGCCCGGGGGTAGGGGCGCGGCGGGGCTTGGCGCGGCCGCCTGCCCTGTTTCGTGGCCAACGTCTTCGGAAGACGCAAAAGGTCCTGGAAATAGGACATTGAGAGAAGTTCCTTGAACGAAATACCTCAAGAAACGTAGTGACTACCATCTTGTTAACTTGTTAATAGGTTCCGGAAAATGCGCATATATGCATATAATGTGCATAAAACATGTAGGTATCATCAATAAAGTAGCATGGAACATAGAAATTATCGATACGTTGGAGACGTATCAGCATCTGAAAGCTTAGTTCTGCTCGTCCGAGCAGGTAAAACGATAACAAAGATAATTTTCGAAGTGACATGCCATCATAATCTTGATCATACTATTTGTAAACATATGTAATGAATGCAGCGATCAAAACAAAGGTAATGACATGAGTAAACAAGCTGAATCATAAAGCAAAGACTTTTCATGAATAGTACTTTCAAGACAAGCATCAATAAGTCTTGCATAAGAGTTAACTCATAAAGCAATAAATCAAAGTAAAGGTGTTGAAGCAACACAAGGAAGATTAAGTTTCAGCGGTTGCTTTCAACTTATAACATGTATATCTCATGGATATTGTCAACATAAAGTAGTATAACAAGTGCAATATGCAAGTATGTAGGAATCAATGCAGGTTCACACAAGTGTTTGCTTCTTAAGGTGGAAGGAGATAGGTAAGCTGACTCAACAATAAAAGTAAAGAAAGGTCCTTCAAGAGGAAAGCATCGATACTGTATTTGTGCTAGAGCTTTTATTTTAAAAAACAATTTTGTCAACGGTAGTAATAAAGCATATGAGTTATGAAAATTATATCTTACAAGTTGCAAGCCTCATGCATAGTATACTAATAGTGTCCGCACCTCGTCCTACTTAGCTTGGACTACCGGATCTTTGCATGCCATGTTTCAACCAAGTGTCAAAAGGTACCTCCATCTTACAAAGGTCTAAGGAGAAAGCTCGCATTTTGGATTTCTGCTTTTGATTATTCTCAACTTAGACATCCACCGGGACAACATGGACAACAGATAATGGACTCCTCTTAAATGCATAAGCATGTAGCAATGATTATTATTCTCATAGGAGATTGAGGATATATGTCCAAAGCTGAAACTTCAACCATGATTCATGGCTTTAGTTAGCGGCCCAATGTTCTTCTCTAACAATTTTGCATGCTCCAACCACTAAAATGATAGATCCTTCAGACAAGACGGACATGCATAGCAACTCACATGATATTCAACAATAGTTGATGGCGTTCCCCGAAACATGGTTATCGCACAACAAGCAACTTAATAAAATATAAAGTGCATAGTACATATTCAATACTACGATAGTTTTTAAGGCTATTTTGTCCCATGAGCTATATATTGCAAAGGTGAATGATGGACTTTTAAAGGTAGCACTCAAGCAATTTACTTTGGAATGGCGGAGAAATACCATGTAGTAGGTAGGTATGGTGGACACAAATGGCATAGTAGTTGGCTCAAGGATTTTGGATGCATGAGAAGTATTCCCTCTCGATACAAGGTTTAGGCTAGCAAGGTTATTTGAAGCAAACTCAAGGATGAATGCAGCAAAACTCACATAAAAGACATATTGTAAACATTATAAGACTCTACACCGTCTTCCTTGTTGTTCAAAACTCAATACTAGATATTATCTAGACCTTAGAGAGACCAAATATGCAAATCAAATTTTAGCAAGCTCTATGTATTTCTTCATTAATGGGTGCAAAGCATATGATGCAAGAGCTTAAACATGAGCACAACAATTGCCAAGTATCACATTATCCAAGATATTTTAGAATTACTACATGTAGCATTTTCCAATTCCAACCATATAACAATTTAACGAAGAAGAAACTTCGCCTAGAACATTATGAGTAAAGCCTAAGGACACATGTGTCCATATGCAACAGCGGAGCGTGTCTCTCTCCACAAAGTGAATGCTAGGATCCATTTTATTCAAACAAAAACAAAAACGAAAACAAGCGAGCGCTCCAAGTAAAGAACACAAGATGTGTTGAATAAAAATATAGTTTCGGGGAGGAACCTGATGATGTTGTCGATGAAGAAGGGGATGCCTTGGGCATCCCCAAGCTTAGATGCTTGAGTCTTCTTAAAATATGCAGGGGTGAACCACGGGGCATCCCCAAGCTTCGCTTTCACTCCTCTTGATCATAGTATATCATACTCCTCTCTTGACCCTTGAAAACTTCCTTCACACAAACTTCAAGCAAACTCATTAGAGGGTTAGTGCACAATTAATAATTCACATGTTCAGAGGTGACACAATCATTATTTTCACTTCTGGACATTGCATAAAGCTACTGGACATTAATGGATCAAAGAAATAAATCCAACATAGCAAAAGAGGCAATGCGAAATAAAAGGCAGAATCTGTCAAAAACAGAGCAGTCCGTAAAGGCGAATTAATGGCACCAGACTTGCTCAAATGGAAAAACTCAAAACTAATGAAAGTTGCGTACATATCTGAGGATCACGCTCGTAAATTGGCAGATTTTTTCGAATTTTCTACAGAAACTGTGCCCAGATTCGTGACAGAGCAATGCTGTTTCTGCGCAGCGATCCCAAATATAACATCAACTTTGACATAGAAACTTTACTTGGCACAAAAACATGATAAGGAGAGGTTGCTACAGTAGTAAACAACTTCCAAGACTCAACAAAACAAAAAATTGCTGTAGTAAAAACATGGGTTGTCTCCCATAAGCGCTTTTCTTTAACGCCTTTCAGCTAGGCGCAGAAAGTGCAAATCAAGTAACATCGAGAGATGAAGCATCAACATCATTACCAGGGGTGTTGGGAGTTTTCTCAACAATGCATTGTATCTGGTCTATATAAGTAACTCCTCTCTTATTGCTCCTAGGCCTACTATTCTCATCAAACAAATTTTCAGGAACAAGCCAAGCATAGTTATTTTCCAAAGCTTCATGCATCCCTAGTAGTTTACTAGGTATTGGCGCTTTAATTTCCCTACCATCATTAACATTATTAGTATACTTAATTCTATCCATATCCATCTTTTCAAGTATTTGTTTAAAATTAGGAAAGAAACCAAGCCTCTTATGCTTAATAAAAACTTTTCTAGCTTCTTTAACTATATCCTCAAATTCTCTAACAAGGACTTTTAAAACAAAATTTCTCTTTTCCCCATCTCCATATCCGAAAGTGTAAGAAACATATGTTGTATTATGGGATTGAGATTAACAAATCTAGTTTCTAACATGTGTATCAAACAGGCAGAAGCACTTTCATAAGTAGGAGCAGTTTTTAATAATGGTATATCTTCAAAATCTTCATCCATACTAACATGGGTGAAAAATTCTTCTATATTATCTCTTCCAATGATACACCCTCGTCCTACCGGTATCTTTTCCAAAGTGAACTTAGGATTAAGCATGATGAAATAAGCAAAAATTAAACTAGGCAAACAAGGTAAAGACGAGTAACTAATTTTTTTGTGTTTTCGATATAGTGAGCAAGACAGTAAATAAAGTAAAACTAGCAACTAATTTTTTTGTGTTTTGTTTAGGTGCAGCAAACAAAAGTAGTAAATAAAATAAAGCAAGACAAAAACAAAGTAAAGAGATTGAGAAGTGGAGACTCCCCTTGCAGCGTGTCTTGATCTCCCGGCAACGGCGCCAGAAACGAGCTTGATGGCGTGTAACTCACACGTTCGTTGGGAACCCCAAGAGGAAGGTATGATGCGCACAGTAGCAAGTTTCCCTCAGAAAGAAACCAGGTTTAATCGAACCGGTAGGAGCCAGAAGCACGTTGAAGGTTGATGGTGGCGAAATGTGATGCGGCGCAACAACGGGATTCCGGCGCCAACGTGGAATCTGCACAACAAAACCAAGTACTTTGCCCAACGAAGCAGTGAGGTTGTCAATCTCGCCGGCTTGCTGTAACAAAGGATTAAACGTATCGAGTGGACGATGTTTGCAAAGAAAATAGTAAAACACAATTGCATTAGATTGTATGTTATGTAAAGAATAGGACGGGGTCCACAGTTCACTAGAGGTGTCTCTCCCATAGATAAAAGCATGTTGGGTGAACAAATTACAGTGGACAATTGACAAATAGAAAGGCATAACAATGCATAAACATGATATGATAAATATAGTGAGATTTAATTGGGCATTACGACAAAGTACATAGACCGCCATCCACGCATCTATGCCTAAAGTCCACCTTGAGGTTATCATCTAGAACCGTATTAAGTTGCTAAGCAACAATTACATTCAGTGTGGTGCGTAATGTAATCGACAACTACATCCTTAGACATAGAATCAATGTTTTATCCTAGTGGCAACACATCCACAACCTTAGAACTTTCGTCACTGTCCCGATTCAATGGAGGCATGAACCACTATCGAGCATAAATACTCCCTCTTGGAGTTAAGAGTACAAACTTGGCGAGAGCCTCTAATAACGGAGAGCATGCAAGATCATAAACAACACATAAACAATAGATTGATAATCACCATAACATAGTATTCTCTATCCATCGGATCCCGACAAACACAACATATAGAATTACATAGATGATCTTGATCATGTTGGCAGCTCCAGATCCAACAATGAAGCACAACAAGGAGAAGACGACCATCTAGCTACTGTATGGACCCATAGTCCAGGGGTGAACTACTCACTCATCACTCCGGAGGCGATCATGGCGATGAAGAGTCCTGGAGATGAATCCCCTCTCTCCGGCAGGGTGCAGGCGATCTCCTGAATCCCAGAGATGGGATTCGCGGCGGCGCGTCTCGGAAGGTTTCCGTATCGTGGCTCTCGGTGCTTGGGGGTTTCGCGACGGAGACTTAAGTGGCGGAAGGTCGCGGGGGCCCACGAGGTGCCCGGGGGTAGGCCGCGCGGCCGGGGCCAGGCCCCTGGCCCACTGCGCCTCGTGGCCCACTCGTTATCTCTTCGGTCTTGGAGCTTCGTGCCAAAAATAGGACCCCAGGCGAAAGTTTCGTCCAATTAGAGAATATTTCCTTACTAGGATTTCTGAAACCAAAAACAAAACAACAAGGCTCTTCGGCATCTTGTTAATAGGTTAGTTCAGAAAATGCATAAATATGACATATAATGTGCATAAAACATGTAGGTATCATCAATAAAGTAGCATGGAACATAAGAAATTATCGATACGTTGGAGACGTATCATTCTCTCTTATTTGTCGCTCCCTAGTCTTTTGCTAGCCTTCACTTGTATGAGCGGAACCCGCTCGTGCTTCCAAACACCTGAAAACCAAGTTGTTCCAAAGTGTCCACCATAAATACCTATGCATGGCATTTCAAACCATTCAAGTAAATTCTCATGCGCTACCTTTAAAACTTTCAAAATGCTTCTCAATTTGTGTTAATGTTTCATAGCTGAGAAAGTATGTGGTGTTTAGCTTTCAACCTTGTCATTTACTTTTGACGGACTCTCACATGGACTAGTGGCACATCCGCTTATCCAATAATTTTGCAAAAGAGCTGGCAATGGGATTCCCAGTCCCAAATTAATTAACTTAAATAGACACTCCTCCATGGTTTGTGATTGTTGGACGGCACCCGAAGGATTTGGTTAGCCATGGCTTGTGTAAGCAAGGTTGGGGGAGTTTCATCATCATAATAAAACTTAAATAAAGGCACTCCTTCATGGTATGTGATTGTTGGCAGGCACCCGAGGATTCGGTTAGCCATGGTTTGTGTAAGAAAGGTTGGAAGGAGTGCCACATAAACATATAAATAATTCATGGGAGCCGCTCTTGGAGGTCCGGTTGATGAGGTAGTTAGTGTACCCATTACCATTCGTTGACAACAACAAGCACTTCTCAAAATAATTTTACTCCTGTTTAAAAATGAAAAGCTCTAGCGCATGTCCCTGCTTCCCTCTGCGAAGGTCAATCTTTTACTTTTATGTTGTGTGTCTCCATTCTTTCTTTGAGCACTATCTTGAGAGCACAACTGTCATTCTTAGTATAATATGCTTGTCTCAAAATATGATTGATTTGGTATAACTTTGATGCTTTTATCTTTGACAATCACTACTTCTAATCTTTCTATGAACTCCAGAGGTGCATTTATGTTTTGCCGATCAAATACACAAGCGAGATACCACTTTATCATATTCTCTTATGAACATTGCAATCCTGCTATATACATGATTCATGATGCTTATTATTAATTGTTGGTACCTCTCCATGATTGACATAGCTGTTGGATGATCTTATTTGCATGTATCTCATTATGAACTGCTTTAGTATTAGCCATAGCATGAGAATATATACATCATATGAGCAAATGTGTTCGTGAAAGTCCTTTTATCGCTCAGTTGTTAACTGAATTGCTTGAGGACAAGCAATGTAAGCTTGGGGGGAGTTGATACGTCCAAAACGTATCTACTTTCCCGAACACTTTTGCTATTGTTTTGCCTCTAATTTGTGTATTTTGGATACAACTAACACGGACTAACGCTGTTTTCAGCAGAATTGCTCTGGTGTCTCGTTTTGTGCAGAAATCCAACTTTCGGGAAAAACCTCGGAATTTATCTGAAGGCCCTATTTTCAGGAAGACTCACGGAGCCGAAGGGCAAGCGGTGGGGGCACGGGCCCCACACACTAGGCCCGGGGGGCAGCGCGGCCCTGTGTGTGGCCCCCTCGGCTGGCCCCCGACGCCCTCCTTCGGACTACTTATCGCCCTCGACCTAGCGCACGGAGAAGTCGAAGTCGCCGAAGCCCTCGAGCCGCCATCGCGAAACTCCGTCTCGGGAGCCGGAAGTCTCCGCGGGCACGGGGAGGGGTGAAGGAGATCATCACCATCACCCAACGCCTCTCCATCGACCATCCATGTTTCCCCCATCCATGTGTGAGTAATTCCCCCGCTGTAGGCTGAAGGGGATGGTAGGATTGGATGAGATTGGTCATGTAATAGTCATAAGATTGTTAGGGCATAGTGCCTAGTATCCGTAGATGTCACTTTATGATATTGTTGCAACTTGTTATACTTAATGCTTGTCACTAGGGCCGAGTGCCATGATCTCAGATCTGAACATGTTATTGATTCATGAAGATATTCGTTGTTTATGATCTTACATAGGTATACACATGCATGGCCCGGTGAGTGTGTGACTAGGACTGAGGGAATGGTAGTGATGTGAGGATCACATGTGTTCATAGTTAATGCTTTGCTCCGTACTCTATTAAAAGGAGTACCTTAATTTCGATAGTTCCCTAGAGGCCCCGTGCCGGTATGGACAAAAGATGTTGTGCAAGTTTCTCATTGCGAGCACGTACGACTAAATATGGAACACATGCCTATTGATTGATTAGTACTTGGATACCGTTTATTGTTATCTGCAAATGCCCCTGCTTTGATTGTTATATGAGTTTCTCTCATCCATGCAACGCCAGTTAATCCGTCACATGCCTACAGTATTTTAATCCTGCTGTTTACTATAATCCTCTTTTGTCTTTATTTCTTTATTCTTTGTTATTTCACTATTCTACTATTAAAACTGTTGCCTACGATAAACTCTTGCGAGCAAATCTGTTTCCAGTGCGGCTGAATTGACAACTCAGTTGTTAAGGCTTACAAGTATTCTTTGTCTCCCCTTGTGTCGAATCAATAAATTGGGTAATACTTCCCTCGAAACTATTGCGATCCCCTATACTTGTGGGTCATCGTGGCCATGAGTGTGAGTACCTTTTACCTTTCCTCCCCCAGCGGCTCCAGAAAATAGCTTGATGTCTACGGGTGCTATTCTTGTATACGTGTTGGGCCTCAAGAGCGAGAGGTTTGTAGAAGCGGCAAGTTTTCCCTTAAGTGGATCACCCAAGGTTTATCGAACTTAGGGAGGAAGAGGTCAAAGATATCCCTCTCAAGCAACCCTGCAATCACGATACAAGTCTCTTGTGTCCCCAACACACCTAATACACTTGTGGATGTATGGGTGCACTAGTTCGACGAAGAGATGGTAAAACACGGGTGGTATAGATGGTGGTAATATTGTAGAAAGTAAGATGCGATAAAAAACGATAAACAGGCGCCGGAAAATAAGCTGGCGACGTGAAAGCAATTCTTTGTGATGGAAACAAGGCCTAGGGATCATACTTTCACTAGTGGACACTCTCAACATTGATCGCATAATAAATAACTCTTTCTCATATGTGCTACACATACTCTTGTTTGATAATGAACACCATTCGTTGCGTAGGATTACACGAACCCTCAATGCCGGAGTTAACAAGCTGCAAAACATTCGATATTCATGTTTAAGTAACCTTAGAGCATAATAGATCATTGCAAAATAAACCAAGAACTAACATAGCGCACACACTGTCCACATTACACTATGAAGGAGGAATAGATCACATCAATACTATCATAATGATAGTAACTCCACAACCTACAGAGATCATGATCATAGCCTACGACAAGAACCACACGGTGCACACACTAGTCACCTTTACACCATGCGGGAGGAATAGACTATTTTAATAACATCACATGAGTAGCACATAACTAGTAGCGCTCATCATATGGATCTCAATCATGTAGCAGATGAGATCATTGTATTGAAGTACATAGGAAAGATTAACCACATAGCTACGGTGAGCCCTCAGCCCCGGAGGAGGAGTGCCTCATAAATCAGGACACAGCGATGGCGGTGAAGATGGAGGTGGTGTCGATGGAGATGGCTCCCGGGCAATTCCCCGTCCGTGAGAATGCGGACAGTCTGTCCCCGAATTGGAGTTTGCGATGTGGCGGCGCCCTGAGTCTTTCGGAGTTGCGTCAATCGGTGTCAGGCTGGGTCACGAGGCTTAAATAGGCGAAAGTGGAGTCGGAAGAGTCTGGGGGCCCACCCCATAGGGTGGGGTGACCACCCTCCGGGCCCGCCTGCCTATTGGGAGGAGGCCTGGGCCTCCGCTTGCCCATCGGCTCAGTGAGTCCTTCCGATGAAATAGATTTCTGTAATTTTTTTTTTAGCACTTTGGTTTTTGGGCCTTTGCTGCAATAAACAGACAGAAACTGGCATTGTGGCATCTTGTTAATAGGTTAGTCCAATAAATGCCATAATATGATGATAAATGTGAACAAACCATGTAGGTATTATCATAAAACAAGCATGGAACATCGAAATTATAGATACGTTGGAGACGTATCAATCTTCCGCATAAGCGTTGAAAAAGGCAGTGGCGTGTGGGAGTTAGAAATCTCTGGTGTAACTACAGAAAAGTAGCTTCTTTGTGACGGTGAAAGCACACGTTCGTTGGGAACCCAAGAGGAAGGTATGATGAGTACAACAATGAGTTCCCTCGGTAAGAAACCAAGGTTATCAAACCGAGGAGATGAAGGCCACGTGAAGGTTGTTGGTGAAGGAGTGTAGTGCGGCGCAACACCCAGGTGATTAAAAGCCAACGTGGAACCTGCACAACACAATCAAACTACTTTGCCCCAACTAGCAGTGAGTTGTCAATCTCACCGACTTGTTGAAAACAAATGATTAAACGTATAGTGTGGAGAATTATGTTTGCTTGAGAAAACAAAGAGAACAATGATTGCGGTAGGTTGTATTTCAGATGTAAAAGAATGGACGGGGTCCAGTACTAGTGGTGTCTCTCCAATAAGATAAATAGCATGTTGGGTGACAATAAGTTGGGCAATTGACAATGAAGCATATACATATCATGATGACTACTATGAGATTTATTTAGGGCATTACGACAAAAGAACATAGACCGCCATCCGCATGCATCTATGCCTAAAAGTCCACCTTCGGTTAGCATCCGCACCCTTCCGGTATTAAGTTGCAAACAACGGACAATTGCATTAAATAACTGTGCGTAATGTAAACAATACAAATATCCTTAGACAAAGCATTGATGTTTTATCCCCTGTGGCAACAGCACATCCACAACCTTAGGGGTTGCTGTCACTCCCCCAGATTCAATGGAGACATGAACCCACTATCAGCATGTACTCCCTCTTGGAGTCGCAAGTATCAACTTGCCAGAGCCACTACTAGCAACGGAGAGCATGCAAGAACATAAATAACATATATGATAGATCAATAATCAACTTGACATAGTATTCCATATTCATCGGATCCCAACAAACACAACATATTTTACAATAGATGATCTTGATCATGATAGGCACTCACAAGATCTAAACATGATGGCACATGGGAGAAGACAACCATCTAGCTATCGCTATGGACCGTAGTCCAAGGATGAACTACTCACACTTCAGTCGGAGCGGGCATGGTGATGTAGAGCCCTCGATGATGTCCTCCAAAAGTCTAGGCGATCTTTTGAACCCCCCGAGACAGGGTTGACGTCGGGCTCTCTGGAACTTTCTCGTGTCGTGGCTCTGGTACTAGGGTTTCGCGACGGAGGAATAAATAGGAGAAGGGAAGCGTATGAGGCCCACCCCATAGGGCGGCGCTCCAGGAGGTGGGGCCGCGCGGTGGGGTGGCCTCGTGGCCTCTTCGTCTCCTCTTCGGTGTTGTGGACTCCTTGGAAAATAAGACCGTGGGCTTTTGTTTCGTCCAATTAAGGAATATTCGTAAACTAACTTTTCTGAAATCAAAAACAACAGAAAACAGGAGCTGGCACTGCGGCATCTTGTTAATAAGTTAGTCTCATAAAATGCATAAAAACATTATAAAGTATGAACAAAACATGTACCTAATGTCATAAAACTAGCATGGAACATAAGAAATTATAGATACGTTGAAGACGTATCAGGTCTCAGCAAAGAAATCGTCCATCGGACCAAGCTTGTCAAACCTGACCCAGGCCCCTTGATTCCATTCTTGTAATCTTGCTTGGTTAAAACAATTTCCTGTCTCAAGATTTTATGTTTGTAACAACTTTTGTACTGGCAATGTTGCCAGTACCCTCCTAAGATAATATTTTTATTTGCGTGCTCCCGATGGGAGTGAATTCCAGTGTTGGTCCCATATAATACATCATGCCTTTGAATAATTTTTGTAGGTTTTCCCTATGCCTTCATTCGCCGACCATTCTTCGGGTGCCTCATCTGAGAATGATCGACTTCAACGTATGGAAGGTCGAATTGCTCAAATGGAAAAGGACATGCACAGTACTTATGCCTTGGCTGCTATTATCAGAAAAAAGAGCGAACTGGCTGCCGATGCAGAACGCTATGCTCTGGCAGAATTGCATAAGGCCACAGAAAGCTTGAACTATAAGTGTCCTCTTCTTCCTGTCTTTAAATTCTATAAAGGTATCTTCTGATCTTTCTTTGTTGCTCCTGGTAGTCATTGCTCTGAACGCAGCCGAAGAAAAAAAGCGCATTCATGAGCGTGTGAATGCGTTGACTGAACTGTCGTCTCTAGATGAAGTTTTCCGGAAGAATCAGTTGAAAGCTTTCACTATTGCGAAGTTCCAGGATCGAGTACAACAAGCCCATCGCTTCTTTGACAAGTGCTACAAAGTGATGAGAATAACCTGGAAGACGATGTTCCCTTTAAACGGGGTTCCTCCCACGTTATTGACCTTAATGTCTGAATTTGGGAACGTTAGGAAGATCTGAAGGTTAATCCGCTCGCAAGTTATTGCCGGGGCTCAATCTGCGTTTAGTCTTCCCTTGGCAAAACACCCGACGATAGATCTTATGGCCGTTGTGAATGTTGAAGGAGATATAAATCACCTTTTCGACACAGCCTTTATCCCTTCTTGTATTGTAGCCGACAAACTAGAACGTAACTCAAAAGTAGATGAAAAGATTGCAGAGTAGTTTCTCTGAAAGAACATTGTGAGCACTTATCGCATCCGAATATTCGGGTGTAATTGACCCGATGGGAACCGTATATACGTATAACCTTTTTTCCTGCATGTAAATGCGTTTGGCTATGTTTCTTTGGTGGGGTAAATTTTAATTACCCGTTTCTTTTTGTGATGTATGTTTTTCGGCAGCAAAATATGTGAGTGATCAGCTCGTGTATGTGCAACTTTTGCTTTTAACCGATGTATGACTTGACAACAGTTCCCGAATGAATCTGTGGAACCAGGCCTGTCGATGACTCTGTCGTTCGATAGTACTTCCGTAATTTAAAGTAACGAACATAGGTCGTTTTCACATGTGTTTTGTGATCCTTGCTATCTTTTTGCTCTCTTATATACTTGAGGCGTCTGTTAGCGAATGATAGAAAGCGAAATTCCCACCGAGTTTGCCTCGTAGCACTCGTAATTTGAGAGGCTTTTTAGAGTGCGATTCTGGGAGTTCTTTCAATTAGACCAATGTTCACTATAAGGTGCGAACACAAAAGGTCTTTATAATCTTGTTTGGGTAACCCGATGTACTGCAATACTTCAGAAGAAACAAAGCTTTGAGTCTTTATTAATATCATAAGTAAAATCTAGGGATTTCTATTTTCGTGCCATCGGGTCCTTAGTTGTACTCAGTTTTCCCCAGCTCCTTAGTTTTTCCTCAGTTTTCCGCAAGCCCTTGTCTATAACCCGCAGAAAGAGCTCAGACGGGAAGGTCTCGTTTAGTTGGTTGGTTGAGTGGCTGACAAGTGGGACGTATTGGTGCCCTGCTGAACCGTCTCACTTATCCGGATCATCGTGGGACCCACAACTTGTCCATGTTAGCGGGCCGGACCCACAGCTTACCCAGGTGACCGTTACAAAATGGGGCAGAAATTTGCTCCATGGCCGTGCTGTGCCATTGCTTCCCCTTTCTTTCTCCACGCGCCCCATTGTTCTTCTTCTCGCCCGACGCAGCCCCGCCACCTCAAACCTGCTTGGGTGATGTCTGGATTTTCTCCTTCGACCTCCGTTCTTCATGGCCGCCCGAGTATGGACCGTGCCTTTGACAAGATGCCACTGGCCCTTGCAGCCGGGAGCCTGCAGGCCGATGATCGCAAGACCAGACCGAAGCAGCTGTAGATGGACGTGAGTTAGTTGCATGCGAAGTTTGCCATATAGAGGGGATAGGTTAGATCTATCAGTTCTCTTATTTCTCTCGATTTTCTTATTCCTCGAATTTGGGATTGAAGGGTTCGCGTTGTTGTTCCGAGATCTTGAAAATGCGGCATTTGAGTGGATCAATATTATGCGTTGAGCTTGATTCTGGGAATCAATTAGCGCTATTGAAGCAATTTGGGAGGGGGACTTCTTTGTAGAGAATCACGTGGAGAAGAGGAGCAGTTCGATTATGCCTAATGCTCCCAATGCAGAGCTTGGTGGAAGTGAAGGAGAACTGAAGAAAGAAAATGAACAAGCAGTTAAGGCAGCTGATCGGGTTGAAGAAGCAAGCTAATCGATGGCTGGTTGTTTTTGTTGTATAATTACGATCAGATTCTTATCATTGCTCACCAGGAGCTAGAAGTTGTTACAAGGGATACCTTGTTACAAATCCATTATTCAATTACTTGTAGTTGTGTTCAAAGTTAGTGTGTGCATTCAAAAATTACCAACTATATTCCCTAAGAAAAAGCTAAAGATAGTTGATAATTGTTAGAGGGTGACAAATAATGCAATCACGAAAATCATAAATATGTATGCCTCATGTTTATACCAAGAATTATACCACTTTTAGGCCTTTCCAAAATACAATACCATATCCCAAACTATATTCCCTAAAAAGAAAAGGAAGAGCTAAAGATAGTTGATAATTATTAGTAGAGGGTGACAAATAATGCAATCAACGAAATCTCAAATATGTATACCTCATGTTTATACCAAAATTATACACTTTTTAAAAGGGTTCAAAATACCAATACTATATCCCAAACTATATTCCCTAAAAAAGAAAAGGACAGCTAAAGATAGTTGATAATTGTTAGAGGGTGACAAATAATGCAGTCGCCGAAATCCGCAAGTATGTATGCCTCATGTTTATACCAAATTATCATACCACTTTTAGGCCGTTTCAATACCAATACTATATCCCAAACTATATTCCCTAAAAGAAAAGGGCAATCTAAAGATAGTTGATAATTGTTAGAGGGTGACAAATAATGCAATCACCGAAACCCGCAAATATGTATGCCTCATGTTTATAACAAAATTATACCGCTTTTAGTAGTTTACAAAATACCAATACTATATCCCAAACTATAATCCCTAAAAGAAAATGGCTAAAGATAGTTGATAATTATTAGAGGAGTGACAAATAATCCATTCACCGAAATCCGCAAATATGTATACCTCATATTTATACCAATACTATATCTAAAAACATATTAAGTGGCACTCCGCCTCCAGCCTCAATACAAAGGCAGAGAGAGAGAGAGAGAGAGAGAGAGAGAGAGAGATTGTACCACACGCATCCAAAAAAAAGGCAGAGATGAGGGTATCTTGGATAGATCAGTGGATCAACGGTTCGTGGAGTCGATCCGGGTGAACGGCTCAACCAATGAGGATAAGTTTGGGCTTCTCAGGGCATTTGTGACAGTACTTGAGGAAAAAAATTGAGTAGTACTAACAATCCAGGGGCACATAAATAGTAAATAGACTAAGGGATTCAAACAAAAGAATTACAAAATGAAAAATGTGTGTTGTGTACAATATAATTCATATTGGGCTACATCAAATTATTTGCAATTCAAATATACATGAGTTTGACAATTATGGCATCATTTAGACAAACTATGTT